>KK499821.1:414315-518928 GCA_000688715.1 Glossina pallidipes
AAAAAAAAAACTACAGCACCGACCACCGGGCGAACTCTAACTCATTAAAATATGCAAATTGCTGCTGTATGCTTATACAATATTTTCTATATTTTTTTTGTTTTTTGTTTTTTGTTTTTTTATTTTCTTTCTGGTTTTTATTATAGGCGCTATTAAGTGAAAGAGTTATAAATGCTTAAGCATGAGTTACTTCTAGTTTAATGTTTCCGGTCATCTTCCATTTTTTCCAAATAATTAGTATTGAGATATGAAAAATTCTCTTAAGTATAATAAAATTTCCAAAATCATAGCATAACGTGTAGTATAAAAATTTTTCGAAAATAAATATTATTACAGGTACGATCGTGCTATAAAGTCTTTAAAGTGTTCAATTAGAATTAAATGGAAATAGAAATTGGAAAATGTTTTAATATTGAATTAGCGAGCAATTCAATGAATTGAAGCAGCATGGGGAGGCGTTTTGGTTGGCAGAAAATCATTAAATTTTTAAATATTTATTCTCTCGTGCCTCGTATTGTATTGTATTTTATTATTGTTGTTATTATTACTATTATTATGGCTTCTCTATTTTCTAATGTTATTTTAGCTGCTACTTAAAAATTCGAAGAAGAAATTTTTCAATCATCGTTAAAAGCAGTTTAAGGTCTCATCTGACCTGATGAGTATATGATTTAACTTTGGGCATAGCTTTATCTGCCCGGATGATTACTGCGTTCCATTCCCCTAAGAGCCTATTTACTATTTATTTAGATACTTTCGATAATTTTATTTATAGTTACGAAGAATTTTGATATATGATAATAGAAATGGAAATGAAGATGAAGGAGAATAAGTTTTGCCTTTCTCTTTGTAAGATTCGATGTCAACAAATCTGGGTTTTGCCAGCCTATTCGCTCGTAAATCTGTTTATCTATGCATTGCTTGTTTTTGAAACACTAGGCAAACGCTTTTAGAAGTTGCAAGGGAAAGATGTAACGTAACCTATGGTCTTCTTAGCTGATGAAAATATAGGTGACCCTTTATAATAGACAAGAGTCTTATAACGTCTAAACCCCTACTTAAAGGCAACATTTTTAGCATTCGAGACATTGAATTCAAAATTTGCGTATAGTGATATTTCCTTGGGTCAATTCAACGGTCATTTTAAGAAAATTGCAATCTACCCATTGACAGGCCCAGCAAAATGCTAAAATCAAATTTGTAGGGATTCACGGACCGAGCGCTCATTATAGATCTAGCCAGCTTTACCGTACTTGCGGTTTGGACTCGCAATAACTGACTTGGTAGTCGCGATTCTTATCCAGTCGGCTACTCATGGTAACTAAATGTTTCCCATTTAAGTAAAATGGCAAAATACTCCTGTCGTTTTTAGGCATTGAAAATTGTAATTTTTTTTTTCATATAGCGATTTTTCCGAATTGGGTCGCTCTGTGGAGAATAGTGAGAAAAATATTGCGTTCTAATCCGTGCTCAACGAGATTCTTCGCTTACCGGTATATTAAATTTGATTACAGTGTAGATTGAACTTAAAACACTGCAGTCGGACGGACAGACAAGTCTTAAGATTTAAATTGTTCAAGGAAATGATTACGAACTGTTTAGCATAATTAAAAGTGGTTCTATCTCAAATCGTGCTGCATTTCAATGCACTTAGCAAACTCGTTGCCACACGTATGTCTAAGTGTCTCACTGCTTTTCAGGGTTAAAAGTTAATTTTTTAATATTTCTTAATATGATTTGCTTTAAGATATCTGAGAACTTTTCGAAATTTCGCTTAGATACTGACTGGTGCTTGCGTTCAAATAAGAAAATAAGAAAAATGCTTTTATTCAAGTCAACGAGCAGTCCATTTTGAAAGAAACATAAATATATTTTCACTTTCTCAATTATCGCGTTAATAAAATTAATTTCTATTAACAAATTTATACGGGTATTAAAAAATAAATATATATATATATATATATAAATATATATATATATATAAATATATATATATATATAAATATATATATATACATATATTGTGGATTGATCAAAAACACCATAGATTTTATGTTAATTTGTAATAAGAATTAGCTTTAACTATATTTTGCGCAAAATGAATTTGACCCACTTTCAAAATCAACGGCAATTTACCATATTTTCGGAGTCTCATCCTTCCCCTAAGAAAAGATGTAAAATTTTAAGGCAATTTGTTATCGTATACTCGTATATAGAAAATAACAACTTAAAGTAAATGTGTTAAGTTGTATTTTCTTAAATGGAAAGTATTGAAAATCGCCAAGTGATTAAAGTTTTTCGCTATTCGCTGCAATGCTTTGAATGCAATGGAATTTCATGGCGTGCGCAATGCTAAATGTAAGATACGAGATGGGATGAGAGTCTGAGTCTATTCAAAAACAAATGATTTGTAATGCCTCACATCAAGTAAATACGTATATAAGCCTTAAGATGACTGACTATCCTCATTATGAATGTTTAATGAAAGCAAGTGAACTGAATTATTCGGATTGTTTCTTTCTTCACATGATATGATCGATGCTATGAATGACAAAAGTAGCGTTGAAAAGTCATTCAAATCTTACATATCAAAAGAAGAAGAAGAAGAAGAAGAAAATAAATAAAAGATTTTACGAAAGCTTGCTTGCAAAGAAAATTTTTTTTAAAATTAAATTTGGACAAAATTTTCCAACTAACGGATGACACCGTTTTCTTCCCTTATGGGGTTTAACGCAAGCAAACTTTGGCGAATTAAAGAAAATTTTCAAGGCCAGAAAAGAGAGAGGAAGCATTTAAATGATTTTTATACGAATTTTGAAGGGAGAACACAAAAACAAGTAAGAAAATTACATTCGATCATAATCGAATCTTTTATACCCATCATCGTTAACGTAAAAAAGACAAGGAAAGTAAAAAAACTAGATTCTCATTGTCTATAATTGGAAGTGGGCGCGGCTGATGTCTTCAAAATAAATTTTGTTGTCGCATAACGTGTGGGCGTTACAGGCGTGCCCTTGGAAAAGTTGAAATCATTTCATTAAATCAGAGAAGCAGATGAACAGACGGACATGTTTGGGTGCATTTCAAATTTGAAACTGGCCAAGGGTTTTGAAGCTTGATATATGATGATAATTGGTAATGATACACTTCAATATTGAGTAGACGTGATCAATTTTTTTCCATTTTTGTGCAAATGCTACGGCATCCCCTATAGAAAATGCATCCAAATTTTCCTACATTTATTTGCTATAGAGTTTATGAGTAATGGGCAAGAAACCATGTTTTTATTCCTTTTGAAAAACAAAGATGTTCTCAAGTAACGTGGTGCTGTGGGGGTGTCTTTCAACCTACTTGGGCCATTTTTAATAACAACCTGCGCGCAAGGAGTTCCAATGCTTTTCTCAAATTTGATGCCGATATTTCATTCAATTTTGCGCCCACGAAAAAGTTTACAACAGACATTACACAGACGGACATACGGACACACGGACATGATTAAATCGATTAAGAATTTATTGCTGATCAAGAAAGTATACAGTTTGTGGGGTCTCTGATGCTTCCTTCTGGGCGTTGGAAACGTTTTGAATAAAGTGAATGGATCCCCCCATCCGCTAGGAAAATATTGATGATTTCTTTCGGAATTTATTCAGTTTCTTATCTATTTGTAGATCACGCTCACACATTCTAGGTACATGATACTCATTTTTCAATCTTGTCTTTTGCAAGTGATCAAGCAATGCTTCAGCTACCTATCTTTATTTTTACCGCTATGGCGATCTTACAAAAATTATGGGTCAAGTTGATGGATTTTTATAAAAATAATTACAAAAGATCCAGAAATACAAATATATATTTATTAACACAACGCATCATTACAACCAATACACATAGAAAATATTAGCATCTTTAGAGTTTTTAAGCATAAAATCTAAAACCCATCAAATTGGTTGGTTTCCGTAAATCCGTCAATCCGTGTTAATAAAGTTAAATATTTAATTGCAATTACGTCTTAGAGTTAATTTCAAGTTGTCCGCAACTGTCGTCGTTTCGAATGCAAATCTTCGAATAAAGAAAAGGTTCTGCCAGGCAATAGAAGATATCGTTCCGCTTTAATGCGTGCGGAAGTTGCCACGAATGAAATTATTAGGATCTTGTAAAAAATGAAGATTTACTAGCACACTGACGGACGTAAATGCTGTAGCATTCGTTTTCATTTTGATGCAAACTGATGTAAATGTTATGCATTTGACTTTTGACGGTAATTATTTTTATATTAATTTTATATAATTTTGCTAATAATTAGTTGAAAACTTGGATCTGTAGCTTCGTAGATGTATATATGAAAGTAAACAATATTGTAGTGGGTCACGGCTCACTATGAAATATCATATACAACGCTACATTTATGCCTACAAAGTCTTTTCGAAATAAGGCGTTCGAAAACATTGATCTCCTGCAGGCTGAGCGGAAGAAAACCAGGCGGATGGACGGACAGACACGCGTAAATCAAATAAGTAATTGATTCTGAAGAGATCCGCATAATGAAAAATGGATCTATCTCATAACACATGTTTTCTGGTTGTTGCATACATCTGCACAAGCTTTATATATCTTTGTGTCACAAGTGGTGCGGAGTTTTGTATTTACTTTTTATTTTATATTTATTTTTATTTCACTTATCTAAATCGTCATCTATAGAGCAAGGCTCACGCCTTCGAAATTAAAGTGTATTTCCGTTATAGGGGTACAAACACTCTGTAGACTGTTTCAATTATGATGCTCGTTCAGGAGTACAGAAAGTGCGACCACAAAAACAGTAGAATATCAATTCGCTTAGCGGTTAATTGCATTGTAATATCCTGCTAGTAAGCGCTTAAGCCCGCAAGCACTTTCGATTGTTTGCGAATTCGTTGGTAAAGCCGACCATAGCTTGATAGCATATATAAAAAAGTGCCCTTCACACGATAGGCTATAGTGTCTGATCCGTATTATCTACATGTCAACGTCAGATAATATTATCTTAGGGTCCTTACTACAATCGCACAGCTACTGCCAACCTTTTTTGGTGACAACAGTTGCTTATGTACTAGTCTCGATATGTAAATATAAATAAGGAAAAATTAAGGTCCAATGCATGTCAAGTTCGTAATATGATTAACGCTTTAATCGTAAGATTTTAAATATAATTTCAATTTCTTAATTTTTAATTTTTGGCCTGACGGAAGGAATTCAGAATGAACAAATACCGTGACAATGGAAGAAAGCTTGCGATATGACTTTAATCCTTGGATAACTTTAGAGCGGTTTTTCCGATCTTGATTCAACTTTTGCTCGCTGTTCGCTCGAATAGTTAGCTGTTTCGGGGTCTTATGCAATGCAAGCCAAAGATTCTTTTGGTGGTTCACTGGCATCAAAAAAAAAATTGAAAAAAACTAACTTTTGTATGTTACTCTCATTTTGGTATGTGACTCTCTGCAACCGTTGAATATATTGATATGAACCTCTACGAGTGTAGGTGGCAAAGACTGTATCATCACACCCATTATAAAATAATTTGATTATGTCCATCACGACCAGCTGGGTTGTGTTTTACTTCAATGTAAATTTCAATCGCTCTTGAAAAACTTGTATAAGTAATTTTTTACATTCTGCGCTATTTATGCTACACTAGACTATAATAAGTTTGTGGAAATGCGCGCAATATTCAGAAGGAATTGAAGGAGGACTAATTTTTATTATGGCGATCAGTTCAGACTCATTCATTGAATCTACCTAAGCTCCTCTGTTTATTCGATTCAACCTATACTTGGGATGTTTTGATGAAATTTGGTAAACTCTGACGTGATTTGGACCAAGGTCGACCGCTATTGAATCTGTTTCGGGTCGGATCATTTTCTTGGCCACTTACCATACGACGTATTACTCTGAAAAGTCGTTGTATGAATAATGGTATTAAGAGAAGTGGTGTAGGGCATATAAAGCTGAGCTTTCACCCGCTACAAAGTTTTTGCTTTTTTTTTTTTTTTTTTTTTTTTTTGTTAAAGCAATGTAAGCTAATAATATTGAAAGATTGAGTTTTTATAAAAGACCATTCACTTAGGCAATGTCCCCGACTCGTGTAACAGGATGATGGTCAGAAGCAAGAAGAAGCACAACCTAGTGGGTGTGTGCTCCATTGGTGAGTGTTATGCATCTAGCAACACAGCCACGACCAAAGTAAAGTCAACCCCATTACTGGCATTACCCACTCGGGTATCGGTGAATTCCGATATCGGTCTTTATAAGGATAATGATATAAAAGATAGGTATGAACACACATTAAGTTTAGGTTTGGAATCAATTTCCGAAATGGCGCTCATGTCGTAGTGGAAAAAAGAAATTCCAACTACTCGTCCATTGCGTTTGACGGTAACTTAACTGCTTTGTGCCCTGCACTCACATATTCTATTTAGAATTCCATTTCCTCTAATTGGAGTTTTGTAAATGTTGAAAATATCGTTTCACTTATTATCAAGAATCAAATTCTGTTGTAAGTGTAAGTGTCATGCTGTCTCCTCTCGTGCAAGCATAAGCGTTGAATTGAAAATGATTCAGCCCTAACTTGCGTAATTAATTCATTTTTAAAAGTCACTCACACACATTGTGTAACTGAAATCAAGCGATGACGTGTATATGCGTCAAAAGCTATACAAATTTTCGGATAATAAATTTTACGAAAAAGTTACAGTAAAGTGAATAAAATTTTATTTTTATTCGATAAAAAAATAATAATTTTTTTTTTTTGAAGAAAAAAGTTTTGTCAAAAAATTATTAAACAAGAAAAATTAAAAAAAAAAATATTTTTTTTAAACATAACATATTTCTATATTCAAGCACATGAGAGGAGAAGAGCGAAGTTCGAGAAGAAAAAGTTTTCTTACAGTAGTTCTCCATTTATTCTATGATGCAATTATTCTATTGCTTCTGCCTGCTGATACCACCCGTTTTGCTTCCATAATCAAGGAATACTTCCGGTTTGCTTTCCATTGTGCGAAGAATAACTTCCATGTATCTGAGAATTTAAGCAAGAAATTCTTTTTCTTAAATACACCAAATTTACTGCATATACCACCTAGCACTTTTTTTACACGGCAAATACGTTCCTTACAAAAGTGCGCAAAAAAGAAAACGTGTAAAAAATACATGCGACATATGATAAATTTGGCAATAAGTTCCATAACTTGAAAAAAAATCGTGTAAGATGAAAAAACTCTATATATCATTGGAGGAAACAGTGCAAAAAAAGTAATAATAAAATCCATATTTCATATTTATAAGAGAAAGACCATTCATTTTGATCACAGAAACCAAATTCAAATTAGTCTACAGTCAAAACTCAGTCCATAAGTACGCTCAACATATGAAACTTAAAATTGAAATCAGAAACAAACATCAATTTCTCAATTATTTATCGCTACTTGGAACAAAAAGGCCTTGGAACGTCAGTAGCTATGTTGGGTATGTCTAGCGCAACTGTTGGTTTTGGTAGGAATAAAGAATTTCGTTCATTATTAACGGCCGAGTAGCAGTAGAGCAAGCCACCAATACAAGTGGGAGTACAAACCCATTGACTTATGATCATAATATTTCCACAATTGTAGTTTGTTGCTGTGTGCATAAGTTGCTGTGAGGTACTAACAAAATTGGAATTAAAAAAAATTTTTTTTTGAATTCGTGTAAAAAAAATGTATTTGCTCTCATCGATAAACCGTGCTATTTAAAAATCGTGTAAAAAACAACCCGTAAAAAAGAGTTGAGTTTATTATAAAGAAAATGTTTCACTAAACGAGATTTGTATTATATTTTATTGAAACTTTGTGTTTTTTATTTCACATGACATGTGTACTCGTCAAAAACACCGATCTGAAGATTTGCTTTGATGCGTGTACGCGGCATAGGGAGTTAACTCTGCAAAAGGCAATAAGTGAAGGGAAACGATATAAAGTTAATTAAAAAGCTACTCATTATTTAAATTTTATACTTAATTTCGTATACTCTTTGAAAGCTCCAGCTAGACTCTAGGGATATACTGAATTTGTCACAACGTTTATAATAGTTTGAAAAATGTATATATATATATATATATATATATACATATATATATACTATTGTACCCAGAAAGTTGATCTATTTGTCTCTCGGAAGTATCTAGAAATTCGGAATCAACGAAGCCATATCGGTCGGTTAATATGCTCGGTACTTTCATGATTCCTAATCACGGCAACAATCGCGATCAAACATTTAAATTCGATATTCGTTAATCCATTTTCGAGAGTAAGTTTCAAGATTGCCATCACTTCTTTTTCACTCAATTTTCAAAATCAGAAATATTTAAAAGCAAATAGATATGAAATCAATATTTATATGAATGTAATTTTTCATGTTTTCCATGTTTGATAAGAGGATATTCTTTCAGAACTTTTCCTTTTATGTCTTTAGTTTTCTCAGCCCTGAAGTTGTCAATACGGCGCGCGATACATTACCATGCTAGCTCCGCGCTTAAATCGCATTGCGATCCTTTGAAACAATATGCTTGCCCTTGGAAGTCTTTCACTTTTCCCGTTTCTGATGTTTTGAACCGTTAAGGGGAGAGTACCTCTCATTTTCTACAGTTGTCTTCTTACGTCTAGACTGTGAGTGGGATCAGGTGTACAAGTGACATACCTTCAGTTGCTGCTTGCTCTGTTGTCTGTGTATTTTGATGCTTCCCATAGAAAGGAAATTTATCGCCGCTTCATAGTTATATTGAAAGGGGTTTTACAAATTTCTGTTTTAATCGCTTTCCTAGGAACCGATCCTTACAAATCGAATGCGATGATAAGAGTATTCCCGCAAGAGAGAGAGAGAGTTACGATCGTAGCGTGAAATTCAATCCGGGTAAGCTAATTATCAAATTTCGCTTTAAGGCAAATATAACAAATAGCTTTTTTTGTTTCTATTTTTATTTTTATTTTTATTTTTAGCGTATAAAATTAAAGATTTCCAAAAATCGTGAAGTAATTAGTTAGAATTAATAAAAGAAATTCTCACAATTAGTGTTCGTTAAACAATATCCAGCATCAGGTAAAGTTAAGTAAATGTCTCTTTAACAGACCATTAAGATAACATTACAGTTCCTACTCTTTCTCTAATAGTGAGATAGATAAACTCTCATGAATGGTTAATTTGTGACATGTGCAAATGACCTAAAATTAAAGCTTTTGGATGTTAAACATATATAAATAAATAAATAAATAAATAAAAGAAAAATAAAATAAAATAAAAAAAAAAAAAATTGTGTTCCCAAGCTCTAGCGAAATACGACAACAATAACAAATGTTTTTAATGACTATTTTTGTTTTTTTTTTTTTTTTTTAAACAAAAGTCATTAAAAACTCAGACACAACTTTATAATTAACCTTAAATCAAAATATGACTTCTAAAACAAATTGAATTTGTTGCTTGTTAGAAAACAAACTAAGCCACAGTTAACTTTGCACTAAAGCAGTTTAAAAATAATTTATGTTAAATAAATTAAAAAATATTGAGCCTTTAATATATGTACGTAAATTTTCATTATTATGTAGAAATGATTTTAATTTTATATATATATAAGATACATCTATATATATAAGATCGCAACGATATATATGATATTCAATGAATCGATTATTGCTCGTTGAACTGTTTTGTTGCATTTATAATAATTATCTTAATAACCGTAATATGTTTGTGTAGGTCACACCCATTTCAGGTGTACTGCACTAGCTCTTATTAAATTATTATTGTACTCAATATCAACTAAAATCAGCAGAAATTGTCATTGCGACATAGTTTCACAAGTAGGAGATTATATCGAAAATTAATTTCAGTTGCGAGTTTATATCGCCTTTTATTATTTTGTAATAAAAATTTTAAATGCATAATAAAAAAAACAAAAAACGCTAATTTACCTAAAGGCGAATTTTGGATTCCCGTCGCTTAGTCTACAAATTATATATGAAACTTGTTTTTTGTCTATTCTATAAAGTAGCAAAAGTCGAGTGAACTGATCAAAACCCCTCAAGCAAAATTACATGGTTTTAATGAATAATTTAAGAAAATCTTTAAAAAATATTTATTAACATTGTTTTCCAATTTAAAAGTTTCACCTCTAGTAGTGCACACATCCTGCAGGACGTGTGCAAGTAAATAATTATCTTATTGATCGAAAATTTCAATAAAAAATAGCCAAGAATTGCGGACGGACGGACGGACGGACGGACGGACAGACAGACAGACAAATAGACAACGATTGCCAAACAAACTTAACCCCAGTGTATTTTTTCACGTTTCATACAGAACGATAACCATTTGAAAATATTTAACCGACCCCAAGCAGATTTCTTAATGCAAGGTCTTAGGTTAAGTTAATTTTTGTTTTTTTGAACACAAACAAATGCAACTATTTACATGTAATTGATTGCTACGAAATTGATATTTTTGTTTTTGTTTTCGCAAATTTTTAGAAGAGCGACAATATTTTCTGTTCATATCTATCTAAAATTTCCTAATAATTGATATCTGATTTTGATAAATTCCTTTTACAATTAATTTAATAATGGAATAGTTTTCCATAATATATCCGCAAAACTTGATGCGTCTATATTTCGTAAATGTTTCAAATAAGATCAATAGAGATTTTTCGATCACATGTCGGTGCATAAGTCCCGCAATCGACGCGCAAAAGTCGTATCTTTAATAGAAAACAAAACACCCAAATCATATTGAGATAGTATCAACAACTAAACGCCACCTTTCAAAATTTCTTATAGTTCCGGTAATTTGTTTATGAGTTATAAGGACACCGCACAGCGATAGTACTTCGGTTAATTTCAAAAGAAATTGAAAAAATCCAAATTTTATCTCTTGGTGGATGACAAATTTCTTTTCGATGCGATAAAATACCTTTCAAATTCAGCACTGGCTTGGAAAGTCTTATAATAACTCGTACCGTTGGAAACAAAAATTGATTTATAGATATCTGATTTTGGACAAAGTCGTATTTCAGTATCGATGATATTAAAGGAAATAGACGCTCAAGAATAAATTTTGAAAATTATTTCCAATAATCGAAAAATAAAGTTGCAAGTGTAGCTGCTGATATCTTAAAGACATCAAAACGTTATGTGTGTCCTACTGTGCATGAAAGTTCAGACGGAAGAAAACTCATTTCCGTCGCTGACCGACCGGCTACAGTTAAAAGATTGCATTCAATTGAAGCTCGAATTGCCGCCGCTCAAGCACCAAATTCTCCAGTGACTGTTGTTTGTTTGTAATTCTCAAAGAGATGCTTTAGAGAGGAAGATTTAGATTTAGATCAACCAATGTGATCGTTGCGAGAGCGGGCGGGTGTTCGAAGGATCTTTGGAGACCGTTCGAAAAAAAAATACGTGAAAGTGTTAGCGAAGCGTTGAAGTGCTTGCGTCACTTTCGAAGAGGATGATTTGGATGAGTAAAGTTGAATATTTTGTTTCTTTCTCCTAGTTCTGGGAGTTATTGATCAATATATAATTTCTATATAGAGGTCAGAGAAAGTGGTACACTTTCATACAATCGTTAAAGATGTAGTCGATATCGTTGAAATCGTTTGATGGATCGATAAACAGACATTCAGAGATTCTTTATTTGCAGTCTTCTATATGTTTTATATTCATTCGTTTAATCTATCGAAATTGAACAAGAAATGAAAGTGAATTTTTAGTTTTCTTTCTGAAGTTTTGCAAATTTAATTATCTCACCAAAAGAGTAATTAATGAACAAATTGGCAAAAAGAGTAAAGTAATCAATACGCAGTCGAACCAAAATTAGTACTTTTTGTATTTTCAAGTTATATGGCTCGCGCTGTCTCTCTCTCTCTCTCTCTCCTTCTCTCTCTTGTCATTGAGTCGACGCCTTGTACCGCTTTTATAACGAATGTTTTTCTAAACGCTTCAGTTACATGAATATCTTGCAAGCTGTTTATTGGGATATTATCAAATATAGATTTCTTTTACAATCGCTTTGTTCAGATCATTCATCATAAATCATTTTTAATTTCACTGGACAATTATCTGCAATAGCTATCATGTTTATTTTTCCGTAATTACGACTACTATTTTCTTCATTGAACCAATAGTCTTAGCTAACACTGCTCATCTTACTTCAATTCAAAAATTCATTTACAAATTGTATAACAGTGATAAGGCGTTCTTGATGATGAAACCGGAAGCCGGAACACATATACATCTATATATATACATATACATATACATATAGGTGGTGGTTTCTCTTTGGTACTGCAATTGACAGAAAGAAGCTTTTCCTAATAAACTTAATCCTTAGAAGCAAATACATTTAATTCAGATCAAATATCGTCTTTGCATTCATTTCCTTTTTCGGTTCTTGTTTCTTTCGTTGGATTCAAGAAGACCGCAATACGCTATACCTAGATGCGTCTACCAAATACACGGCCTTACATGAGACGGCAATAAAATTTTTCAAAATTTTTGATATTAATGAAGATCCAGACAAGTTGCAAAAGTTTTTTGCCTTAAGAAGACTGGCGTTCGGTATCTTTTGGTTTCACTTCGCATGTCATTTAATCTTGTTGTTATATATTTTTCTATAATCTTTACATTTTGAGTAATGTTTCCGAATCGATTTAATTTTTCCAATTTTTTAAGTTATGCCTTCAAATTTTCTCGGCTGGCCTTAATCGTTTCATATAGGTTGCCTCGGATAAGGCTTGCTTCTAAGCTGTGCTTAGTAGTGAGCTAAACTTTTGATAAAAGCTATGTCGACGATTCAAACTTTTACACAGTCTTGAAATCATAAAAAAAAAGAAAATATATTTAATTTGTATAATTGGGTGGGCGTACGGACGACTATACATAAATGCTTGTCTATAACATGCCAAGCCTAGCCGTTTCATTGGAAAGAAGGGCTTTTTCATGTTGGATAGTTTTAGGCACATCATGCACAATAAATGCTTTACTTTTTGCTAATTTTCGTTTTTCTTTTAATGTTTATCATTTTCATAACCGCCAAAAAACAAAGTCGGCAAAGCATACTCGGAAATATAGTTTCGGTAAAGTTAGCGATCTACAATATGTTTTGATAGTTGATGTAAAAATCATCTTCTATTCACCTAATCATTCCACTTGCGAAAGGGAAATATCTGAAAAATCATTGATAATTTATTTAGCGCTTAACCTTCAAGACGTGAAAGTTGGCAACACTTTATTCACATCTTGCAATGATTTAGAGTGTGTGAGCTTATAACACATATTACAGTTGTTTGTTCATATTAAATAAAATACCAAAAAAAAAAAAAGAAAAAAACTAAATAAATAAATAATAATAATAAAAAAAAAAAATAACACGTTAAAGAATTGTAAATAAATAAATTAGATATGTGTAGTGCACAGACAGAATAAACACGTATTTTTTTGTTAAGTGTTTCTTTGCTTATCGTTTAATATGCTAATCAGTATTTAAGCTTAACAAATTATTTTATGTCATTAGATAATGGAAGTGACAATAGCATGAATAAAAGCAAAATCGAATTATGTAAAATTTTAATTGCAAACATTTTATTGTCATGTAAAAAGACAAAATTTGTTTTCTCTCTTTTGTTGTTGTTGTTGTTGTTTGAATAAATTAGAATTATTTTATTCATTTTTAAAATTGACATTAGAAAATGTGTTCGCCTTATGTTAAATAAAGTGAATAAAAAACATGTCGACATGATATTGAATGCAATTCTTAACGATCTCTTGCCTGAGTAATAGAACGCTAGCAGCAAATATAAAAGTAAATATATATTTATTATGTAAAACAAAACCGAAAAAAAAAGAAAATAATAATAATAATAATAATAATAGCAATGTTAGCAAATAAAGACGAGTTTCAAAGGATGCGTAGAAATTTGTTTTTCTTCTAACACGGGTATGGGTAGAAAGAATGGGTAGAAAGACAAGAATGTGATAACATATATAATATAGAAATATAATATTTATAACGTAAAGTCAATCTTAGATTATAATGACTTAGTGGAGGAACGTTGCCGCGGGGCCGCTTTCCTCGTGTCTGCCCTCTGCACTTTTTATAAAAACCTACTTGCTTTATCAAAACATATATTACATTGCCTTTGTTCGGATATATAATTTACACTATCATGTCCGCGTATATGATATACATTTTACTTAGGAAATAATTATAAATATGAAACGCATCAGCCATTAGTGCAGATCTTTACATGATTCAAGTATGATTTTCATATTCTAAATACTAAAATGACTTAACAACTCAATGGAACGTTAACTAATTACATTACATTATATAAATCGGCAAATTTTTGAACTTGAAAAAAATTGTTCCAATTATTTCGAGATAATATTTCTGCCAACGAATGATGGAAAGGGAGGGAGGGAGAGAGATAGATAGATAGATAGAGAGAGAGAGAGAGTGAGGGAGAGAGGGAGAAATTTTTAGGGTGTATAGGAAGCGATCTACGCTTGATCAGAGGTTTCTACACGGATTATAATTCACTCAGGTACCACAAGAAAAACGTGGGTATGTCCGATAGCGATTCCGGCAGACGTCCCATTACATTCTACGTAAATGTAAGGCCATCTTCAGATCTAGACATCATGTGTTTGGCGAGCATTTTACAACGCCGAAAAGCGTACGGTGCTCCGAGCCAAAGCAGGTGGCGGGATTCATAAGAATCCTAAAAATGGAGGGCTAGGGGCCTGGGCAACTACAGTAGATCTTTTAGGTCGCGGTAAGGATTGTACGAATAAAGATATCCACATATTTACGATTAATCCAAGATTTTGAAACCGTTTACCTGTGGAGGCTTATGAGCCCATTCGATCATTATTGCCGGAAGCTTCCATCCTAACTGTAAGAAGAATTAAAGATATAGGAACAAAGATTGATGTTCACAAATCAAATGTGAAAAAGAGTACTGCTACTACTAAAGAATTGGAAAAACAATTAAAAATCAAAAAGCAGATAGCGATTAAAAAACTTTTGAAAATATGTCTCGACATCGTATAGTTACTGACACATTTATAACTAAATGAAATATATGCGATTTATGAAATGAAGAGTACTTGAGGTTCGTCTCAAGACCCATATAAGGTTTTTTTTTTCCTTTTTTGCTTTGTTTTCAATGTGTTTTAATAAAAGCACTCAGTGATTATTTAAATTATCTTTACTTAAAAATATTTATTAATATAATTTACTAAATTGCAAATGCCTTGCTTTAAGAAAAAAGTTCATATAAATATTTATTCTATACATGTATATACTGTGTGATCTCATACGTAAAGCAAATATGAAATGCATATAAGCAGATTAAATGAAATTCTGATTAAAATTTAGAAAAATCTCCAGACATTTCGGAGACTCAGGAAACTAAGAATGACAGGGTTAAGACATTTTGAAATTCTAGTCCACATAATCAAGATAATGAAGTGAGGTTTGCGTGAACCCAATATTTGTTTTTTTTTTTTTTTTTAATAAAATGACAAACACATGAGAGAACTGAATGCAAAGGCAATGATGTCAGAACAAATAACCATAATAATAATAATAATTGGAAATGCGTAATAAAAATAAAATAAAAATAATAAAAATCATAATATTAATAAAGAAAATTATACAAATTTATATGTATGACGGCGAGATAATTAGACATTTGTTAGTAAGGGAAATCTTTTCCTTTTCCTTATTTTTACTTTTTTTTTTTTTGATTTTTTTTGTTTTTTTTTTTTTTTTTTTTTTTTTTTTTTTTTTTTTTTTATATTTCCTTTGAAATTCATTTTCATCTATTCAATACCTTATTCATTGTAAATTGCATGATACTTTAATTGCATGCGTGTGTGTTAACATTAATATATATAAAAATTTATAATTCCAAGTGTTAAAAGTTTTAAAGATTACGAACAGTTAACACCGAAAAGAATTTCGAAGAAACATTCTCTCCTTCATATTCTTCTAACAAATCACTTCAAGCAGTTAAAGAATTCTACTTTAAAATCTGCTGCTTTTCTATTTAAGCTTGAAAAAGAAAAAAAAATATATAGAAAAACTTTATATTACTCAAGCATTTCTCCTCTCCCTGCGTATTTATGTGCATAAATCGTCTAAATTAATACAAAACTAGAGCGATTGTATTCTTTAGCCTAAAGCAAGTGCCATCATCGCTACCATTACTACTACTACTACTACTACTGCGACTACTCACTACGTCTACTGTAATGTTGCATGTCGTCTCTTATTAGTCTTTTGAAAGCTGCACAAAATAAAATCAATGTATAGCTTGTTCAAGGGGGAGAAAAAAGCAAAAAAAGGTCATATATACTACGTTCATGTTTAATTTATATAAGAATTAATATAATTGCTGGTAAATATTAAATTGTGTTAATTATGATTTAAAATTGTCGTTGTTGTTGGTGTTATTTTTTATGCGATTGTTGGTTGTTAGTTGTTGGCTGAAGTATGTTTTCATTGAAAAGACTTGCATAGAAGAGAGCATTCGCTAATTGCTTTAAAATATCAGAAAATTCTGAAAAGAATGGCTTCAACGGCTAAACAATTCGCATAACTCCTTCGATAGAAAGTACGACTTTTAGTTTTTTATCCATATGCGGTACTTTTTACTTCCCAACTAGAAGAGATTGTTAATTTCAAATATTCTCAACATCATTTGCGGGCAAACTATTCACTTAACTGTGCAATGCGTTTAAATGCCTTTCGAGAGTTTTCGGTTATCTTCCGGCTCTTACTTTCCAATACACCTGCAGAGTCCATTATGTGTCAAAAAGTTTACAATTACCCTAAGCATCATTTATAAGCAATAAATTTGGGGAGCCGCACAATTCCCTTAGGAGATATTACCGCTCTTTACGCTCACTTAACACAGGTTTCGTTTGCTAAATACACAAAAAGAAAACAAGTAAGAATAGTATGGTCGGGTAAGGTCGTTTGTTAGAAATCTAACATCATTTCGCCTAACACACTTACTCACCCGTTTTGGTAATGATATACAAAAAAGTACTCATCGTTTTCATGCAAAAGCATACTTTTCATGAAAGCCCGTATATTAGAGGAATTTTTATATGCAGTGGTATCAAAAACATGGACTTACGTCCAAATTCGGTAACGTTGATTTCTATGGCAATTTGCTGTTATGAACTAATTTTCATCATGAAATATTAAAAATTACACATCTCTACTATATAAAGATTCAATTTTCGTAAGAAACGCAGAGGATTCAAACAATTGCTCTGCCCGAATCAAACTTGGCTTACCAGTTTAGAATGTCTAAATACTACTACAGAGCGACAGAGCGAGTTTGTTTCGAGAAATTTTGAAAATTTCAATCTTTTCGTATATAGCGACCTTTCAAAATAAGTGGTTATATGGGAAGTGGCCGAAGAAGTGGTACGATCCGAACCTTTTCCATAAACGTTCGTTTTTTTTTTGGCCAAAGTACGCCAGTGAACCAAAGTTTCAGCAAAATATATCAAAAATATCGGCCTGTAGATTGAACACAAGTAAACGAGACGGACAGACAGTCTTAGTTTGACTCATAAAGTGATTCTGAATCAATCAATATAATAAAAGGTGCGGCTATCTCATGTCTTCAAAACGTTCATATAACATAATATCTCAGGTGGTGTAAGGTTGAAAAATTGGCGTCGGCACATCCGAAAAATGCTCGTACGGCAAACAGATTTGCAGATATGTTTAATAGATCGACTTTTTCTTTTGATCGTTTCAATTTTTTTACATTCGTTACAACTCAACAGACGCTTCTACTTATCTATGCAACGAAACATGTTATAATCATTCAGGAAGCGTGAGTTCAGCCTGACAGTAAACTTAAGCTTAGGAAAAGCAACAGAAACGAATTCCAATATGTCGCTTATTTGGGATAGATGGTAATAAAGGGTTATATGGAAAAGACAGGCTTTTTCCATTTTCTTCTTATATATTACTCTGAACATATAACACTTTGTGTATTATAAACTCAAGAAAGCAGTACAAACAATAATCTTCGCTTTCGCATTTGGGACACGATTTTTATCGTCTATCTTAAGTTGATCCTCTATATGTTGACTTTCCATAAGAAACCAAAAAATCTTCATCGTTTTGAAGCACCCGACGTGTGCTATGCTAATGTACAAATTACGTCCTGGACAAGTATTCTACGCAGCTAATCAAATCCTATAACAGAACTACTCAGCTTTTTCAGTCTTCTCATCTTTTCCTTCTGGACTTGTTCGTATACCGCAGAACACACTATCACGACTCTTCTTGCTCTAACAACACTGTCTGCCTTTGGAGCAATTCATCTGCCGTTGTGTTGTCTGTCGTTCCTGGTGTTCGCACTTTCAAATCAATCATCCACTAATGCTACTGCCTTTTTCTTCTCCTATCTACCTATAGTTCTGCGTAACCATCACCGCGTTAACATATACAGGAGATGTTCCTTGGCGTAGCTTATCAAATAAAAATCAAATGCTTCGCAAAATTTTAACTACCGACTGATCCATATTGTCTTTCCCGACTCCCCCTTACAAATTTCTGCCACTAAGGATCCAAATTTTGCAATTCTTGCTTTCGTAGAGGTATGCGTGAGATGTTTAATTTCAGAAGCATTCTACTCCACTGCTTCACTTGTTCGAGGTTTTGGCCGTTTAATGAACTACTGTCTTCCATATATATTGTACGAGTATGTATACATTGTGCAATTACAATAAAGTTGGTTCAACCAACCACCGGAATTATCTGGAGGTTTCCGAAGCTGTTAAGAGGACAGCCAGTTTTTGCTCTCTTTCTACTCATATCCTTTTATTACAAGTTTTACTTCATGTTGGAATGCATCGAATGTCAATTTCTACCTGTTTCTAGGATTAAAGCATACCTTCTCTCTACCTATGTGTCCTTTTCCATATTAGCGTGGCGTCGCAGAGTGTATACTAGGACGTCTCCAGCATTCTTTTGAAAAGAATCGCTTCTTCACATGCGATTGCTAATATTGCCTCGTTTTTTTGCTAAGTGTACGAGTAACTAATAGCTACTCTTTGATTGTTCCGTAATGTATTTCTTTTAAAAAGTTCATAAATAATAATAATTTTCAAGAATATCTGTGAGCAACAACAATAGCTTGAGACGCAAGAGGCACAACAAGAGTAAGTTTTAGCCGATTTACTTTCATCTTACTATGTTAAGTAAAGTTATGTCATTCCTTCAGTGACATTACATATAAATAAATTGTTTCTCTTTCTCTAGACCCCTCCCTTCCTTTTTGGATGATGTTTTAGCTGAATTCCTCTCCATAAATACATTTATTCAAAGAAACATTAAAGTCTTCAATAGTTTTTGAATTAAAGGGTTATGCACCTCGAACATGAAATTAATCGATCGATTCGTCATCTAGGCTCTGCGCTCTCCGATTGATGAGGTTTACAGATCAATGAAATTGTAACATGTCTGTGTAAAGCAAAAGCATAAAAAATGAGGTAAAGAGATGGACAGAAACGAGGACATGATTACTTCTTGTTCCCTCAGTTATTGCGTCTTAAAGCGTTCAATATTTGTGTTTTTATTTGGTCTGAAAGTCACATAAGGTTTTTTCGTACAACTTTTCATAGCACCGAGTAGCAGTATTCCTGTCGATATATGCATTATTTCGCGTTGGGTCCATGTAACACTAGGGACAGATCTGTCATTACCATTGCGGTCATGAAGCTGATGGGTAATTTGTTGGTTTCAGGAATTTCTTCATCGTGTGTCATGAAAGTGAACGTGTCAATCGCTGTCCATAGAATCTCAGAAGCCTCTTGCGGCGTTCTTTGTATTCCTCATTGAAAAGTTACAGTCTGTATAAGCCTTGTAGAGGTAGGAACGTTAGAGTTCCAGCTAAGAAATCCGATTCGAGATGTTCGCAACGCTACATGATTTCTATTTTCAGAACAAATACGACGCTACCCAACTCTTCGTATCAAGTCTATACTCCGTATTGATCTCCATTTTTTATCATTCTGGCTCTTCCCTCAATGTTGATTATTATTCTTTTTCACTCTACGGAGCGCTTGAACACGTCGTAAAATAAAATGGCGAAGCTGTTTTTGTTCATTTACTATTTGAATGTTACAAACATGTGAACAAAGTCAAATCTACCCCACTTAGAGAGCGAAGCGGTATATAGGTTATGAGCACTAAAACTACTGCATATGTTTTTGATCCATTAAATTTAATTACTGTCATTTTGTCAATTGAATCACTTGTATGGCAAACTCTTAATAGGTTTTACCCATGATAACCTAACGCATTTCAGACCGACAGACAAGGACATGCATTATATGCATTGATTGCATTGACCAAAGGTCTGTAATTTATGTCGACTTTTCGCCAATTAAAATGACACAAGGTAATCATTGTCATTGATGATACATACACGATCCAACAACAAAAGCAAAAACAATAAGAACAATAACAACAGCAACAACAATAGGCGAATACTACTCCGTAATAGTTACACGCACTCACCGATACATATGAATATGTCGTTAAGGATAACATGCAAGGAATAATAATGAAATATTTCACGTAAGCAAAATAACAGAAAAAAAGGGGGGGAAAAAAGCAACAACACGAGACTGAAATCAAGTTGAAGTTATTATGTATTGACTGAAAGGCTCGGTAAACGACGTCTCAACAGTGACATGTTTGTCGCACAATTGCATTTATTCACGCGAACACGCATTATATTATTAAGTGTGTTTATGTGTGTGTTTATATATATATATATCTTTATATATGTATATATATAAGTGTGTGTACATGTAAGTAATTTTATATAATTTCCGGCTTGTCAAACAACTGCGTTTACAACAGAAAACACGACCCTCATCATAACTATTAAGACTTAACAAACATTTACATACAACTGTAGAGCCTGGCTAAGAAGCATTGCCCATGTACTCAAAGCTAGAAAAGAAAAAAATAAAGCACAAAAAACAAAAAACAATTTTACTCATTGTTTCATTCTTCATTTTCCCCTCATACTGAATTTTTTCAATTTCATCATCATCATCATTATCATCATTATCATCATCATCATGATCGTCGTCGTCGTCGTCGTCGTCGTCGTCATCATCTGGCTTAAGATCATCATATCATCAGCTTTTAGTGCCATCATCTCGATATTTATATGCTAAAAACTTTTGATCTTCAACACGATCAAGTTTTTGCTTTTCTTCTCTCTGACAAGCAGAAAGACATACAGACGGACGTATTCATTTGTATGCATCGATATGTTGTTATTATGTGAAGCTGCCCTTTTTCAGTTATACTCTTGTTTCATACAATACATACTCCTTTATGTCTGCGACATCACTAAGAAAAAGATTGCGGAACAGATTTAGATTGATATGGTTCCCCGATTATGATGCAGAATGCATAGCATGCATATATTGGATAAAATCCATTTGGCACATAAGTAGTTGTAGTATGTCATGCAATTTATGAATGTATTATGCTTTCCGTACATATGTGGATCTCAATGTATAGTTAGTGGCAAACATATATTCGTTGAAAGCTCAATACATAAGAAAAAAGTACAACCAAAAAAATGATGTACAATTATATCATGGCGTTGACGCTTATTTTGTAATGCTGCTGTTGCTTTTAAGCTGCTGAAAAAAAAAACAAACTGAATTTGTTTTTACATATACCTGACACATCAACGTACGCAACTTTACTTAAGCAATGCAATGAAAATCGAATAAAAGAAAAAATTCAAATATTTGTCACATAGCAAACTTTGAATATCTATTCACTATCTAGTCTGTAACGCACTTTACATACAAACATTTGATCTGTTATGTTCAACTATGCCGATATATACAAAATAAAGTTTTGACGATTTGTTGTCGCGGGACGAAACATAACGCTTGAGAATGCTTGATTAAAAGTTTCATTTGTCGAACTTAATCAGTCCGATCTATAATGCCTAGGGGCATGTGAGGAAGTCATAGGAAGCGTTAGAAATGAACTTAAAACTTTATTAACTGTAGGACCGACGACTCTATCTTCGTCCTGAATTCTTAAGCAAAATATAATAAGTATTTTGGATGGAGGCTCTAGGGCGCAAGCGTCTAATCGCAACGCATTATGTGTATGGAGGGTTACACATGTTCATGTGTAACTTTTTCTAATTAACTTTAGTCAAGTTTGCTTAGCTTTAATACGATCTGTTAACGAACATTTAAGTACTCGGTAGTGATATCTGACACAATGCAATTATGAAATTTTCATCAAAATGTATTTTGTGATAGAGGAGAGGTTTTAAGTATTGCAGCTTTTTAGTACCAAAGAAATCCTTTTGATTTTTCCTCCGTGCATATAAAGTGCAAACTACTTCAACTACTCCTGGAGTTTATCAAAAAATTTGATGTCTGGCGCAAATCTGCCGAAGATCTACTGTCCATTTTCATCTTAATGGCGTAAACCTACTAGTTTCTAAATCTCACCTAGTAAATCGACTTCACTCCGGCTACCAGTAACTCCCAAGCCACAGTGACTGTTCGCAATATGCACTGCAATCAATATATTTCGTCTTTTCACAAAATAATATAATAAACAAATGAAAGACTTGTACTCGCCTTAGGGGTTAACTTCGATACCCGCCATCTGCAGGCAATATATTGTAATTACAAAAAGCGTTGATTTTTTAATTGATCATAAAAAGATATTTGTACCGGGTTTAAAAGGCTGTATGCTCTGGCGTTTTGTCTATCATAACCATGCATGCAGGCGAACTACGTTAGTTTGTTTTTACGGTTTCAAATGTGCCTTGTTAACATATTCACCCAGTTTCAGACGAATTGTTGTTACGGATTGCTAGAACGCTGTTTCGCTTATTGTGATCGCGATTTAAGGCGAGTCCTAGGGATTTTTTCACTTAACCCTAGATTCTGATAAATTTCAGTTTTCTATCGTCATCTTTGCAGTGCTAAGCGCTTCAATGGGAGATGTGACATAGGGTGAAGGACGGACAGACAGATAGAGTGATATGATTCAATCGATTCAGAGTCGTGGGTTGGTCGAAAACACCTATACGGCATCATTTCGCGGAAATTTCCGGACGTTACAAATGAAAGATCAGTTCTAGTATTTTCGTCTTCTTCGATGGTATTATTGATAAATCTGCTAGGCCTGGGAAAGATTGAGTCATCGGTAGGGCTCAATATCTGTGGTTACTGAAATTTCAATATATGTTTTCGTTAGCTGCGGTCTGGCCTGATGTCGCATAACCAGACCGTAACAATTTGACGATGACATAAGAGAGCTGCCTACCTTCTTACTTTTAATTGCTAGGAAATTTCCTTTCTTCAAAGATGTTGGTATTGTTCTCGCACATCACATTTTTCTCTATATTCAGGGGAGTAATTAATTAGTAAGGAAAGAGCAAGTTGGTATTGGATTCAGGTATTGAACCTCTAACGGTGTTTAGTTGGGGAACGAAATACACTCGCAAGAGAATGTTTTAATCCTCAACTCTGTAATTAATATGTAACGAATTTTTGAAGTAATGGTTGCAAGTGTTAAAATGAATACTTTTTATGAATCCAATTATCATGGGGTTTCATATTTTTTAACTATTTTTTCAATCGTATTCACACTCAACATTTGACTACAACATAAACTATAGTAATAACAAGAACAACGGCACGAAAGAAAAACAAGATTCTATTATACACAAATTGCAAAATTCACGTTATTTGGTAGTGAAAAAATTTATAAAAACTTAAAAACAAAAAAATACATTAAAAGAAGAAAAAAAAGGCGATAACTAAACTATGAACAAAAAAAAAAAAAAAAAAAAAAAAAGGAAAAATAAAAGAAAAAACGCAACATCATAAACTATAATATGACTTTGTTTTATTTTATAGCAAGACACAAGGTCAAGATGCTGCATTAAAGTGTTGCATGTTGTTGGCAGACAACATGCAACATACACGAAATGCAATCAGAGCAGCAACGCAGAAACAGAGCAGAGCAGAAAAAAAGAAAGACCCCGGTGTTAGCTGTTATGGTTGTTAAGGCTGGTTAAAGAAAACTTTTGTTTCTTTCTTTCTTCCTTTTTTTTCGCTTTTACTACTAAGCCGTTCATATCAAGGAAAACATTCATAAGTCACAAAGTAATTACATTAAATTACAAAAACAATTGCCTAAAAGTAGTTAAAGAAAAGAGAAACACTCTTTGTGTACACTTCGTCATTATCACCATCATCATGTTAATAATGATGCTTGCGGTAAAAAAAAGAAAGAAATTGTTGTTGGCGTTTACGATTTAACAGTAAAATCGTGAAAAATGAAATTGAAAACGATTACCGAATTTCAAGCAAGAAATTGTTATAACAATTGTTGTTCTTGCTATTGTTGTTATTAAGGTAAGTAAGAAATTGAAATTAACCAATAATGAAGAATGTTACATTAGGTAAGCAGAGCTACGCAGAGGTAAGGAGAAAGCAAGAGAGATAGAGAGAAAGATATAGAAATAATTATGCATGAGATCGTCTAGATAATATTGAGCCTTTCCAAGAGCAAAGCTAATATATGCATGTCGTTCAAGCAACTGATTTTGAAATATGCTCAACTGAATGTCCGTCTGTCATTTTTTTTTTTTTTTTCAGGCTCAATATATTATCGATAGATTACCTTCAAGAAAGAATATTGCGTGGCACTAAAAACTTTTGCTCAGTTTACATAGAGGACTGAATTGTGCACTTTTGGCTGTGCAGGCATTTGCCTTATTATCACACACGATTACATTTTATATTCGTTTAAATATTAAATATTTAAATATAAAATTTATTGGGTCTGGTGCTAACATTCAAAATGGATAACGAGAAGTCACAAACTTATAGTCTGTCCACACTAAAATGATGGCAGGCGTTATTACAGGAATTTTCGTGATTTCAGTTAAAGTCGTGGAAATTCATCAAATTTTCGGGATATAAAGAAGTCCAAGTTTTCAGGGAAATTGCGTTTAAATCCGTAGTGAAACTTTCCTGTATATTCGTTTGTTTCTTCAAATGTTCTTCAAGTGTTCAAATGTTTGTAATTTGCAGTAGTAAGCAAGCAACTAAAGGGATTGTATAAAAACATCAAACAAGGAAATGCATATCTCTCTAGGTGAATGGAATGGTTGTTTGTTCCTTAGATCGTCAATATATTTTTGTTTTTGTTTTGTTCATTTTAAGATTCTTCTTACTTTCATTACTCGCCGTACATTCATATGTGAACGGGAATCATATGTTTATTGACAACAATAGAGTCAAGTAATAACGAATAACCTAAACTAATCGCTGAGTTTTGCTAAGGCTAAGATAGAAGCATTTCGTAAAGGAAGAGAAGAAGAAGGAGTTAACTATTATTAATTGATTGGAACGTCATGTAAGCGGCAGAAATTTCACAAAATCAGCGAAACCAATCTTACCCCAGACATACTACACTTTGTAATTCAAAATAAAGGAAGAAGACGAAGATGCAACTGCAACAAGATATATTTAAAACATTTAAAAGGATGGTGCAGTTGATTGCGAAGGGATGCTCTCAAGCTAAAACATAAACGGGGCTCTGGCCAACTTACCGATATTTGTTATTAAAGAGTAACACTTCACGAATCGCGACTAAAGGACTTGTTAAAAGATCCAATATAGACGACAATCTGTATACATTTCGAAATTTATCGAATGAGTTGCGAACGTCTGGCCATTTCGGTTAAAAGTCGATAAATGCGAATGCGAAAAAAGAGAACCTTCTTTACCCAACTATTTGTCCGCTCGTTTGTCGATAAGACCCGGCTTTCTTGAATCAAATCATAGGAGAAAATTTGTCAATGAAAATGCTTAACAACTTAATAAGAAAAATGAGATTGAAGCATGTGTGTACACTTTTGGAATACTATTGTGTTTGCTTTTGCCACGTTTCGGGCGAAATAATCTTACGAGTTCAGTAGAAACTGCAAAGCGAACCCAGTGAAGAATCCATTGAAAATTAGATTAAAATTCAAGCAAAAGATTCAATTTAGGATCATCGAAAACGGTGGGGTTTTGCAAGAGTTTCCGGTAATGGAACCAGAAAATCCTTTATTCTTGGATCTTAAAGAGTGCAGCTGTTTCGTTCTTCGCGAAAAAGTGATAATGTGAATGTTGCACATTGATCGGATTACATCAATCGTCTAATGATGTGCATGTAAGAAGAATAATATAAAATAAAACATAGCCATCTTAATGGTTCTGTATATTCCTCTGACAGAGAAATTTTATCTTATTTGGTGATGGATGCGGGTGCCATCACTACTTTTATTATAGCTTATTATCAAATTGTATAATGAAATTAAAGTTCAAACTATGGGACTTAGTCTCCCACAAAACAAGAGAAATGTTAAGAGGCATCTTAGAAATATCTTAAAAATGAAGAATTATTCAAAAAAAAAAAAAAAAAAAAAACACTGGAAAGAAGATTATAGGGGGCCAGGACCCTATAACAGCATATATTTATTGCCGTATTGATGTAGCATTTCAAATAAGGAGTTATATGCGAACTGATCGGAGAAGTGCTTCGATACAAATCATTTTGAATAGCGTTCGTCCTTGGGCCATAACACGTCTGTGTACTAAATTTTATCAAATTATCGCCAAAAATTACAGCCTGTAGGTTGAATGTGAGAAAACAAGACGGACAGAAAGACAGATAAGCTTAGATCAATTCGGAAAAGGATACAAAAAGTGCTTCTGAATCGATCGATTTAATAAAAGATCCGTCTATCTTAAGCGCTTCTGGGTACTATACTGTATACATCCGCACAAACTTAACACACCCATGCATATTGATTAATAAATGGTAGTAGTTCGCATGAGGTTGCGTTAGATGTAATTGATTGTTTTCAAATCGAGCCCGAAGTTCTGCAATTATTGCATATTAGAAAATTAACTAAATTCAAACTTGATGTTAATGCTATGCGTTTGTTTTGATTTTGTCAGAGACTTCAATCAAAAATAAATTCAACGCCCTTTTGTGGCATCTAACGCGCCGAGAGTTTACTTTTAGTTTCCTTTGTTTAACTCATGAATCCAGCATTTAAAAACAACTGGCAGCAATGAATTTAAACATTAAAGACAAGACATTTAAGTGACACATGACTCGCCTATTGTTTTTAAAGAGGCCTTTTAACACACAACAACAACAACAACAACAACAACAACAAAAATAAACTGATATCCACTGAAATGACCCAACGGGCTGGCTTTTCTTTACCAAGTTTTATGATTCTATAGTTGAAGTAATGATAACGACGATGACGACGACGATGACGATGATCATTTTCAACTTGAAATAAAAGTGATTTTTATAATAACAATAACAATGTAAAGACCAATTTGAACAAAGTTATATTAAGTTTTGCACACAGTTAGCAATCGAGCAAGAAATGATAGTAAATTTTGGAATAATATATAGGGAAGATAAACAAACACTCGGGTAAATTTCATGCTCTTCTTTCATAATCCCTTCGATTGAATTCACTTTTTCAAGGCCCGTTTAACTTTTTTGCTTTCAAGTCAAGAATTTATTCTATTAATTGCTCTTTTATTTATTAAAGGTTTTTTTATTCTACGACAAAAGCCCATACAAGGGCATACGTGTTGAGATTTCTGCCCAGACCTCAGCAGTAGGAAGAGCGGATTTTATATATATATATATATATGTATATATAGATATATATTTATTACATTTTTAATGTAAATCAACGATAATTAAGGCGCAATGCAGTCGCGCCTCTTAATTTTAGAAGGTACAGACGATTCCATTTACTCACACCATTCGATCGAATGTAGCTCGGAAACTTTGTATCGTACAAGATTGAGAGAACATTTTCAAAAATATTTACAATTCTAATATTTAAGATATTAGCAGGAAAACATCAATCAATTTCTGCAGTTGCAGCTGGGCTGTAACGGAGCTATGGTCTAACGGCCGGGTAGCGCTTGTAGATTCTCATAATAAGTCGCTTTGTTACGGTCAACTTTTGTTCAATGGAAATTCCAAAGTTTTAAAAGTCACCTGAAAGAGTATTCAAATTTCTTCTCGAATCATTTCAAAATACTCTCACTTACTGCATATACAATAACGTTTTTGTACCTTTCGAATGCTATACAAATGTTATAGCAAACAAGAGACCATACCTTACTCACCAATAATGTAATTGTTGCTATTAATGTTTATCTAAATGTGTATATGTATATATACATAAATATGTATGTGTATGCATATATGTGAACATGTACTATATGTCTTAGCCTGAAACTCTTTTTAGTCGATGCGTGTTGAAGTTGCCGCTAAGGCTGACTGCTTGACCAAAACAAGTAAATTCATACACCGTCATATATATATATATATATGTATGTTATATGTGTTTAGCAACAAGCATTTATGATTTTCATACTCTACCTGCATTGGGGAGCACTTGTGCCAGGTATTTGCAATACATATATGTTTATGTATTATTGTTAATGTTGTTTTTGCTTTTTCTTATCATTCTTTTACACTCCTCCAATAGTTTGGCTTTTTGTAAAATTTTTGTAAGTTGTTGGAGTGTTTGCCGCAGTGTCGCAGTTGTAAATGTGTGGTTCTTAACAGCTAGCTATCTACTGCAAGCTTCACATGTGCAACCGTCTATCTAACTGTCCCCTCTGTCTGTCTGTCTGTCTGTCTGTCTGTCTGTTTTTTCTGTCTTATGGCTTCACTTTAAATTCTTTCCCATGCTTATAATCATACGTTATGTTTTCAGGCATAACGTCGTTTACCTCCGTACACACATATATATATATGTATGTATGTATATGTATATGCATATGCATATATAAGTAGGTTTTGAATGTTTTGTAATTGCCAGCATAGACACACCGACTCACTCAACATTGGAACAGATGTATATGTGTATGTAAACATGTGCAAATAGTCGGACTGTTTCAACTTTTCGTTGCAATTTGTTGACAAAATGACAACCAATCGCTTTCGTTCTCATGCTTTTGTTATAAATTTATAGAGTTTTATAATATTTTATAATATTTCTCTATATATATATAGCGTACACAGATGTGAATTTCCTTTCGTTTTCCTTTTCACTTTTCGAACAAAAAAGAGAATGATAGAAATACATTTTGTACTTACGTAAAATCCCAGAAATTTCTTCAGTTCCTCTGATTAGACAAATGCTTAACTGTTGACGAAATGGAATACTTTCGCTTGACTTATATGCTTCTTGAAGATCAAATTTAATCAACGCGGGCGGACATCTCCACAATAGTCCAGAAACTTCAATAAAGTGGAAAAAACGCAAAATTACAAAAGCCATGACTCAATAGCTTACTAACTACAGTGGAAATTAATGTAAAATTTGATAGCAGAAATGATCTGAGTTTATTACATTTCTGTGGCATTACAATACATCCTTAATTAATACAAAATCTTTCCACTCTTCATATAATCATGTCGAACGCAGGCTATCGCTGAGTTGCTCAAGATTACCATGCTTTTGTATCGGGTAAAAATACGGACATTTTGCCTACTCAATGTATTGATTTGGTTTCGGCGTGTGCCGCCTAGGAGTTAAAGCTTCTTGTGATAATCAAGAAGCACAAGATGTATAAAATTGTTTTAAATTCGTTTATACCCACATGCTAACAAAATCAAGCATAGTTGGTGTAAGAGGTTTTCAAATTTTTCAGTTTCGTACATTTTTATACCCAGCACCGACGGATGAGGCGTATATTCACTTTCTCAAAACGTTTGCAACGTTCAACGTACACACACACACAAAGCCAGCAATAAATGCTAAACCGATTTAAGCATGTCCGTCTGTGCAATATCTGTTTTAAACATTTCCGTGGCCACAAAAAAGAAGCTATCGACGTCAAATTTGGCAGAAACATTGGAAGTTCTTGTTTGCAGGTTGTCGGTTGAAAAATCGGCCACGCCTACTCAATTTTATAGTGTGTCAGAATTCCATTCCGCTTTAAACCGTTTATAGTGCACAGAAGTAAGCTTCAAAACCCCTATTAACTCTATAAATTATTGGCCACCTAAGCATATACGTTCGTTGATCTGTCCATCTGTCCGCCTGCGCAATCCTGTGTATCTGTGCTTATCAAAGCATTTCAAAGAACCCGCCTGCAACACGCCCACATACCTATATAACAAAAATGAAATGTGAATTCTTTCGGTGTCCACGTTGCTTGCTTGTTACATGTAAAGTACAATACGTACACCTCATAAATTTCTACTTTAATTCTGAAAATGGAAACAATCAGCCGGGCCCACGGAATATTATAAAGTAATAGTATAGAGTAGAGTAGAGTTATCGAATATAGTTTTCTGGCTTGTTTTTTTTTGTGTTGGTCTATGCTTCCGTAGTCTTTTTTCTATAGCAACGGTATCGTTATGGCGTCAATTGGACTTTGTGTGATGTGGTTTTCATCTGTAAACATTTCGTCTCATTATTTTTCTAAATAGAATTTGGATTCTGTGATTATCTGTCGTTTTATCTTTCGTTTCACCGATATTGCAATTATAATTTTTTCCCACTTTTATCTCTCCGATCGAATTTTTCACTTATCGCTTGTTAGCTTACCTGCAAACGAGAAAGTCTGAAATATTTTATTATACATATTTTGTAGATTTAGTTGCTTACGTTTATAGTAACATGCGAAAATTTTGATCATATTTTTATACGACTGGACAGCAAATCCTACTTAAGAGATCCGCTTCCAATTAGTTATTTATTTGTTGATTGCCGTACCGCCAGTTACTCAGGAGATATCCGTTATACCTGTGCAAAGACCGTAACGGTTAGGAAGAAAAAATGAGCAAAAAGGGATAGGACGTGACCGGTACGTACCTTGTAGCTGTTGTGCATTTACCAATTATTATCGATTGATTATAGATAGTTTTTTGGTAATTGTACACAGATCCCATTTCAAGTCTTCTTCTGTGTAAAAATATAAGCTAGAATTGGAACCGTAATGGGTAAATATGTATACGGCTTAATATTATGCGTATGCTCTATAGGATCAGCAAGGCGTTTGTATATGTTACCAATCTTGTAAAATTCTAATGTAAGCCCTAACGTGAATGCATATTCGTATGTAAGTATGAACCCGGAATTTTTTCATCAAAAAACACGTTTATCTTGTGAAAATTACAAAATGACAAAGAAACTGTTCCTGTTTTGAAACAAGCCACCCATCGACCCATTTTCATATATTTTCATAAGAAGTATGGCGGTGCTCAGCAAGTGTATGTCCTATCGATCGGAAAGTGGTAATCGGAAGGATTCGAGTTTAGTGAATCGGGCGTATGGACCAGCGCTTCCCAGTTGAGTGCTTCCAATGCATCGCGATTCTGTTGAACAGCTGCCATGTGGAAAATTGACTTTATTGTCGTTTATTGTTTCTGTCCCTTTTTTGAACAGCGAACCGTTAATTGTTGCTCCTAGAGTTTAGTATTAACGGGTTTATCAAAGTTTAATAGCTAATAAGAGACCACATCTTTTTGGTCCCATCACACACAAGATATCATCTCTCTGCGAAAACATGCTGTCTGCACAAAACTGGGCTTTTTCGTTGTTAGAAAAGTATTTTTACATTGCGCTATACAAATACATAGAAAAAAAAAAAACAACTCTAGGCATATATGTCCTTTACATGATAGATAAGGCCGTCTACGGGAAAATCCCGATTTCATATTTGTATAGTTGGTAATAATGGCAGGTAAGATTGAAACTAACTATCGTGTACAGAGTGCATAAGAAGGTTTCATGAAAAAATGCGTGAAAGGTATGATAGTTTCAGGGGCATCTGCAAGCAATGTTAAGCAGAAAATTGAAGAAGAATCTGTATGACTGAACTGAAATCTGATATAGTAAAGTTTTGTATTCAATCGTAAACACACATATATTTACACACACACACACACACACATGTATATATATATATATATATATATATATATATATATATATATATTGTATGCTTTTCTATTTCTCATCAGTCTTCAGAATCTTCATGACAGGCCACCATTTTCCGGGGCCATGTCATGTTGTTGTTTTGTTACATCAAAAGCATTGTGAAACGAAATCAATCTTATTCACTCAATACGTCCTCGTGTCACATGTATACTTATTATGAAAATTGTGTATACAATACATATATACTTGTAACTTAAAAAAAAAAAAAAACACGGGGAGAGCTTGTATAGGCTTAAGAAAACTGCACTCTGCACCTACTGGTGTCAGTTTGATGTCAGTTATTTGTTTCGTACAAACACTGACACATACACGTGCACACTTTATATGAGAGCTTATGTCAGTTAACAGTTTTGTGTTTTGTGTGCCTCACCGAAAACATAGTTGTATGCCCTGTCTCTCTTACTGTTCAAGAAGGAAAAAACAAGGAAAAAAAGCTACATTCAGACAAACTGTATAACGCCCCGAATTGTTTATACTTGTCGTTTGTTATATGTTTTTATATGTGTGTGTGTGTCTGTGTGTGTGCCTGTGTGTTATGAAAGTTTTCTCTTTCTTTCTAGAAACGTTGTTTTTTTTTCTTCTTTATTTATTTTCTTATTTTTTTTTTTTATTTTTTTTTTTTTTTATACATTTTGTATGACTGACGTGCAAAATGTTGTCGTGTCGCTTTGTCGTCAATGTTGTTTTTGTTGTTAGTGCAATTGCATGCCGCATTCAATCACTCGCTCACTTAAGTTTATATATTGTTTAATACATACATCTGCACATTCATACATGAATCGAGTATTGTGTATGACAAAGATGTCGAGGTTGACTTTATATCCACTTAATACTCATTTCAGACCATTGCAATTCGTTGCCATTCCCTGTTACTTGGTTGAATAAGTGCTTGTTTATTGGATGATTGTTGCCTGTTGTTGTTTAGAGTTTATTGTGAAGCGTTACATACGTAATGCTTATCGTTTCCATTCCATGTTACCTCCATATCCAGGTTAATTTGAAGTTAAAAAAAAAAAAGTTTTGTGTTTTTTTTTTTTTTGTTTTTTATGTTTATTTCTTTCTCTCTTGTCAACTTCAAAATGTCAAAAGATTATTGATACTACTTTATAGATATATATGTATATATATATTGGACTCACTTATCGACACGTTTTTTATTTTTTCAAAAAAATAAAGAGCAAATGAAAAAGAAGCAGGCTTTATAAAATAAACAAAAACAAAAAAAAAAGAAAACAAAATACACGAGAATTTTTAACGGTAAAACACACATGTTTTGTGAATTGCAGTCAGATTTTGTGAAGATCTGCTTCAAAATCTGTCTCAAAGAAGAAGAAAAAAAATAAAATCATTGATCCAAACTGTAACAATAGTTTGCTTTCCTACATTAAAATAATTGCCATAAATCTCTTCAAAACTTGCTAGCATGAGTTGCGTAGTAATTATTTCTTTGCTTTTTTATTGCGATCCGCCATCGACTTTCATGGGCATTTTAAATGCTATGATCTCGCAATGTATATGCGCATATATTATATTCAGTAGTGGCGTTGCTCACTGGCAATTTGATCTTTATAAAGACCACTGCATCATATCGTCAATAGAATGTAAATTTGTATGACTGACTTCGCTTGCACAGACTAATGTCTAACCATTAGTTAGGATTTGTATATACATATCTTAATCGGGTCAGGACATCATTTCAGGACGAAATTATCATTTTTGCGCAATGTGAAGAGTTTTGGCTCATAAAAAGCAAAACGAGAATTTTACTTTTATACCGAACTAGTGTCATGAAAACGAACTTGGACGGAGAAGACGATTGTGTTAAAAAATAAAAAAAAATAAAACGCTTTCTAGTCGTACTAAAGCAAAGTTAATCAATACTCGATATTTGCGATGATCCAGTGGCTAGAATTGTTTAACATTAATATAGAGTTGTAGAGATATGTACTTCAAAATTGATCGGATCCAACTCATAAAGAATTTCAAAAAATTTCGGTTTTCAGCAATTGACGGCACTTGACGGCCAGTGATATCTTATACTTCAAAGTTAACAATAAGTAAAATTACAAGCATTAACACAATATGTACGTCGGTACGTGCAAATTTCTAAGCAAAAAAAAGGATTAAAATATAATTTTACATACACATATATGTACATATAAAAGATAGATAGAAAGGAAAGAGAAATGAAGTTTATGCGATTGTCATCAAGTTATTTGCAGAATAATATTAAATATTGACGTTGATGAGTTGGAAGATAAGATTAATTTTCAACATTTCCAACACTTCATGGAAGGAAGTTCGCCAAATAGAGTTTTGTGATAGTTTCTAATGCTCTCATGTCTTTTCGCATTTAAATATGAATTGTGCAACACAAGCCTAGCTAAGGCTGCTTGAAGTTACATTCATCATAGATGGAGATGAGCTTTTGTTGTATGTGTGCGCAACTATAACTTCATTCAACATCATTTTTCATTATCGTATATTCATTATTCATTTTGCTTCATTAGCTTAACAATTTTTTCGAGTTTTAAGGCATGAAAAAAAGTGAAACAATATTTAAAATTTTTTATAATGGATTCGATGGGTTAAAAAAACAAATCACTTTCTCTAATAAATTTCTTTTTTCTCCAAATTTAATAAAAGAATCATTTCATGCAAACGTTCGAACAAATAAAAAGCGACATTTAATCAATGTTTTATAAAATTTTCATATAAAAATTTCTCAACATTCAAGTGCTCAGGTGAAGTTTTTGAAGACCTCTTACGAAAAGATATCCAAGGCACCGTCAGGATAACACGCGTCAGCTTTATCTGAATTCAAAAGATCAAACATATTCTCTCAGTAGTTGAATTTTATTCGGATTTGACGGGAGAATTTAAAGAATTGAATTGAAATTTGTGAGATTTGAGTGTGAAAGTCATTTTCGGCCAACATGTATTGCTTTGCAGAATGAGCCGTGATCAGAGGAAACACAAATTCTCGGTCATCTGCTAGACAATCCTATCGAGAGAAGGTGAGCAAAATGTCAAAAAGGCCGATGCATTTGTTTGCTGAGAAAATGTGACCACTGGCTTCAAGGATCGCCTTTTAAGAAACAAAATGTTTAACTTTTGAAATATTGCGGTCAACGATTCTCTCTCTCGCTCTTCCTCTCTGCCTCCCTCTCTTTCCACCAGTCACCCTATCTCTCCCTCTCATCCTCTCTCTCTCTCTCTCACACTCTCTCTCTCTCTCACCCTCTCTCTCTCTCTCTCCCTCTCTCTCTCTGTCTTTTCCTCCTTCTGTCTCTCTGTCTCTCTCCCTATCCCTCTCTCGCTTTCTCTTCCTCTCTCCCTCTCCCTTAGACGTTCATTTCGACTGTGCTGAAATATCCGCAAGCCAAGTCTATGGCACATTGTTCTCCTAAGCGAAGAAATGGACTTTTTTTCAAATTTCAAATCCCATGTAATCGCTAAGGAATCTTTCCTTGTATCGCATACATTCCTAATCGTAGCTATCATGTCAGACTGAACATAAGTGGATTGCAGATAGTAAAAAATCTTCTTCTTTCTTTATTGGTCACTCTTGTCAACAAAATAGAAAAATAGAAATTTTTTTTCCGGGATTTTTACAATAAGTTTCTATGGTTAAGTCTGCTTATTCTTCTATCAAATAATTTAAAATATTTACATATTTAATATTCAATGCTGCTACAAAATGACAATCAAGACTAACTAATATCAATAACTCAAGTATTATTAGATCCGATACAAACTGTCGTATAATACAGCGACATAACAATTATTAAAGATAATCTTGCAAGTATCACTTTCAATGACATAAAAAATATTAATAATTACAGGTTACAATTTTAACCAGGTGATCTCGTTTTAAATCGCATTCAGTATACGCTTTAATGTATACTAAGGAAATGTCTATAATTTATTGTCATTGTAAAAGTGATACACTTGAAAAAACAAAAAAAATAAATAAATAAATAAATAAATAAATAAAAATAAAAGTGAACAGTTGAGGGTCTTTCCTGTCATTGCAGATAGAGGCGCAGATCACTTCACACGACAAGTAGTCGCGTATAATATTTGCACGCAATTCGAAAGCCCATTATGCATTGGTAGTTCAGTAAATCCATAGCTATATATTTATTACGTATTATCCTCCATTTTTATATGGTTGCTTTTTTGATCAATTGCGTGACTAACCGGGGATAGTGAAGGGTAAAGAGTGTCAAGTTAGATATGCCTTTTAGGTAGTCGTTTCAAATTGGACGGAGAGATCGAGAGACAAGCTTGGCTAAATCGATGCCTTATTCACGCTCGTCAATAATATATATTGTTGATGTTTTATATGATCTCTCTCTCTCTCTCTCTCTCTCTCTCTGGCCCGCTCTCTACCACTTATTGCAAATCTATATCAAAACTGTGCATTAATTTATTAAGTCCGGATGTATCAGACCATTTGTCTCTTTCAATGAACTCTTAAATGACTCTAATAACTGCATATATCAAATGTTACATCATTACGTGTGCTGTATATTATAAATTATTAACAGCAATTAAAATGCGTTTGTAGTTCATTCATATTTCCATTTCATTCGTGCGAATAAGCTGGATTCAAGTACATAAAGCTTTAATTTTATTTTTTCTCCCCTTTGGCTTCTGCAAGGAATACAACAACAAAATGGGAGATGGACAGATATACAAGCAAACAAGCCGCGATAGCTTTGGAAAACCCATTTTGGATGATAGCATAAGCATTTAAAAATTTCCCCCATATCTATCTCTGTGAGTTATATTCCGATGTGTTGGTGGTGACGTTCCGAAACTCTCCATGGAAACATCGTCGACAGTATCGGAGGTTGTCTGCTTCTAGACTTCTGCAGTAAACAATCAGCTAATAGAGAAGTCCAACATTTGCAGTAGATCTTTGATGTATTGACGGGATCACACAAATGATCGTGCGATTAGGTGATTGAAAGTGCTATAGGAAAATACATCTAGAAAAAGTTGGATAATAATCCAAAATGTACTTCTACCACGAAAAATTGCATGCACAAAGGAGAACTGCATGCGTTTTCTACCAACGGGTAGAAGCCATTAGGTCCCTGAGAGTTGGGGGTTGTGGTTACTAGACAATCGCGAGGGCATCAGATGATTGGAAATGCTAGCTAGTGTTCGCCCGGCTCAAAGCGGAGTGTTTGACTTCAATCCAATTCCTCGTATCTGATACTCAGGTTTATTGTAGGATTTCTAAGTGAACTAGAATTGTCTGACGCATGGAGAGGCGCACATAACGCTCTAAACCTTCAATCGCAACTGACCAGTTGAAAGTTGACGAAGTCCAATAGAATTTTTCTAAAGGGACCAGCTTAAGATCTCGGACGTAGCAGGCAGAGCACTTAGTGTCTTGACTTATAGGGCGCATTTCCTGCTTTCTAAGGGAGCCTTCTTTAGGGTTTTTCCACGAAAAATACAATTTGAAATCAATCGCGCTATAGTGGCACTGTTCACGAGTTTCCGCTGACAGCAAACGTCACCCGCATTCATTGTACTGATTATCAACGTCCTTAACTCAACAGCCCGATAACGCTTGAATTAGTGGGAAAAAGGGGGTCTCAATTGCACCATCAGCCCAAAAACTACACTAAACTATTTGCTCGTTCTTGGTGAAGGGGTTGTCCGACTATTTTTGGATGGCATTATTGCACATTGAAAAATCAAAATTGACAGGAAAATCAAAGTCACACATTTCGTTGAGAGAGACTCTCTTTCTGCAGAACGGTCGCGTACGCTTTTAAGTATATTTGCTTGTATTTACGTGTACATCTAAGACATGCGTGGTCTCAGTCGAACGAAAGGCTTCCTTTTTCTTACAATTGCGAATGTTATTTGAAGTAAAGACTCGCAGCGGTGATGGTTCTAAACACCAATTATTTAAGAAAGAATACTAGGTGAACGATGCGATCAAAAATCTAATTAGAACGAAATCAAATAATGTTACAAGAATCATCTTCTTGCTCCCCGTCAATATTCGCTGTCATTTTAAGAAGTTTCGTAAGTAAGCCTTCAAAGCCTCGCGTACCTCTGGAAACAATGTATGGAAGCCTTGATAGATAGTTAGATGGATACAATCACTTTCATTTCAAATCCAAATGGTTCAACCAATCAATTCACTTTGGAATACCTTCTGGAACGTGGCTTTTAGATGATGATCTATCTGTACAAGTGCAAAATCATTTGTACGGTTTTGGTAGATAAAGCATTTATCATCTGAGTTATGCAATATAACCGATGCAACATCCATTCCGTATATGTGCAGCCAATATGTTGCAGGAAAAATTATTAAGAGTTGAATCCTTTCTTTGAATTAATCAAAGAGAACCTTAGACAAGCTACATATATCTAGCAATAAAAACTATTTTTATATCATTTTTTGGGGTTTTAAAATTTTGATGGAGCAATGGGACTTGAACAAGCTAAGTGTGGGGTGTGCGCTGTCCATTACCAACACATAACATGTTGTTTTACTATTCGTTATGCTAGCGGGATAAAATACTGTCAGACTTTTTTAGTGAAATGAATTTTTTCTTTCCCAAGTTCGTAGCAACATAACTGACTTTCCTCGTAAGTGTCATGACAATATCTTTGGTATTTACTGAAACGCGGTGGTTGCTTACTTCCCTCTCAAGAAGTGGATTTCTCGCCTTTTTTCAGTGAGCGAAAGAGCTCAGCAGAGAGAGATTGTATGAAATCTCGCTTCAAAGATTATATTTCGATACCCGAAGCGTTGAGAAACGTTGTGTGCGATAATAGGCTCTTCTTAGGAGAATGGTTTTGATTTTCGAAAGTTGTACAAAGAGGATAGAAGGCACGAGAAGGTAAACAAACAAAGCCTCAGCAAGAAATAAAGAAAGACAGAAACAAAGTTAAGTATCGAGGCGCCCAAGAATCTTCATTTGACAATAAAAGATGTCATGCAAATATCGTTTGGATCCATACAATCCATTTTGAAAGACCACTTGGGCCGGAAACTCGTCTCACGGCAATAAAGACGTGTATCTCATTAACAACTACAAGATATTGTCATGAAATTTGATACAAGCGTCAGTTCAGTTGCTGACAACATTTTGTAATTATCGATGAGGCTATGCTTCTTAGCATAATTCGAATTACATTCGGCCAAAGATGTTATTACATTAAATGTTTGATTTTGCATAACAATGTTTTTAAAATAATACATTTAAATATATTATATACCATAGATCACATAATTTGTGATCAGTTATTTAAAATGGGAATAAAATTTTAAATCAATGAACCTTTCTTTAATTTTTAGTTCATCTTCCTTTTTCTTGCAATATAAGACGTAAGTCCATACGCTCATTACCTTCGGTATATTCATTCTAATTGTCCAATCCTCAGAGGCCTACGGAGATTAAGCACTTGACAGCGACTAGATTGTTAGGTGCTTGCACGTACTTTGATGATTTGTTCGCTTGCAAAAGGCATTTATTGTGAAAAATTGGTACCATATAGGATATATTATGCATAATATTTTTTATCCCTTTCTACAATTTTTTCCCATCTTTCTGGATTGGCAACGATCCCATCATCTACAGTAACGGTTTCATTCCATTTTAGAAACTCGTAATACTCAGCACTATACCGTGCTGATCCCGTCATATGCAAAGCAAAACTTTATGGCCATGAATATTCTGGTTCGGTGCCGATGTGGATGGTTCTTCTGGACTAACTCACGACTTCTTGCACTTGAAATTGTCGCAGTGGATCCACTTTCCATCGCCAGTCACACTCTCTTTTTTTTTTTTTTTGAATGGGAAGCAATGAAACCGGAAGGTGGACACGGTTTGAAATGACATTTTCAGTCAATTCGTATACTAGACATATTCCCTCCATCCCTCTATCGCACGTAACCTTCCAGAAACAGTTAACTCATCGACTGCTAAGCTATTCGAAAGGTCCTTGAAAGCTTGAGCTGGGCTTTCGTCCAACAAGTCTTGCAATTCATTGTCTTCGCACTTTCTTGGTTCTCCAGGCCATTGATTATCTATCTGTCTGTCTTGTGTTTTGGTGTTCAATCCATAGTTCGCAAACTTTGATATCTTGATGAAATTTGGTACACTAAAGTGCTTTAGCCCAACGGCGACTGCTATTGAAAATGGTTCGGATCAGACCACTTTCTCGACGATTTCGCCCAAAATACCTTATTTTGAAAAGGCCATACATAAGTAAATGTACTAAGCTAAGTTATGTATAAAATTTAATGGTGGGCCGAGGTTCACTATAAAGTTTTAACTTGTTGTCTAAAAATATCTGGTCGATCAGTAAGTTGCTAATTTGTTAAAATAAATCATTCTATGAAATTTTAGTTTTTTTGGACGGTAATTGACTCGGAAGCGCTTTAAGCGCCCGAAATGTCTGTTGTATTTGATTTATATTTTAAATTTACATAAAATCTTTACACGCAACGAACAAATTCCTGATATGCTCTTTATGACAATACCGTAAACGGTTCTTGAAACGTGGTAAGTGAATTTATTTTCCTGCTTTCTTTCCTTGGACCAGCTTATGATGATGCTGTTTGGGATGGGGTCAAGGGGTCCATAACCCCTTTATAATTGCAAAATGGCAGTTGTCAATGGTGAAGATTAAAACTTTTGGTGCAACGTTCTAGCCGTTGCACACAATTCGTCAGACCCACATTGCTAGCCATCGTTGTTCTACTTATATTGTATCCTAGAGATATTATTTCTTTGTATACTTTAGTTTAATAGGAACGAGGCCAACTTTTGTTGATGGGCACTAATGATGGCCTGGCTTTGTTCCTCTTCATGAATTATGAAATCGTCAAATTTTTTCCTACTGTGTATATCTATAAAAAGTGAAACTAATACAAGCTTTAATTATTAAACAACATATGAAAAGAGATTAGAAAATTTGTTGTAAAACAAAAAAAAAAAGAAAAAACTTGTAGTTTAAATATTTATAATCAACAGGTTTTCCGTGCAAAACTCACACAAATCGATCATTTATAGTGGGCCTTGAATTTAACGAAACAACCGGAACAACAACAGCAAGTTGCGTCAAAAGTTGATAGTTTTCTGGTCAGCAAAATATTTGAGTCCCAAAAATTCGTATTTTGTTTGTTTGTTTGTCTGTTTATTTTTGCTACACAATACAGCCTAAGTGTTAATTTAAATTATTTGACAAATTAAATAAACATCGGTAATCCACCAAAACGATCATCATCTTCATCTACATGTATATAGATATATATATGAATATGTTTTGCAACACCAATGAAAAGAAGAAGAATATCCATTAGAGTTTTTGAAATTTGTTGATTTTTATAATAAACATAAAATTGGAGAAAAAAAAAAGAAGACAAAAACGAGAAAAATTATACAATAAATACATGGGGCTTGAGAACGAGATAATAAAACATTAGTTAGTTAACACTTTTAAACAGCTTGTTAGCAATGTTCACTTGTTTTGCTTGTCATTTATCTTATTTCGCATTACAGTATTAAAGTTCACAAATGTTCTTGAGAGCACATTAACTACAGAAATTATTTATCAAATTATTTAGCACTTTTATCTCCAAATGCTTATGAATGAACAGGCGGTCGGGCACATGTCAACGACGTGAAATACGCGACAAAAGTTGATTTAAAAAATTTACAAAAATTAATGCTTATTTTTAATTTTTTTTATTTTTTATTTTGTCTTTTCTTTACAATTATTTAAAGAAATACATTTAAGTAAATGTTTACTAAAAAAATGAGAGAAAAAAAAAACAAATTCAACATTTTTTTAAATGTAAATATAAATAAAATAAAATATAAAAAAACAAAAGAGTATTTTTCCAGTGTGATTTACAATTTAAGATTAATTTCTTCATTTTTTTCTTCCCGTTTTCTTTTTTTATCATTTTTATCATCGGATTACAAGTAAGCTTATAATAAATTTGTGACTTAAGACTTTCATGCAGTTACCATGTACAGTACAACGCGTTTAACACGGTATGTGCGTGCGTTGTCCCACCAATGAGTCAAGTTGACATCTATCTAAACTGACATGATTCACTTCCAGTCTTAAGAGGCTAAAGAGACACAAAACACCGAGACGAAAACCAGACGGGGGAAAAAAACACACATTCAACTCTCGAAATCAGTGGCGTAAGAAAATGAATTAAAAGTCAACTGACATCAATATTTATTATAATTATAATAAAAGCAGCAAGTGCAGATTCCAGCAAGAAACGAATTACGAAAACCCTATACTTTGCTTTTAGCTTCAAACCCTAAGAAAGCCATGTTCAACTGAAGTCGAGTAATTTCTTTAGTCTGAGTGTGGAGGAGATATTACTTTTAATGCTAAAACATACCATTACCTCGTATAAAATATATTCTACACAGATTTCGTTTCCTTTGAGCTGCATGAGTTGACCTTAAGCATCTTCCTTAATGAATTGATTGTTTAATTATTTGGCATTTTTCTCCGATATTTTGTTGTATTCAGCCATGTCTGTACATTCTAGTCTTTCAATTTCAATTATTCTTCCAATATGTTCTTCTATTCCCTATCTATGAAAATTAAGCGTAAAAATGATCACTTCCTCGTCAACGCGATGAGTACGGATTACCAATAAGCGGCTTCCAAACAGAAAGGCCTTATTTCCTTTGAGGTGATATGTTGTGAATGGGTTCTCGTAAATCTCATCTACAGCTATCCGATGCTTAGAAATATAGCTGCAAGCAAGTGTAAGGGCAATCCTTTATTGTCAGTATTATAAATATTGAAATATTGAAATATTTTTTAAGATATATAATGATTTTATTCTGTATGAGTGGAATCTTGATCGCACCCTTTGGGTATCAAATGTTTTTATCGTCTATCAGCGCTTTTAAAGTGGTAGTCAACGTGGAAAGATTTTTTTCACACAAGGCATTCGCTTGTAATCTGCACATGACATTTACCTTTGCTCAGATATGGCAAAGTTCTCTGTGATGGAAGGTAAAGTTTTACATGATGGTTCGATGATATGCAAAGGTTGTTGAAGCGAGTGTTGTTTCTTGCGAACACAAAGGGAAAGTAGAATGAATGTTCTAATGGAATCTCCACGCTTCAATTCCCGCAGCTCATAAAGTTACTCCGAGGACAACTTTAAGACGAAGTTAATCGAATTTGAATTGATATTGATATATAAGTTATAAATAAAATAAAGAAGTTTTTCTCAGTCTGTCTGTCGTGTGTAGTATTTAAAAATAATTCTTAGATTGATTTTTATGTCACAGAGCCCAGTCAAATTGAATTCCGCCAATGGTAAGTTTCGTTACCAATGGTCCGTTGTTTTATTATACGGAGCGACGGTGCTGAACGCGGCCGCTTCAGTTTTGAGGGGAAAACTCCATATATTGCTTGCGATTCCGGTACAATTAATGAGTTAATATCACAATTTATTTATCAGCCATTTTGTTACTAGATCTTTGATGTAATCTCAAATTATTGTATGGGTGGACGTAAAACTAGCGACAACCTGAACGAGCCAAATTGTTGGAGAGAAAAATGTTTGCAATGCTTTTTTAAAACAAAAAGCGTTGGTTAAATAAAAGGGATTCGTTTAGTAAAACGATATTACCGCCAGGTATGCATTTAATGGATTCTCCGGACTCCTATCCTAGGTTTCAATAAGCAAATGCTTAAAATGTAGACAAAAAAAAAAAAGAAGAAACACAAATTTAATAAAATATGCATTAAACAAAGCACTAAGGAAATCTTTTTAAATTTTAACTGTCCCTTCGTCGGGTCGAGCTGTAAAGTCCTTTCACGTATGTTACAAACTCTTTAATTAGTCTGAGGCTACTTGAGAAAGTCTTTAACGATTTTCATCAGATTTAATGATATTTTAAAACTACTTTCCGCGTGCTGGTCAAGTCGGTGGTGGTAATGTGGTATACATTGAATGGTTGTGTTACTGGTACCAGTGCCACCGCAGCGAGAACAGCAACAACAAAAGAAAAAAAAATGTCGTGTCCTATCATATCACATTACGTTTATAATCATTTAATAATAAAAAATTCATGAAACAACAACAACAATAACTGCAACCGCAGTCACACTAATATAGCGTTTCATTATAAATTTTCACAACTGTCTGATCTAATCTTGTGTAAATCCCTTGAAGCCATAATACGTGAATACAACCTGTAACCATTGCCAGAAAAACATAAAAAATAAAAAAAAAACAAAGCGAAAAGAAAAACGATATCGTGTTCGTTATTTATACGGCACTGAACTATAAACCAATTCATAGTTTCGTTATGTATGTACAAATGTGATGGTTTGTGTCTTGTTTGTAAGACTGACTTTTTTCCCTTTCTTATGGACCCATCAAAAAATTTTGTTGCAGGTCATGATTTTTTTTTTTTTTCAAGTTTTCCTCATGGGCCCTATCATTGCTGTGTCCTTCGTGGTCGCTTGAAGTCGCTATTGTTAAATTCAATGTCTGTCTAGCCAGTAATCAGTCAAACGAAATTGTCTTTTTATATATATTTTAATGTTAACTGAGGAAGAGAGACAGAAAGATATAAAGAAAGAGTGGATTAAGCAGATTTTCTAAGTTTCAATTAAAATTCAATTTAAATTCACCCGCTAAGGTGGAACACATGATATTTTACGAAACGGTACTAAATGCACTTTTTTTTTTGGAAAAATTTTTTTCTTTAATTCTAAGCGAGCATTTAATAAAAATTCCCAAAAAGTTGTCAATTGCATAAACAGAGTGTGATTTGTGCTTAACTTGAAACGAATGCGACAAATCGATCGTTTACCCGCCAATTTTTTTATGCACCAGGTGTGTATGGCACGTCAGAATCGTGATTGATTCTGAACGGACATAACAGTCTGGGCAGGAAGTTGTATGAAAAAGTTGTGCTTCGCGATGAAGTTTGCTTTATGGACAAACTAAAGATATCGTAAGACTGGGTGGCAATGGGACGCTATATAGCTTTGCTTATAAAAGGTTCCGTTTGAGCACGAGAACTATTGCTAACGATCGTAATTCGAAAAATTTCATTTGGAGATTTTAAACAAGAACGGCGCAATAATTTGCATAAAATATTTGCGTCGACAAATTGCGAAGGGATGCAATACATCCATCAAGGTTATTTGAGTGCTTCGACGTCTTTGACGTTTGCTGACTCGTTTGCAACATCATTGCAAGTTACGCGATCTTTCAACGAAATCTATGCCGTGTAAAAGTACCAAGTATTTCGGAGAACTACTCCTCTAGCCAGTTCGGAGAATCCGTTCCACAATGAAATATCGTCGTGATGTTGCATTGTTCTCAACAATGATAATGCGAAATATAAATCAAAAGACAATATTGCTGAAAAATTGCTTCAAAAATCGGGACAAATGTTAACCCGACTCTACTATAAACTCGTGGAATACATTTCATAGGACCTTCTTAGGTGAATTTTATGTAATGTGAACAGACGGCGGCAGTTAAAAGGAAACTTGAGAAATGTGGAAGGAAGAAGTTCATCATTTTAAAAAGTCAACGAATACGGATGCAAGCGCTAGAAAATGCGGCATTTTCAACAATGTTTGTCTCCAGGAGAAAAGCGCATGCTTACTATACAGGCTAGCATTCCATTTTGTAACAGTCACTATAGCTTTTTATAAATCACTCATAACATATATATAATAGTAAAGCACAATGTATGGCCCACGGCACAAGGGATTGCACGTGGGCCTTCGGGTATGTACCGAACGTTGTAACCACTAGACCATACAGGAGCTAATTATATTTGAATAAAGTCTTTAAAGTTCTTGAAGTGAAGGAAGCAGAAGATTACTTCGAATTTGATATAATGACTAAAACTGAGACCTATTGCCACATGGTCGGTTGAAAAAAGTGTCTTCTATGAAAAGCAATTTGAAATAATTTTGTTCTCACATCAGTTACCATCAAGTTAGAAATATAATATTTTGATGTTATTAACAAACAAGTGGAAACACTATAGTGAGACGCGGCTCATCATTAAATTTTCTACTCCATTTCGTTTATTACATTTATTCACACAACAATTTTTTTAAATAATGTCTTGTATAGGAAAGTGATTAGATCAAAATGTCTCAAAAATTGTGACCGTACGTGGGGTAAACACCAGAAAACAAGACACACGGGCAGACAGACAGACAGAGAAGCTTAGATTAGTGCTAAAAGTGATTCCTAATCGATCGGTATAATGAAAGGTGAGTCTATATCAAGTCCTTCTGGGTGTTGCGCACATTCGCACAAACTTAATATATCCTCGTACCGCAAGCAGTATAGGATACAATAATGTACAATGGAACTAGGTTTTGAAACTGCTCGCTACCAAGGTTTGAATTCATACTCTCCAGTAATCATATAGATCTGCCAACAATGTTGCCCCATATGTGTTAGACCGGCGACTTATTAAGGGATATTAAGGGGACTTTTTCGAGATTACGTTTAAGAATAGATTAGATTTGCTTACAAAATCTCCCATGCGGTTAGTAAAGAACTTTGAAATTGTTTACATTACTTCCTTTGAAAGGAATAATTCATTCCCAGTACATGTCCGATAAGACTGCAGTATGGTGAAGGCTCTATACATATTAAACTACTAGTTTTATTTCTTTTTGTGGAAATTTGCCTCTTAATTATGAGGATTTAATGCCATATGAGCATCGCATAAAATTGCAGAAATGCGAAAATCCTCTTCAAATTTATGCTTATTGTGGGGATTGTGTTTATCGAAAAACTCGATTTGCGATGATTGGAAGGGAAAGCTTACATGTTGTCGAAAACTGCAGACCTGCGATTAACATTACAACTCCATCCAACAAATATGTAATAATTGAGATTTATTCTGTAGTTCGTAGAGGTACGTACGCTTTGCATAATTGTTTGATTTACAATTCTTGATAGGCAATAAGAATGAACCGGTCGGTGCCTAATCACCTTTAGAATTCGAAATCAAATTCTTTGAAATAACTCATTAAAGTTTCTTTGATTACAATCTTAGCATAGTATTTTCTTTTATATACTGCTTTTAAAGTTAAAAATAACAATAACAGAGAAACATTTATATACATATTATGGCTACTGGAAAAAAAAAAACAACAACAATAACAACAAAAACAACAAAACAAAACCAAATTTAATCTCGTTAATCGCGCTACAAATCGAAACAAATTTAACATAAATTTATTCTTAAAACAGAAGACAACCGCTGTGACATGGAAGCTGCCTTTTTTTCTCTCTCTCGTAAAACCGATGTTTTACCGGTGTTAAAGTACAACAAAGTATCAATTAATTAATTTCGTTAGAAATAAATTGTTACTTTTTTCTTTTTGTTTTTGTTTTAGTTTTTTGTTTTTTGTTTTTTTTTTGATTTTGGTTTTCAGTGGAACTAATGAAAGTATTTCGAAATCGAGGACGAGTTTTCTTTAGTGTTTTAATTGATCATAAAATTAACCAATAAATTTGATGTTATTTCTTACAATCGTTTGCCGCTGCCCTTATTAGCATAACAAAGTCTGACTCTGCCCCTACGATGCGTTAAAATGTTGTCAGAGTTGACACTTTTTATGGTTTCTTTATAATCACTACAAACTTAACTAATTTATTATTTTTAAGAAAAAGAAAAAAAAAATAAAAAGAAGGGAAGAAAATATGTTATAAAAGCCATTAAATTGACCACCAAAAGTGTTTTTTATATTTATTATGCACCAGTGACTTAATTTCTGAAACTTTGTTACAAATTATAATTAAATACATTTTTGAAAAACTTCTTCACTTCTTGATTACCTTGCACCAGGTAATCCTCTCACCATCACCAGTGTTATGATTATTAATATTAAATTTGAATAGATTTTATTTTACTAACAAATGATTGTTGTTTGAAATTTTCATCAACAAATTTTATTCAAACTGCAGTTCATAGCCCATGAAAATACAGCCCAGGAAAATTTTTAAATGAATTTCATCCCAAATATTTAAAAACTGATCATCATCGAATACAATTTCAGTCTAACCCAAATTCTCGGTGGACATAAGCGTGAATCACGTAAGCGCTTCAAAGCAATTAATTCAAGAATTTGATAACCGACGACTTATTGCTCGTCTATGACGTGTATCCTCCTATAAAGAAATATTTCATTGCTTGTCAACTTTTACGCACAAAAATAAAATGTAGAAAGTAAAAATAAAAAAATCTAAAGATAAATATCTGGGGAATGTTTTAATGATTGAGACTACGCGCATCTGTGTCTCTATACAAAGCAGGTGCGTGTCACAAAGCCTGCCTCATATTTTACATTGTTTTCAAAATTTTAAATTTATTCGATTTTCATTCTTATATTAAAACGTGTATGCATCGATAAAGATATTCAGACAGTAATGTCAACAAAGATTCTTCAAATATTTTCATTTTTTCTAGAACAGAGAAAGTTCTTGATTTGTGCTAAATCTTATGCCGAGGTAAATATGATCTATTATCTCGGCTAATTAAATTCTCACTCTGAGGATGATTTCAGCCGAAATCATGCAAGCAATCGACTTTAAACAAAATTTTAGTGATATCACTTGGCAGTCGCGTTTAGTCAAGATGTCTGTTTTTAGGTTAAATGAATACTCGATTTTCCAGCATTTGGAAATTTGTCAGACGACTTTTGTTTAAATACTTTTGTGCATATATTTTAGAAAAAAAAATTTAAAAATTTTCTTCACAATGTTTATATTTTGCATTGTAATAAAGTGCTTGGAAATCATTTACATAATTAGAACGTCTCTTCTTTTGTTGTTAAGTTTGTTAAGAAGAAAAAGCCGACACAAATTAAACGTTGCTGCCGCAAAGCATCATCACTGTCTCATATCTGAACAATTAAAAGTGTCGCACGTAACACTACTATGGGGCGACCGGGGTTTGTCTATAAAAAGCCTGTTTTTCTTCCATACCCTTCACCGAAGGATGAAACGTATATTCATTTTGTCAAAACGTTTGCAACGCCCAGGAGGTAGCATCAGAGACCCCACAAAGTATAGATATTCTCGATCGGCATCAAATTTTGAACCAACATGCTTATCATGTCCGTCTGGCTGTCTGCCCATCTGTGTAGTATCTGTTTTGAACATGGTTCCATCTGCAAAAAGGAAAGCTATTGATTTCATATTTGACAGAAACATTGGAAGTCCTTGCATGCAAGATGATATTGAAAATAGGCCAAATCGGTCGAAGGAGACGCCCGCAGTGCTATATAAACTGACAACACCTCTGTTTTTCAAAAAGAATAAAAATTGTTTTTTTTTCCTTACTTATAACCTAAGGCAGATAAGTGTACCAAAAATTTGAACGCATGTTCTGTGGGCGATCCTGTAATACCTGCACAGAAATGGGAAAAATTGACCACGCCTACCTGATATAATACGGTATTAATATTTAATTTTTTACCAATACCTTTAGGCAGCGCAAAAACAATCTTCATCAACTCCGTAAAGTCAATAAATTCTTGGCCAGTTTTAAATTTGGACCGTACCTAAACATGTCCGTCTGTTCGTCTGCACAACTGTGTAGTATTTGTGTTAAACATTCTATTGTTAGCGAATTTGAAAGTGACTTAAACTATTCCAAGGACACGCCTACAACGTTCACACGCTTATGCGTCAAAGACTCTTACTTTGAAAATAGAAAAAATCGGTTACCTCCCCACCCCATGTTATAGATCATGAAAATTTAGTCCTTTTGCTTTTTTGGCGTTTTTCAGAATTACGGTGATGGGCATAAAAGCTTCGGTCATGACCGAATATAATTTTTTTACTTATTGTACATTGTGGTTTCGAAGTTTTCATAGTTCCGTCGTGCATCTGGAATCTGCCATTTTCCGCCTATTACTCGTTTCGGAGTTTTAAAATGCTGTTAAAAAGTGTCGTTAAGTGGATTTCAAATTTCTTTTCAGGTTAAACCAAAGATCGCAAGAAAACTTAACGAAAAAAAAATGCAAAATATTCGACGGTTTTCAAGGCCTTCGATATATTATGGTCCGAAAAATAATTTTTTTTTACCAAAATCAAGAATAACTGTTAGTGATCGCATAAAAAGAATGGGACCAGTAAAGAACCTGGATATTTGTATTCCACGCGATCCATTTCTGAAGAGAATTGTAACTGGTGATGGGAAATGTCATCTCAAACAACACCAAAACCGAATATCTACGTGAAGGAGGTTTTGTTATTGTCAGGAATTGCGTGCTATGAGCTTCACACCGCGTAACAAACCAATTAATTCTGAAGTATGCTTTGAACAACTAACCAAATTAAATAAAGCCAGGATTGGTCAACCGAACAAAATATCATTTTTCATCAGGACAATGCAAGACCGCACACTTCTTTCTTCACCCTACTTTCACATCTACCATACTGTTCTGACATTATAGCATCAGACTATCATCTCTTTTGTTCTCTGCAAAACTCTTTATCTGGCAAAACTTTCAATTCAGGTGAAAGCCAAAATTTATATATGAAGCAATTTTTGAGGCTGCAAAAGATCAGAACTTGTATGAGAAGGGGATAATGAAATCGTCTGAAAAGTAACAACTTACTATTGAACAAAATGGCAAATATATGGCAAACTCGTAAAGTTTTTTACCCATATATATATATATATATATATATATATATATATATTTTTCATAGTAAAAAACCGCAAAACATTTCCGGACTAAGTAAAATTTTTTTTAACATTTAAATTTAGCGCATTTTATATTGTAAAATTGGTGTACTTACCATCACCTTTCTCTGTCATATTAAAACTTTGTCGGCGCGTGTTCTTTTCCGCTAAATCACACGATGGTAATACATATTATAAAACAACGAACATAACACTGGTTGCAAAGGCAGCAAACAATTTGAACTTTGACGACTTATCGTACAACGGTGAATTGTATTTTACAACAACAAAATTATTTTTCTCATCGTTTCCGAGTATCTGTTGTCAGATTTCAATTATATGTTAAAGAAAATGGACTTTTGGCCAAGAAAATTGATATTTAGGACAATAGTGCAATGGGTGGCAATGTAAGCGATAAAAAAATTACCATTATAAGGAAGAAGTTTTTATAAAATTTTAAAATTTAAATAAAATATATTTTTTTTACACGTTAACTATTATTTAGAAAAAAAAAAAAAATTACTAAACAATTGAGCGACTACTCCTCCTTGACAAAAGACAAGATATTTAATAACAATAATATAATGTACATTTTTCTACTATTAAAGACAATAACAACAACAACAACAACAATAACTGTACAATTTGTTATTTAGACAAGGAAAAAAAAATAAGCGAAAAGCAAAAGAGAAAAAAAACGTGTAGCAATTATCCAATAATGACACTTTGTCATATTTATTGCATGTCTTGCTCAGACAACAAAATTCCGCATCTTATAATTGAACAAATGCATAATTTTCTAAATACAATAACAATAACAATAACAACAAAAGCAGTTGCAATGACAACCAAAATAATTGTTTTTCAATACAATCCATACTTCTCTCTATTCCTCTTCATCCTAACAGCAATAGCAACCAATTAGTACTCGATTACGAAGAATTAAAGAAAACACAATACACGAAACAATAGCTGTTTTTTGTTTTTTTTGTTTTTTTTTTTTTTTTTTACAACAAAGTTTTTAATAATCACAATATAAATCTATATTGTGTGTCTGTAAGATTTGACTGTAAAGCAATTAGATAGAGTTTGCCAGTATGAAAAAACGTTATTATGCTGTCATTAGAGATGGTAATTAAAGGAAAGGTCACAACTTTAGTTATATGTATATATGTATATATATATATGTATATATAATATTTATAAAGATTGACGGGGAGTTTAAGAACGGATAAGTGTACTATTAATAGGAATGAGTGTAGAAGGAAGACAAAAGTATTAGTATGAAACTGAATGGTGCAGCTGGGACAACTTTTACAATTATGTCATGTGTACTTTCACTCTCTATGTAGGAAAGTACAGATCAATTTTGATAAAGTAACTGGACACATAGGTGGTAATGGCTAAAAAACGGATATCATCTTGAAAATAGGTCGGAAGTTCCAATAGATTTTACATAACAGGCTACGCCATAGCGCGTAGACAATTTTCTGAAATTCGTCGCGAAGGTTTGTTGGAACTGTCTGAAGCTTCGTTGTTGAAATATTTTTGAATAATTTTTTCGAGACCTTCAACATTAAGCAATAGTTCGATCTTTTGTGTTTCTTGCTTGCCTTTCGTATAAAGTGACTATGGTTTTTGGAGACTCTGTTATATACGTTAACTTTGCGTTTGCATTTTACGCTAGAATCACTTTATCAGCAGGGTAATGGTAATCTCTTCGTAAGACTCCTACGCTTACATACTCTGACAGTTTTACACGGTATACATATATGTATATGTTACATAAAGTACGTGACAGTTTTCCAAATATATGGCTACAGGAATCCGTAACTTCGGTAATCTTGGTTATCTTATCAAACCTTACTATAGCTGGCTTGAAACGTGATAACTGAAGAAGACATTATTACACTTGTTAAGTCATTCAAAGTCCAGTAAATTTAGAAGTGAGAGACGCCTCTGCTCTGAGTATTTCAACGTGCCACACTCTGGTCAAGCAATTGTTGACCAAGTGAATGAAATTCTGCGGTCGGCACGTTTCACCTGATGGCATCGCTAAGGAACTAGGCATCGACTAAAAATTACTTCTGAATCATATGCAGAAGGATAATATTTGGGTATCACATAAATACTTAAAAAAGAACGAGTTAACGAATTTTAATGAAAAATTTCTATCAACTCATCTCTGCTGAAGCAGAAAGGAAAGCGAGCCATTTTTGAAGAGATTAACAACGAATGATGAAAAGTAAATAACATACCATAAGAATGTGCGAAAGAGAACGTAGTCCAAGATGGATAAATTTGAACAAAACGCCACACTATGTTGTGTAGCGGCATTGGAATGAAATCGTTAATCATAAGCTAGTCCAACCTGGCCAGATGAGTGATTGCATTCTCTACTGTGCATCATTAGCTAATGTGATTAAGGTGCGTGTTTGAGGTAAAACGTGTAGAACTTATTAATAGTCAGAAGCACCATTTACCATTACGATAATGTCAAGTCGCAAATGTCTTTGTCGATTAGATAAAAGTTGACGAAACTTAACTGAAATGCTCCGATGCATGCAACGTTCTGGCCGGACATTGTCTCACTCTTGTGAACGGGAAAACATTTACTATAGATGTTACACTGTTCCGCACACGGACATATGGACAGATCAGCGGATAGACATGCTTAGGTGCATTCCGAATTTGAAAATGACTGCGAATTTATGTACTTTTTTTTTATGGGCTTTTCAGTCTTGTTTCCCTGCGTTATAAAGATTTTGAAAACAAAATAAAATTATGAAACTATAAGATTAAGTAGGCGTGGATAATTGTTTCCATTTTTGTAGAGCTACCAGAACATCACTCATAGAGTATATGTTCATATTTTTGTTGTGTTCACATTGTTGTATTTTATGAGTAATGAGTAAGAAACCAATTATTTATTTCTTTTGAAAAATAGAGGTATCCTCACCTTACATAGTACTGCAAGCGTGTCCTTCGATCTATTTGGCCCATTTTTAATACCATGCCTCGTGCAAGAAGATTAGGTAATGTTTTTGCCAAATATGAAGTTGAGAGCTTCCTTTTTTGCACCCAGAACAATATTTAGAACAGAGAGAACACAGACGGATCGATTCAGAGTTTGATGCTGCGCAAGAATATATGTATACTTTGACGAGTCTCTGAGGCTTCTTTCCGGGCGTTGCAAAACCTTTTGACAAAGTGAATATAGCTTAAGTCCTGCGATGATGGGCATAAAAGGTAGCAAAAGGCTTTCGAATAAAACGATAAATGTTTGGTTTGATAAAATTCGGTTGAAGTAAATCGCGAACAATGCACTTAAACTTTTTTGCAAAAAAAAGCCTTTAGGTAATATGTTAAATAAAACTTATTATTTTCACTTATGACGTATGTATATATATGAAAGATAATTGATAATATAAAAAGGTGACATTTAGCCAATCTCTCAAAAAGGTTTTGTGTTTTTCGTGTTGAATTCCTTAAATATTAATTTTTTGTTTGTGTTTTAATTACAATAGAATTTCAATATTTCAAGGCTAAGCATAGAGAAGGACTTAGTTGTATTGACTGATAAGCTTACATCGATCAGAAGTAATGTGATATGTATATTTGGTGGAACTTTTAATGAGCATTTTTTAATTTTATAATCCATCAGTCTGTCCTCCTTGCCAAAAATTTAGAAATAATTCCAGTCTATATTTGATTTAAAAAAGTTTTGAAAAACTTAAAAAAAAAAATTGATCAATTTTTTAAAATGCATGTGTGTGTACAAACAATTTTTTTTCTTTCCATTTGCGTTTATACTTAACCTTGATAATGTCAGTGCAAATGAATTAAAGAAAAAAAAAAAAAATTGCTGTGTTTTTTCTTTTTTGTTGTTGCTGATTATAAATAAAAAAATTTTTATACTTCTCTTTCGGTTTTTATGTACTTGAGTTCAATAAAAATTGAAGGTTGTCAATTTGGTTATTTATCGCTCAGCACATCAAACAAACAAATTCGAACAGAGAGACAGACAGACGGACGGACGGACAGACATTTTAATTCATTTTCGTATTCTTAAGGTATGACGCAAAATTATAAATTATAAGAAATTCCACAATTTTTTTTTTGCTTTTCTTCTTCATACTTATTTATAAATTTGGAAATCATCAAAATTAAAAGTTATTGTTAAGCAAGCGAAAAGAAAATTTAAGAAAAAAGAATATATTAATAACAATGATTGTCATAAACATCTTCATAAAGTTGAACGCAGAGAACTTAAGTGGTAACACGAACGAACGGGTCGGGGGAACGGGTGTACAGAGTATATGGCAGCATTTTTTTTTTTTTTTTTTTGCTTTTTTATAATAAACAGCCTTTAGCTACAAATCTTCATTTCAATATGTCATTTTTTATGACATTGTGGGGTCATTCAATTAAGCGGCTTGAGATCAAAGATGATTTTATAGTTTATATATATATATATAGATTTTTTAACATAATCGATTATGACCTTAGCTGTTAGCATTCTGTAATGTGCTTTCAATCATATATCTGTATATATGTGCGTGTATATATTCATTTTTTCACACACTTATGCCTTCATAGATTTTGGAATTTTATTACCTAAATAAGCGTGGACTGAGATTAATATTTTTATAAAACGTTTAACGATTTCTCTTATTTTTAACTATTTACTGTTGTTTAAAGAACCAAGTAAGCGTTAAAAACGTAAACTAACGACGCTTTTGTCTCAGCATACAAACGCTTAAATCAAAATTGCGTGTCTAGATTTCGACTTTGGTTACATGGCTTCTTGGCTTATTGCCTTCTTTATTGAAACAGCAAAGTGAGGCAGAAAAGTGAATGGCGGATATTCAACAATTCTGCGATGGTTTTCAAACTTCAACGAGCTCTTGTGGATCGCTTTATTTATCGTGCAAAAGACAGATTTGACGGACTTTCTTTTCCGGACGTGTTTTCCGGCGGGCAAACGCTTGGTGTAAAGTGCATCGTACCTGTCAAACAGAATGGGTCAATGGGCCATTATTACTCGCTAGTTTCTAGATGGATGAAACCTGCTTCTCCTTGAAAGGGAGGAATTTTTCTTTCTGATTGCTTCTTCTCTCAAAACACAATCGACTTTACTCTGCCAAGACATAAGATTTTCTTTTTCAATTGTTTAAATATTCTTAAGCGCTCTGTGGCTACGGGTAGTAATACAACAAAATATTACAACAACTACAATTTTGATTTGAATAAGTTTTACGGTATTTGACGAGGATTTAATTTTTTCACGTTTAAATGCTATCCACCCGTCGGTTCAATATTAGATCGTGTATGGTATCGACGTTACCGGGCAAAACCGATTTTGGATGGCCTTCTGTAAATTCAGATCTCTGAGATAAATTACGGCTACGATTAAATTTATAAAAGAAACGATGTTGAGATATATGAAACATTACCACTTTTGTTTTCGAAAATCCTAAAAAACCGCATAAACACTTCTTCGATTTACTCCCACTTTGCTCAAGTCAATGAAACTAAAACAAGTCTAGATCGTATAATGGACGTGGGTTTAAAAACTTCACGGCTACTATTACTTGCTCCTGTTTATTATTTACACTGCGATCGCTAAATTCCATCCAAGGAATAATACACAAAATATATTTCCATCCTATGTTGCTGGCCGAAAAAGTTTGTGAGTAATTGAAGAATTTTTGTCCGAAAATTAGTAAAAACGAATAAAAACGTTACAGTCGGGCAAGGACCGACCATTAAACCCCCAAATATTGCATCGCTTAATACGATTCTTCAGTTATTGTCGTCGTAATACATCAAAAATGATATCTTGTTTCCATACATAGGCATTCTTTCTATGGGAGGCCATATACTGGATTGGGGCTGAAAACATGAACTGGCGTAATCCAAAGTTCAAAATTTAATTTTATTGTCACAAGCTAATTATTTTTTATCCATTTTCGTCATATTATTAAAAATTGGATTTGTTGTCATATGAAGGCTTGTTTCTCATCAGAATCTTTGCACTGTTTTGTATTCAAAATGTAGATCTACGTGGCTCAAATCTGGTACCGTTAATTTCCCTCTGTGAGCATTTTTCGTCATAAAATATTAAAAAGCATAACTTTTATTATATGAAGATTTAGTTTTCATGAGAAACCTTGCCTGGAGTGATGTACAAAAAAATAGATCTACATGGTCCAAATTTGCAATAGTTAATTTCTTTATGATATTTCGATCTTATGTTCGCTATGAAATATTAGAAATTAGACGATATAGAAGGTATCTTCTGTGAGGCTGGTTATACTGGAAGGATCTGAAGCAATTGCTCCGTCGAATGCAAATTTTTCACACGGAAAGAATTGCCATGGATAGGTTAAGCAAAAGTATTCCATAAGCGGACAGACAGACCTGTCGCAATGGAATCTAGCTCCACCTTAAATTCCCCTAGATGTTGTATATAACCAAACAAATTTCACGAATGCTGTAATACAAGCGGTGTTCCTGAGCAAATTAACACTTAAGAGATTGCAGCATGCATTTCGCGACTTTGTTCGCGATCAACAGCTTTGAACTATAAGTAGCTTTTCTTCACCGGCGCACAAACCTTTCTAATACATTGAGTAGTTAAATTTCCAATAGCTAGGGAGAGCATAAATTGAACTTTTTATGAATGCTAAAAATAGATCCCGTATATTAAGTTCTTCTTCACTGTAGCGTAAAAATTATTGAGCCTAATAATACGTATTTGAATATAGTAAGAATTGACTCTAAATCTATGCGTCGATAACTACGGATGGAATGAATGCCTGAAATTATGAAATTTTACTCCCTGAAGGACTGAATATTTTTTAGAGAATCTATTAAATTGAAACTTCACTTCGACTCGACAAGAAACTTACCTCTGATCTCTCTCTCTCTCTCTCTCTCTCTCTCTCGCTCTCTCTCTCTCTCTCTCTCTCTCTATCTCTCTATCTATCTCTATCTATCTCTATCTCTATCTCTCTCTCTGCCTGTCTCTCTGTCCGTCCGTCTGTCTCTCTCTCTCTCTCTCTTTGTCCCTCGCGTCCCGCTTTTTGTTGCACTCAATCAATTTATATCTTTATCTGGCGCAGTCCTCCTTAGAGTTTTTTAATTGAATTGAAATTAATTTGATAGTAATGCTAAATGAAATGTGTTAAGGATTTTCTACACCTAAGTTATCGTTACGGAAAGTTTAGATTTGTTATTGATACAAGTTACGCATCATCACACAAACATGCATAAATTATCTGAGACATGTCGATGATACAACTTAATCGTTTGTAATATGTCATATTATAATAACACAAAAAAACATATGCATGCAGATACAGGCAGTTTTTTAATATTCAACTTAATATAAATGTAAAATATAATGAACGTTATGCCATAAAAAGTTTTAACACCGCAGTGCACCAAAGTTAAGCTAAAAACTTAATGTCACTTTGCTTTTTACTTTTTTTCTTTTTTTTCTTTTTTTTCTTTTTTTTAATGTACACATATTTTCTACTTCGTCCAATAAACATACAAGTTTTTATTGACTCTGCAATAACGTCAGTCATGACGATTTTTTTTTTCTTTTTTTCTTTCCAAATCCTCTAAGATTACTTCTATACATATTTATTATACGAAAGTACGGTCATTTACATACAATTTGTTGATGTTGAAAATTTAATGAACGTGTTTTTTATACTTGAAAAGAGCAAAAAAAAAAAAAAAATAAATAAAAAAAAATATATAAATAACGTTTAATAACATTAATCGTATTATACTTGTTTGATGATGTATATATTTGTGATACACCCGTGCATATATACTCTGTCAATATTTATGACAAAATCTTAGTGTACAGCCGGCTAAGTATATGTAGTACGTGTACGGATAACGAAGTGTTATTTATGCGCTAAACTTGACTAAATATGATCGTAGCTAAGGAAAGGGTTGTCCACTTGCTTTATCGATTAAAACATAAAGCCCGTTAAAAGTGGTCAATATGACATGTTTTAGTTGGATAGCATTATCGATTATTAGAAGGGATCAAAACGTTAAGAAGAAAGCAATCTTATTGTGATATTAGTACGGGATCTGTAAATGTTATTTCGCGTGAATACTTTTTGTTAATCGCGCTTGCGTAGAGTGCATATGATGTTGAAAGAAAATGTAAGCCCTTGCCTGATATTAAAATAAACTAAAACGAGTGAACAAATACGGAGTTAGCACTCGTTGCTTCTACTATTTGGCGAAAACACTGTAAATAATACGATCAGGGATGGATATAAAGCGAAACCCTTTCACGTACTTACAAAGCTTCTTCTTTTCCATATAGCATGTGCGCACGCGCACTTGTTACTTAACACTAGATTTACGAAAATTCGTCAATTTGTCTGAGAAATTTTATGAATAGTCACATGAATCATGGAGAACGAAAATAGGAAGCTGAAGTTTGGCACAAATATTCTTTGGTCGATGAAGATTATCAGCTTAAGGAGAAACTAAAACAATCTCAGAAAGCATCCGGCAGCAATTTTTTGATATTCTTGTCTATACCTTTCGAACCCATTAATATATCGACAAAAACCTGCGAACCAGACTTGCAAACGATTTACTAACACGTCCATAATTAATAGAAAAATCCGATTCGATGCGTGTTGCAATAAATGGAAAACAAAATGGAAAACAAAATCGAATTAAGTTGAAATAAAAATTGTGCTGCTAATTACGAATATATGAAATAATTTTCATTGTTTTTCGGTTTAATTTCTTCTGCATTGTGGGCGTGTTTGTGAACAAGTCATGCCCACTTTTTTAAGTTCCCAGTCTTGATCAATAAAAGAATGCTTGTGCCAAATGTCAGCTTTCTATTTTCATTTTTATGACCATAAGGATGAACAAAATTTACATACTAGATCACGTATACATCAAAATAGCAAAATTAGGTGGGTTACGGAAGAAAATGCAGACATATATATACTTGCTATATTATATCAATTAAAATTAATATTTAATATCTAAAGATATCGATTTGCTTATGCTGAATTTTTAAAATCAACAAATCGACAAATTGCCGGCTGCCGTAGGTGTAATGTTGAATATACAAGCAAGAGAAAATCTTCATGCGATTGCTGTTAAAATTTCACGTCATATCGATTAATTGTTTACGAGTTACAATGAGTTAAAAGATGTCATTTTTGTTATTCTCAAAACAAAGGGAAACTCCGTACTTCCTTTGTTGGTTAAACATTGCTTTTCAAGTGGAAAAATTTCATTTACACGTAGCATTGGTGTGAAAATATTATCGCAATTCTTTTATATCGAAAATAATAACTTGTCGTTTGTTTGCTGATCTTAAACAAGGAACGAACGGTACGAACGTATAAAGATCACGTATGCATATGTCTCGCTAATAGAGTGAAAAACAGGCGTTCAACGAATTCAACGAGTGGCAAACACTAATTAATACTCGTTTCTCATCATTTTATTAATAATTTTTTCTTCAACTAGTAAAAGTAACGAATGTAAGCTCTATTGTTATTCGTTCTTCCTGAATAAACATTAATGAATTAAGTAAAGATTGTAGAGAGGTCTCATAAAAATTTTTGCTATTGATATTTTATGACATATTTCTCATTCCACGAAATTTACCGTCACTCTGTTGCGTTGTCATTTTGGGTTTAGTCCGCTAAAATGACAGTTTAGTATTCCATTGTCTTAACCAAAATAAATATATAAGACAAACACTTGAGAAGAATTTTGATTCACGCACAAGAGTAATACGTTCCTTTCTTATTGTACACCACAAAGATCTTTGTGCAAAACTGGTCTTTGTTTGGTGTTAGCGTGTGGTGTTGCGTATAACACGGCATGACATTGGGCAGCGTAAAGTATTTGAAGCGTGTAAACATAAATGTTGGCATCACTACCACTGACTAGCTGCCAGCCAATGCCAGTGGTGTGTATGCGACAAACTCTCTTAAAGCTACTTCAGGAAAAAAAAAACCTTGCAAAATAATTGAGACAACTGCATGAGCTTTGGTCGGATATTGAATACCTACACAACCTAAATTGAATAAATAAGAATTTATCGATTGACACGGTCGCATATCGGTAGTCCAATCATATGTAGATGAAACTACTTTATGGTTGTAATAGATTTCTTGGGCCTTTTTTCCACATTTTGGTATCCTTTTAGAGCCTTTTTTCACTTTCACACTGATCGGGAATATGATATTTTACAAAAAAAAATTTTTGAGACCATTTGGCGTCGTGGGTAATAACTGAGAATATAAATTAATCGCTTGCAATCACATGCATGTTATAGACAACAAAATATCTAAATGTAAAAATTTTTTCTAAATACTTTACAGGTCAGTCTTGTGTAAGAATACAATGGATTACTAACTAACTTAACGATTAATTTTATATACCAAGCAGCCGTTCTTCAATGGTGATTATGGCGCAGCGTATTATTTGTTTAGTCTTCACCTTCTATTTGTCTTCGTTTGCCACAATAGGTTCTTGGCAAATAAAACCTGCATGTGTGTTTTGTCAAGTGTGAGTGAAGTGTATGGTGCTTTGGGTATTCTGTTTACTAAGTGGCTCTAAGCCACACTAGTCAAGTTGTCTGTAAAATCATGTCATTTCTTCGTTCTGTTATTTTTTACATATGGGATGTTGGAGTTCTTTATGATTTGAAGTAACTTATGTCTTGGCCTAAAAAATCTGTCGCATCATGTTGGTAATAAAATTACATTTTTACTGATCAGTTGTCCTCTTCTCTTTAATGTTTTGTACTTTGCTTTGTGTGGGGTCTCTTTTTCGTGTGTCATTCAAGTTGACAATGTTTCGATGATTTTTTTTCTGTGTATCTAATCTTATGCTATTTCATCACTTGAAAAATGTAACATCATTGTCTTTCTTTTCTTAACAGAGTCCCATAACGATTCAGGCAGTAATCGTTGAAATTTATCATCTCTCAATAACGACAGCGAACAAGATGTTGAATCTGCAATGCAACTCAACAGCAAATTTTAAACTCAACCTGCAACAAAAACAACGAAAACTTCTAGTCTCACAACATACAATTGCCTACAGCAATATCTATAAGCATCTTAATGAATATTAATCAGGATAACAGTCAACAGCCACCGCAACAAAGGAACGGTTTCCAATCATATTTGCCAGCAGTACATCCAGCACTTCACTCCAATCGTAATCTATCGTTACCGCCACCCTTGCATCGTTTACCTGATTTCGAGTTGGAATATTTGAAGAAAGCTCACGCGCATGCTCAAGCTCAAGCAGCCGCAATTGCTTACGGCTACGAACAGCAGCAAGTGCAACAACAACATCAGCTAGCACGGCGACGTTCACATATAGAGCACGAATTAGCGGCTGCAAAATTTGCAAACGTTTATGAAAGCCATTCTTTGACTGCAAGCCAACACAATACTTTGCCGTCGCCGTCGATGGTTATGTCACCAAGTCGGCGGCCATCGCCACCACGTGGAGCTGCTCATCCCATGAATATGCATTTGAGTGCTATGGCTCACGCTCAAATTCAATTTCAAACTCAATTGCAGCAGAAATTGTCTGCAGCTGCTGCGGGTCCAACGGTAATAAATACTAACACCAATAACGCGATCAATCTTCCACCGCCGGGACATCTAAGCAATTACTTTCGCAATCCCGCCTCACCAGCTAGTTGCGGCTTGGCAACCACACCCGGAGCGTCAGGACCCCCGCCACCCCCTCTTACTTCCGCCCCAACATCCAACTCTAGTGCTTTATGTAATACTAATTCTAACGCCCTGCAAACTTCAACGTCGACCACACAGTCTCAAAATCCACTGAACCATTTACAGAATATGCAACCATTTGATTTCCGCAAAATCAATTCTGCAGCTTTAGGTGCTTTTCCTGGGTTACCTCCACCGGGTGCTGCTCGCCTTAGCCCCAACGATTTGGCTCATCATCAGCACCTACAGCAGCAAGCCGCTCAACAGGCGGCTATGCTGGCACAAGCAAGGAGGCGTATCAACGAAGCAACCACACCTTCCGAAAAAAGTGCAGCGGCAGCTGCCGCTGCAGCCGCTGCAGCTCAAAGCAATCAATTCTTTAACGCTATGGCCATGTCAGGGCATCCATTGCCCTTTCATTTACCACCACCACCCCCTCTCCCTCATGTACATCCACCACCGCCGCCAAGCACTATGGCAAATGCTACTTCGCCTTCATCAAGTCTGCCTTCGGGTCTGACAAGCAATCAAGTAGCAGCTATAGCAGCTGCTGCTGCCGCTTCTGGTAATCCTATGCCTCATAGCTTTTTGGCCTCTCATTTTTCTGGCATAAATAATGCTTTAACTTTGGGCAAATCAGCTCTGCGCGCCAAAACACCGGAACATGATAAATCAAAAACTTCTGAGGTCGATAATTTGCGAGAAACATCCACTTCCCGTCTTACACCACCAACACGTAGTACTTCGCAAACTTCCCTACATGGTGCTTCCACAAACCAACAACAATCTTCGTCTTCGAATTGCGTAAACTCAACCTCGAACAATTACCAAAGTTCTAGAAACCTTAGAGAAAGTAGTCACCCACCACGTTCTTCCCTTCAACATGATTCTTCGCCCGGTGCTCAAACCCAGAGACTATCACGACTAACTACGAGTGGTGGTGGAATGCGACCTGGTCGTAAAAACCATTCACCTGGTAAACGCCAATGGGGTTCGATACCTGCTAATTTAGGTACACAATTTATAAATCCAGTCACCGGTAAAAAACGAGTTCAATGCAATGTTTGCCTCAAAACTTTCTGTGACAAAGGGGCTCTGAAAATACATTTCTCGGCAGTACATTTACGAGAAATGCATAAATGTACGGTGGATGGCTGCAATATGATGTTCAGCTCTCGGCGTTCTAGGAATCGTCACAGTGCAAATCCCAATCCTAAACTACACTCACCGCATTTACGGCGAAAAATTTCGCCACATGATGGTCGTAGTGCCCAGCCACATCCTATTTTATTGCAAACACCAAATGGTCTTATGCCTGGGCTCAACCCATTTGGTACATTCCCCATGTTGACACCTCCCCCGGATATGCGTCATCATTCAATGGGTACTTTAGGTGAACCGAAACATAGTCAGGATTTCATGCATAGAGCTTATATGGAGAGTTCTATTATGGGACGTTACGAAAGCAGACATATATCAGGCTCAGAAGGAATGATTGAAGAGGACGAAGATGAGGAGGGCTTGGATGGTGGTATACACATCGGTGATATTGATGACGATGATGACGACGACGAAGGGGAAGGCATTGTAGTGGTGGGTGACGAAGGCGATAGCATGCTGGATAAAACGAACTCGGAAGACTTCAACGTTGAAGACCATGTAATCGAAGAGACCAACTCTACACTGGAAGATAGCAGCCGTGATAATTTAGATCGTCGCAGTAACTCTAAGACTCCTACGCATCACAATCATAAAGCCAAAGATCAGTTTAGTAGTACTATGGATAATGCAAAACAAGATGAGGACGAAGATGGACGCAGTACGACCGGGAAGCATAGTACTGAAAGTAATGATGACACTTTAAGCGTTGCTGATTCTTGCGACGTGCGCGAAGAGTACGACACTTCATCAACAAGTTTAGTTGTGAATATAACATCGAATAGCGCTACAATGCCGTCGGGATCTTCGTCATCAAAACGTAAACGCAAAAGCCAAAATCCTGTACGCTGTGCTGTACAATCTAATGAAGCTTCCTGTGATAATTCTGTAGATTCTGAAATGGCTGCCGATTTATCTTTAAGAACAAGGGAAAGAGAAAACCAAGAAAAAGAGAATTCTTCAACCCTAGATTTAAGGAAACGATGTCGCTATCCAGAAGAACCCGCCAAAGAAGAATCTCAACCTGAAACTAATGCCACAGAAGCTGAACAAGCCAAAGTACTGCCCTCGCCGCCGCTAACACCGTCAACGTCAGCTAGCGAAACTGTTAAACAATCTACCATACCCAGTGCTCCAGTCAAAATGGAACCCAAAGAGAATTTAGAAGCAGAAAGATCGAATAAAGCAAATAACGAAAAAGAAAAATTCTTGGACTTATCGTCGAATCAAAAAAGTGAGCTTGTAGTAGGTACTGAAACAGAACAACAAGAACAACAACAACAACAACAAAATGGTAAAGAAACTTTGTTAATGCCGACAATTAAACAAGAACCTAAAGATGATCTACTATTAGACAACTCAATACAAGTTGCACAAAGTACTTGCAATACTGAAGACATAGAACAAGAGGAGAATCGTTACTTGCGCATTAAGAAAGAAATATTGGAAGATAGTTTTCGATTGAACATATCAACCGAAGAGGACTACGAGAACGCCAATAACAATAATAATAATATTCTTCCAGAGAACTTGACTGTAAAAAGCAGCAGCGCTGAAACTGTAGAGTCTAGGAAACTTCCGACTTCCGAACTAGAGGAACACAATGGTGTAGAATTTACAAACGATGAAGGCGAAGTACCAATTGACAAAGAAAATCCTTTGCGTTGTACAGCGTGTGGTGATGTTTTTCAAAATCATTTTCATTTAAAAACTCACTATCAGTGCGAACACTTAAAACTACACCACAAATGTAATATCGACGGTTGTAATGCGGCTTTTCCTTCGAAACGAAGCCGTGATCGTCATAGTTCGAATTTAAATTTACATCGAAAACTGTTATCAACTGGCGATAATCATACGGTAGATCATTTGCCAGAGCCAATCGGCGTAATGGGTGGAAAGAGTTTTGTGAACAGCAGTCCAGGCAGTATAACCAGCACTTTGCAGGCAGAGTTTTTAGCACGACTCTATGCGGGCGCAGCTCATGGCTTACCTCCTTTAAATTTCGAGGCTCTAAAGCATTTCCCGCCAGCTAATGCCACACTAACAGGCTTTCCTGATGCGGCCTCCACATTTTTAAACGATCCGCGCTTTATGCTCCAACAACCAGGCAATCCCTTAATTTTTCCAGGTCTTCCGGGTTTGGCGGCTTTCCCACATCTTTCACCTCATCTCTTAAATGCCGCGCAGTTCAATGGTTTAAATCCGTTTTGTCGACGACCTTCGTCCGATTCTCATTCCCCACACTCGGCCACACCACCGATAGGAGCCCCAAGATCACCGTTAATGATCGGTAACAAAGTCGCTGCAAGCACAATTTATACCCATCAAGAACCAGATCAGCGCAACACATCATCATCGCCTTCATCGTCCATGGGCACAAATGAAGGAACAACACATCCTCTGTATGGTGGTAGCACAAATAGTTCCTCCTCTGTTCACAATACAACCCATATACCCGATCGCATTTCATGACCTTCCTCCTCCCATCACTACGTAACAGCAACCGTAGCGACTCAGCGTTTTATAAACTTCAATGAAATGATGGCTTACCGACAGTAGTATTAGAACTAAGTCTTTTGTTTATTCACGTAATTCTGAGCAAAAAAATCGAAAGGTGCAATAATTTGTCCCGAACATATGAATAAAAGAACGTAGCGCGCGAAACGGAATACTTAAAAACTTGTGTTTAGAGTTATACGCTATGCTCTATTAATTTCTTTCTTGATGTAAACGCTCACGATTGTATGTATAATTGAATGTCGACAGGTCATAAAAGATATTGAAAAAAATGTTTAAAAAGTGTTGGAAAAAAAAAAACAAAACAAAACAAAAAAAAAAAAACTCATTTTTTAACTAAAAGAACAGAATACTCAAAATTAAAAAATATATATTGTTATATAAAGTAATTAAATTAAATTAAATTAAATTAAAATAAATTGAACGCACATCTGAATGTATATAGAAACGAAAATAAATTCATATTTCTTATGTCATTAAATTTCTTTCCGAAATTGCTTCCTGATTAAAAAAACGTAATATCAAAATTTTTTACTAATCTCGAACACCAACAACAAACAAGAAGTGAACACAAAATATTCATTTTCATAATAAAATTCATTTGAAGTAATTTAATCTCTTCTATTTTTTTTCTATTTTTTTTTTTTCTAGTTTGTTAAAATGATTTATTTAGGGTAACACAAGAAACAATTATGCAAATATTATCTCTTTCTCACTGTTAGCTAAATGTAAAGGAAAGAAAATTTATGAATAAAAATTTATTTAAATATAAATAAAATAATATTAATATAGCGAAAGTATGTAGTACTATGTATTGTTTAAATATAATAAATAAATTAATTAATAATAAGAATACAAATAAATGAATAAATGTAAAAAAAAAAATAAACAATAGTTTTAAAAATGTTTATCAAATCAAAAGTAAAAATGAAAAACAATCAAATAAAACGAAAAGTAAGTTAAATATTTAAATAAATGTTAGTTCTTAATTGAGACAAGTAGAAGACATAATCAGATCGCTTTCATTTCATACGAATCTCGAGCGCCACCGATTCATTGAAATCTTAACTCGACATCGCACTTAAATACAAGTTCTGGAGACCCGCTCACCAAAGGCAATGAAACTTTCCAACGATCAAATTAAATTCGCATTCAAATCGTGACAGTGCAGGCCAATGATTAAATCAGGTTTATTTTTACCGCAGACCTTAATTCAACTTTTATTCGCACTGCACTTCACATCAATATATTTAACAGATCATAAGCTATCTACACTTGATTTGTGGAAACTAATTGCAGTTTGAAGGATAGAGGTTTCGAAGCTAAGGAAAACAAATAATACAGACAGACGGACGGACAAACGTATACGATGAAATTCAATTAGAACTTCAAAATCAAAACCATATGCACACCGATTCTGGCTTGCACTGACAGCGTAGCAAACTTGTAAGATTTATCACAAAGAATGAAGTCCCTCAGCGAGTTACGCTCTCAATGATTTAGCACCACTCGTTTCAAAACAAAGCGCGGCCCAATCATGTCCACCCTTGCCCGACCTATGCAACGAATGAAATTTGATTTCAATTAAACTTTTCGTTCGATACTTTAGCCTATAAAACTAGCTATAACTTCGTTTCATTCAGAGAACTATTGAACCAAAGATGAACCTCATCACTAACAATAAATTTACGAAGCAAAATGACAAATTTTTCGATATGCCCTTGTGTATCGGAACTATGACGTCGTTAGTTATTGTCTTCAAGTCCAAGTCTTTGCGTTAAATATGCCACGAATTTATTGCTCCCTATCGTTAGTTTGCGAAAAGGCCACGTGATCGATAAATTCAGGTTGTAGTGAAACTTTTTTTTTTCATTTCTACTACTTCTGAATCATATTAAAAAGAGAGTGAGCAGATATATAACCTCAAATATTGATCGGTCAATAAGAGCCTAAAAGACAGCAAGAGAGGTAGGAAAGAAGGGAAAGTTTACAATGGATTTGGAATAAATTATTTTCTACTTAATTTACCGCATCGCTGCGGTGATATTATGTGAGCTCAATATTTGTTGTTTCTCAAATCTGAAAACGATGTGTAGCATGAAAAAAAACGAAAACTAAGGGCTAACCTTTTTGGAAGATGAATGGCGATCTCTTGCTCAACATACAAGACTTCAAGTGGCGGTAGTGTCTGGTAAAAGGGGCGAGTAGAAAAGAGTAGACGGCCTAGTGGAACGCGTTTATTAAAAATCGAAACCAGTATTTAGAAAATTCCAAAGATTATTGCAATGAATTCCATTTACGAAAAATCGGGTCATCAAGTGATTGATATTTTTATGGATTTGTAATAAAAACTAAACGATAAAATATATCGACATGAATGTTCTTTTATCTTAGATATTGATTCATCCCATTTTTCTTTAAAAATTATTCAATCAATTCTCGGACACTAATTTTTTAGCCAACTTTCTGCGAAAGATTATTTTTATTTCACCAATAACACGAATAATCGTGAAAATAAGGTCATTGAGAGTTTTTGATTTATTGCAGTAAAAATCAATGATTTCACATAACCTCAAAAAAAAAAGGCTAATGGGGTTATAACGCATGATTTTTCAAAGTTATTGAGCTTATCTCTCAATAAGTTTCATTGAATCACGAGATATATCGCATGTTGCAACATTTTCTTAAAGCCGCATATCGTCCAAGTCCAAAACACCCAATTAGTGCCGCAAATAAACAGTAATCATATGTATGTAGTGTTCTCCATTGGGAGTAGCTGAAGTACCATTTTCATGTTCAAAAATTGCGCATTCAGCTCACAAATCACACCCAAAAGTCAATTTTCGTGCACAAGTCCACTGCAGCTCCACTGCAGGGGCAACATTCCTTATTTACGAAGTCATTTAACCAAATATGAGCTTCATCCCACATGTATGAAACGTAACTGTAGGTCCATTATGTTTATAATAAGTTTTAACAATCTCTGCATGCTCTGCAACTATATATGTAATGTATTCCACAAATAATGGCAAGACCCAAACAATATATTGAACAACATTTTTTTTCCAAATCTCAATCAGAACTTATTTACGTTCACTTTCGGAGCAAACAAATTCGATGTCCAACCATAAGCAAGTCAATAATAAATATGTTAAATGAGCAGACAATACCTTTAGGCAAGAGGATTACGGATAATATTGAACGTGATCACGGAAAATACTGAGCTCTTAGAAGCCAAATTTAAAATTTTACATCAACGGCCATTGTTTAACGCCACAGTGTTAATATCATTCGAGAAGTTCTGCAGGAACCAAAGCAAAACTCCAAAAGTTCTAGGTACACGCACTCAACTTTCAATATATCTTGACAAACGTTCGCAATATGACGTGATCGATGTTGCGTACGATAAAAGTTTTCTGGCTTTCTGTCTGGGCGTTCCGCTTAAGTGTAGATCGAAAAGATTACGCTACAGGTCAAAAATCGTTGTTCTCCTTAACTACAGCGGCACTATTTTCACAATCTGATCACAAAACCGTGTAAACTTAGAGGGACGTACTTTCCAGGCGACTTGGCTCACTTCGCCCACAAATTAGTCACGAATCATGCATTCTTGAACATTCTTTATTACTAAGTGCTTCTGCAAAGGGGCACGAGTTCGCTGCGTCTTCGTGCATAGTCGCATTTGGAAACTCGATCCACTTTCCTTTTGTGATCTTTTTCATTTACATCATAGTGCGCTGAGACTATTCTGAAAGCTATCCTTTGTTAGCAGTAGAGTGTTTTTGTGGACTATCCAGTCCTTCAGAATTAAGTTACACCGAGCGAAGAGCATCTTAGTGATGAAAGTTCCGGGGATAAAAAGAATTGATCGATCTACTGACTATAGTTAACGAAAGGCTTACTTAATTTAATAGCGAAAGCTTAAAATAATTCTTTTTTCTTTTATCTTTTCACCTTCTCACGTGTTAGCGGATTTGTCAAAAAACTTTTGTTCCAAAAAAAAAAAAAAAAGCAGAAATAAAATAAAATAAATAATAAAACTTAAAACCACAACTGGTTAAATTTCAACAGATCAAAGGCTAAATTGAAATGTTTTTGATAAAAATACAATAATAAAATAACGCGATTTTTATTTTCAAATGTTATTTAAAATCAAGACAATTCTCTAATTTATGTATCATTGATAAAAATGACCTTTTAGTTGGATGTGTATGCGGCCGTAAAAATTAAAAAAAAAAAAAAACATTTTTTTTCCTATATACAAGAGTCGACAAAATCAAAACAAGTCAAAAAAAAAAAAAACAAAATCCATTGTAAGTTTGTTTTTGTTGTAAAATCAAATATTGCATAATAATGGTAACATCGCCTTGCATTGCTCTGCATACATTTTACAGGCTGTTCGCATCATAATCGCCCCAGAAGAAAAGTAAAGTCGTTACACAGGTGTGGCATTTTGGGCCACAGCGTGCACAATACACGAACAAAAAAAGTTTCATTTTAATATATTTTTGTGTCCATTTTCATTTGTTTTCATATAGACGAGAAACCAGCCTTTTCACATCATTTTTCTTCGGCGGTTTTTTTTGTTTTTGTTAACGAAACCAATACCTACCTACCGCAAGGTATTAATAGGGGCGTTACCGCCACAAAATTTAATTTGGTTTAGTAAATTTTAACTTTTCTGATGTTATTTTGGTTGCTATTGTTGTTGTTTCTGCTGCCGTTGCTGCTGCCGCTGCTGCTGCTGTTGTTCTTGTTGTTCTTGTTGTTATTGTTCACATTATTGCTGTTTAAATAAGAAAATCACTTCGTTTACATTATGTGTACGAATTGATTTTAAATTATTGGCATTTACTAAAGTAAGTATGGGCACTGGGGTATAAATGTGATCACATGATCGCTACATGTCATAAGCAAATTGTTGTTCATTGATTAAGAATTTATCCTTAAGTAATAAAATTTCCTACCACCAGGACCCAGGATTACAGAGATAATGCGAGGGGAAAAGTAGCATTCACTTTTAAAACCACAGGCATTTCAATCAGCCGATCCGATAGGTTATTGCTGTATTGCTATACTTATCACCGAACGGTGTTCATGATGTGGTAGCACATTTGATGAGCGTATGATGCTTGCCCCATATACCTATGTTTGCATCTTCATTTGCATGCAATGGAGTTGTTTAATATCTCACTTATATTGAGAGAGAGAGAGATGAAGTCCCCTGCTTAGTCACTTAGTCCACGAATATATAATCGTATGTTCACACAAACAAAAGTATATAAAGACTTAATCTTTTGCAGCTTCTTTGAGTATTACTTTCACTTTCATAATTTTTATTTATTTGGGTGAAGAGTACACTAGACTCACTTCATCATGAAGATCTTTCAAGGCCTTTCAAAAAAATCTACCGCCTTGTTTTTGTCACTCTGTAAAGTCTCACATTATTTCACAAATATGTGTAGTCTTAGGGAATCCAACCATTCACAGTAAGAACAAGCAATATTTTCGAAAAAGTGCAGCCACATACAGCTGCCAGGACAAAAACTGCATCGTTCTGTTACACATTGTATTATAGTTAAAGAAGTTCTTTAAGTATTTCTTTTGGGTTTCCACAGTCTAAGATGGGATCGGTTTTTTTTTTGCTTATTTACGTACCTAGTGAATTGAATCGGTGACTTTATGACTTAAAATGATTTTATTAAACAAAAATTCGTGAAATAATTTTACTATTTCACTACATCGTGCACTTGAAAACCTCCCATTTTATGCCTGTGTCAAGCGTCATGGGATTGAGAGACTTTTCACTTCTCTTTTGTACATATCTGATGTTTTTTGTGAGCTCAAATTCGTTTATGTAACGCAAATGTGCAAAAAATATGTTATTCAAAATACTGTCAATCAATTTCAAGCCACTTATCTTTTCTGTTTGTTGGACAATAGATACGATCTTTGACGAAAGAATGATTCAAGTTTTAAAACAATACAAAGATCGAAGTAAGTTCTATACCTATCACGGATGGATGAGGAATGCATCCATTTTGTCAAAACGCTTGCAACGCCCAGAAGGAAGCAACAGCGGATATACCCACAAAGTTTATATATTCTCGATCAGCATCAAATTCTAAATCGACTTAATAATGGCTGTCTGTCCGTCTGTCCATCTGTACAATATCTGTTGTGAACATTCTCCTGGTTGCTATCGTCTTTAAATTTCGTAGGAAAAATTCGAAGTTCTTGAACGCAGGTTAGTAAGTGAAAATGGGTTAATTCGGTCAAAAGACACGTAAAGTGAGATCAACGTTTTGTTTTACAAAAGTAATAAAAAGTTGGTTCTTTACGCATTACTTATGCACTACATCAGATAAACCTAAATAAATGTAAGCGTATTTGCTATGGTCGATGCGGTAGGACCTGTATAAAAATGTGAAAAATTGGCCAACCCATTGTTTTTGCAATGCCTTTATAACGCATAGAAGCAAGCTTCAAAATCTCTGTACAGTGCAAACAGTGTCAAATTCGGAATTCTCATAAATCACGATCTCGTCTACGAAATTGCAACAAAATTTGAAAATGACCTAAGCCGATCAAAGAACACGCCTACAACGCCCACATATATATGCAACAAAAACTGTGAGCATCTTTGCTTTCCGCTTCTTGCTTTTTTGCTTCTTAGTCATAAAGTAAAACACATGCACTACATAAATTTCCACTTTAATTCCACTAAAATAGAAATCACATACATTATAGGGTATGAAAATTTAGTTCTTACCTTTTTTTTTAGGGTGTTTTACGATTGTGAAGATGGGTGTAAACGATTCCGTCACGACCGAATATAATTTTCTTATTTGTTTAGTATTAAATTCCTCCCCAGAAGACTTATGGACATTCTGATAGATCGATTAATGGCGATAAAAACACAAACACCGATATACGGGAAGACGATCGATATATAATCGTCCGAGATATTGAGATAAAATCAATTAAAAATCATGTGGTTTGTTGTGGAAGTAATTTCTGTTTCATAAAAAAGCAAGAATATCTTCGATGCATGTCGAATCGTAATCGTGTAGGCACGACACTAAGCGCGGTCTAAGGTGGAAAAGTCTACACAACTTACGGAACAGTTTTATTACAAGGGTGGCTGTCAGTTAAGAATGTCGAGTAGTTTGACATGATCCAAGCTACCAGATTACCATTCAGTGAACAACAAATTATCCGCTTATATATCCGCTATGCCTTCCTTTCCTGATGTCCTTCGATTACCGTTTACTTCTTTAATATGCTAACTTTCCAATGGGCGATGAAATAAAATCGCATTGAATGGGTAGTAGAAGTTCTATGAGCGTAGAAAGATATATAAGATCGAGACTATTTTTTTTGCCAACCTGTTATAAATGCATTAAAGCGGAACAAGACGAAAACAACAAAATTTTTAGTGTTTCCTTCCGATGGTTTGTTTCGAATGTCCTTCCTGTACAAAAGGAAGTTCTGCTACAAGGGAGAACAATTATTACTATGCTATGTGATACGAAATACCCTATACATACACAACTATAAATATATAGATATATACATATATATACCACACATAGAATGTAGTTAACCACAACAACACTGGTTTGATTTTTTTGCTTTTTTTTTTTTAAATAAAAACGAATAAAGGAGCCACACATCGTACTTGAAGATGGAGACGGTGAAAATACTTTGTAGGGATATTAAAACTCGAGATCAATAGACACCTATGCACGTAAATGTGTGTGGTATCGGTCACAATAACAATAACTCTAAAGCAACACCAGCAACGTTGTTTAGAAAACAATAACATTTATATAAAAGGACTTTACAGTGCAGACTGCCAGCAGATAGAAAAACGGATGTAGCCCCCAAGGGTTAAATTTGCAAAAACAAAAAGATAAGAAAAACACACACACAAAAAACATATATATATATAGTATAACTAATATTGCATACCAGCAGGCGCTTAATGCATTCATTTACTCATGCACATATACATTTGTATGCATCTAACTCTAACTCTAAGATTTTGTGTGTGAAGTTTAAACGTCAGTAGCAACGAACGGAACTTATTGTCTTATATTTTGAATTTATGGTCTTTTATTCAGCGTCCGGGACACATTGTATTCATTGTGTACGGTGTATAAATTTTCTTGTAATCATGGACATATCCATGTGGATTACATTTCGGACGTGTACCTAAATACACATCCATATACATATACATATATATAAATATATATATATATATATACATGGTTATACATATACACATACATATATATAAATTTATGTATGCATATGTGTGTGTGAGAATACTTTGTGTTTCTTTTTTCGTTTTTTTTTTTTTTTTTTTTTTTTTTTTGAAATTTCAAATTACTACAAAACTTGTAATAACAACTACAGCTACAACAAGAGCAACTACAATAAAACAATTCGATAGTGAAATATTTGTAACATACGTGTTTTATTGTATAACCAACACAATGAACGTTGAGTATATGATACGTGCTTTTGGTTTTTTCGTATGGAGCCCTATGTACACATGCTCCTATACGTATATCAATACATATCTATAGACGCCCTCTTCTTTACTATATGTACTATATTTATATAAGAATGCAAGCACATGTGTGAGTCGTTACAATAGCAAACGTCAGACCGCATTTGTGTTGCCAAACTTGGCACTAAGCAAATAAATTACTCTATTTTCGCTTTATATCGCTTCTCGGTACAATATCTAAAGTTATACTCTTTTTACGTATATACAATCACACAAACATACACATATATATATATATACATATATATATATATAGACATATATGAGCGGACAAACACACGCACTCATACATCTTCTTATCCATTAACTACTCCGCTCTATTCAGTGCATATAATATCTGCTGTTCACTTACCTTGGCTTTAATGTTGCTGCTTCTGTGGTTGTTATTGCTGGTGTTTGGAATTTAGTGTAGAGTCGCTGTTGTTTTTGTTATCGTTGTTATTATTATTATTATTATAGCGTTTGCAATTGTTGATGGTCGATTGCACTTTGGCTTAATCTGATATCGATGTAAGTAATCACAAATAAACACACATACATATGTTTAGAGATATGTATGTTAATATAAGCACATTATTACACAGATCCCAATGTAAGTACATTCACAGATAAACTTAAATATACATACACACACACATATGTTACACAGTTAAATTGCAATATTGTTTTTTTTTTTTTTTTTTTTTTTTTTTTTTTTTTTTTTTTTTTTTTTTTTTTGTTTTATTGTTATTATTGGTAACAGTTCGCAAAAACACTCACTTACAGTCACAATATCGTCCAAGCAACCATAACCATTTTGTATACCATGGAGACTCACAAAATGTTGCATACGTATATACAAATAAACATTTTCATTAGGTAATCTAAAAAATATTAAGCCTCAAAGGAATCAATAAAAATTTTAATTATTCAATAGTGTATAGTCAATCAATACGTGCGCATAAATTCCCAAAATAAGCGATTAATTAATTAATACGAAAAATTAAATACGCTTAATATTTTTTCGACCAGTTATTACTTACAAATGCATAGTAAATGCTCTTGTCTCTCTTCTTCGTTTTCAACAATATTCATATATATTAACATTTAATTGTAGGTGGCTGCACCATCGACGGCTTTGAAGTCTGAAAACAGAGAATGTAAAAAAAAGAGGGAAAATATCATATTAATAGCAGAAGAATACCTTGGATTTCATTCAAAATTTAAACAATTTTTTTTTGTTTTGCATTTCATTTAAAATTTTTAATTTTTGCTTGCAAGTAAAAATAGTTTCGCTACCATAGCAAGGATCACAGTTTTGCCTGATTGCATTTCGTAAACTTCTAGGTTACAGGTTTTCTAGGCCATAAAAGTTTCTTTTTTCGAAATTTTGGAAATTTTATAAAGCGATTTGGAAAATTAAATTAAAAAACAAAAGACCTTATGTTATATGGAAAACTTTATGCAGAGCGAATGATTTAAAGGATACTCAAGGTCTCGCCTTTCTTTTTTTTTTTTTTTTGCAGGTAGCCTGAAAGAATCGATTCACTTCGATTCGATTCGATTCGATTCATTCATTGCATTCTCTTATCGCAGAGAGAAATCAATACAGAAAACGACGAGGATTAATCTGTCTAAAGTCTACTAAGCTCTATACACAAAGTAAGATAAGAAGAAGATAAGAAGACCGCAAGGTAGTGTTGGTTAATGAAACGTTTCCCGCTAAACTTATGTAAACTTAGTGACGTAAGTGACTCTTCTCATTTTTCTTGTGATATGTTATAAGGCACTTGTCAAGTTTAATGGCAAAATGATGCACTTAGTTACGCGAACTTAGCACGACACATAAGCTACATCTGCTTGTCATGGTGTAAGTCCGACCGTTCCCACTCTAATGAAGATTCTACTTAACTAACTAACATAGATCTAAGCTATATGCATATTTTTTTCGTTTCCTTGCCCCTAAAATAGACTACAATCGGGAAGTTAAAATCATTTATTAAGTTCCTCTGCCATTAGCCATTAGTAAGTTGAAGGCGTTCGAATTGATTTGAGAAGAGGGAAGTTTCGACTCGAAGTTTCTATTTCGTTACATTGCCCTCTTGATATATGGAAAGAAAGTAAAGAAGAGCTTGTACACGAAGTCGTGCTTAATAGCGATTATAGGCGGAAAAGAAGTGAAAACACGCGAAAGTTCTTGCGGCACTGTCTACTTCAATTCGTTCGATTTGGCCATCGGTATCGTGAAAATATTAACGGCTATGTAGTGAATCTCGAGCAGTAATATAAATAACTTAATGCCAATAAAACTGTGCTCCCGCTCATCTGCACGGTTTGCTGAAAACAAGTTCGGTACACAGGCTTCCATTATTTATTGTCTGACTGTAATGTGGTGACAGTTTCAATGGAAAATGCTTGCATAATCCAAACGATCTCATAGGCCGTTCATGGCTTGTAAGCCCAGTTTTTTTGAACGTGGAATCACATTGCATTTCAATTACTTTGAAGTACATATGTTTTCAGTCAAAGAACTATACGTTGACAAGAGGCGAACAAAAAAAGAAAGTAGAAGAAGCGAGAAAATCAAATCGTTTACAGCCGATACGGGGTAAATTCTTTGTTGGGTCTGTAAACTAAACTTTGTTAACATCCACCCGCTTACTTGAAATGCTAAGTAATTTGAATTCATTCAAAGCTTGTTCAAAATTAAGTTTACGCAGGTAAGTCAATAAATACGTTGTAGGTTAGTTCTGATGACATTGAAGTGAAAGAAGCTCGTCGGTTTATCACATTTGAGAGTTTAACGAACATCAGATAATTGGCTTTTGTCAGGCATTAGGGGCACATCTCACGTTAATGTGGATTGAAAAGACCTTGTGGAATAATCGGAACGAACTAGCGGACTTAGTATGACTGCAGTCAGTCTTCAGCCCGTTATCAGTGCAGTTTTCATTATTTGCCTATGTGCGTAGCTGCCACTCAAGACACGCTGCTTTGAGTATCTTATCGCGCGCTGTTTTGTCAGTTACACATTAGGTGTCATTGGTCTCCGTGCCTAAGGATGCCTTTAAGTGATCCCTCTTATTATGTTCCATATCTTGCTACTCCCTTGTTCTCGCTTTCTAAAAATTCTTAAGTACTTAATTCTAAACTGCTTTAAATTACTATTTGATGAGGCTTGAGACCCGATAGTAATGGTAGTGAAATAAAAACTCCTATAACCGTGATGAGGAATCGCTTGGAAATCACATTAATCCGATCATTCAATTGTTCGCTGATTGACTGCAATTTTCTCGTTTAGACCGTAATGTTTACTTCTTTTGCTAATCCGACAACTGTTTACCTATCACAGCTAGGTTTCTGAATGATTTCACAAACGTCCATTAAAGATTTTTAGATCTTTTTTTATACCCAACAGCAGTTATGGTGGCAAGTGTATATTCAGTTTGTTGGGATCTCACTCCCCTCATCTTTTATTACATCGATATATTCAGAATCACTATCTGAACCGATTTAATCTTGCCTGAACCGATGTAATCTGCCTGTCTTGCATTCTCCTGTTCAAGCTACACGTGGCAGTTTTTGAGATTTATCCATGAAATTTAATATACCGACGTGTTTTGGACGAAGGACAAGCGCCATTTAAAATGATTCCGATCGGATCGCTTTTTCGAACACTTTCCAAATGACTCCTTATTTCGAAAAGTCGTTAAATCAATGACTCCATTAAGCGAAGTGATGTGGGGTATTTAAGTGCGATCCCTGCGCCACTATAAGGTTTTTATTTGTCTTTTAATTAATATTGTGGTTCTCTAATTTTTTAGGCATCATGGGTACTATCTATCCACCTATTATACTTGAGTACTCTAGAAATTAAATCTTATTCAAATTTTCAATGTATTTTTCATCAGTTTTGCTTAAGATAAGTTTTCTTTCGTTTTCATGGCATTCAACTAAACCAAAATTGAATATTTGCTTAGCAATGAAAAGAAATTTAAATTTTTCGTTACATATTACATCAATCATTACGGTGATGGTCTGAAAGAAATGGGAAGAGGTAGTCGCGTTCTTTGACTACTTTGCTAACTCTTCGCTATATTCCATATAGCAATAAGTTTATGAATTTTCCAAGTTTTTTAAAACGATCGGAAAATCATTCGGAGATTATAGTCAATATGTGTCATATTATGGCTTCTCTAAGCACCCCATTTCGAAGAATAAATCTTTACCGGATATATTGGACTTGGAGCATACTACGCTTTTCGTTGCATACAATTGATTGTAGTACTTAAGATAAAATGGTGTTGATACAAGCAGCAAATACGCACAATATGAGGCACTTGATGTAAATCCTTTTTAATGTCATTTCTATAGCATTCATAAATAATAAGCAGTTGTAGAAATCGAAAAAAAACATAGCTTTGTTTATAGGAAGCATTTTCGGTAATCGGTATATGAACTCTTGAGTCAATTTAGGCGATAGTCGAACTTGATTTGTTCACATTTGAAGTTGAATGGACGATAGTTAACAAATAAAGAAATTTTGCTTTAGTTTCACCTGCGAACAATGCATAATGTTTCTTATTATGGCATCTCCAATACGTACTTGCTTCCTTGCATTAAGTGTGTTTGACACGGGGGACATAAGTGAGCTTCTTATGAGGGCATAAAAAGTAAAGAAGCCGCACTTTAAATCATTCGTATTTCACATTATGTTAAATAGCTCTTAGGGGCGGATCGATACATCACACTTTCCTTCTGAAGGTATATTCAAAGTTTCTATCTTTTTATATCCGACAACGTCTGTTAGCTACAATAACATTTTAATACATCAATCGACTAAGAACCCTTTTCCGAATCAGTTCGAAATTAATTGTACTGTGCTTGTACGATGTCTGTGTATGTACTTTTGTGATCAAGCTACAAGTTGATTAGGTTAAAAAATATTTGCGGCTGCTCGATGTAGTGAAACGAGTAAGAAACTTATATTTGAGGATGACCGACCGTTCGCTACTCTATACCATTTACCCAATACTAAGACGTGGTATAAATTTAACAAAATTAATCTTCTCGTCAAAGACTTTATTATTATTTACAACTACAGTTTAAACCTCGTTGCCATAAAAAGGCTTATTTTGCATACGTACCTTTACACTAGATGATGTCCAACAATTAGACGAAATCCAAAGTTGGTACAATTAATTTCTACGGGAAATTTCTGTTAGGGATCCATTTTCATTATAAAATAGCAAAAAAAAGGCCGTTTGTTCGTACAAGGAATTTTTTCATCAAAATGTTTACCCGGAATGGGGTACATAAAACAAGCCCATATGCTCCAAATTTATTGCAGTTGATTTTTATGTCAAACTACTATTAGGGATTAATTATTCTGACTGTAAAATATTAAAAATTCATTCATTCTGTCATATGAAGGCTTACCCGATTGTTGGAACGATCGTATTAGAAAGAGGATAAAAACATACGACTCATTCGACCGGCATTTTTCACATCAATTTAGCGCAACGAAGTATTGTTAATTCGCGATTTCTATCGAGAAATTTTGAATAGTGCAGTTGTTTTCATATAACGCCTTTTTCAACAACAAGCGTTATGTGAGAGGTGGCCGCAGAAACGGTCCCATCGTATACATTTTCAATAGGTTTGGCCCTCCTGCCAAAGCAAGTTAGTGCACCAAATGTTGACGAAATAACTGAAAAGCTGCGGCTTGCAGATTAAACACACAAAAGAGTGGACAGTCGGACGAAAATGCTTAAATGAATTCAGAGATTATTCCGAATGAATCCGTATAATAAGAGTTGGGATCATTCTAAGCTTTTCTGGGTATAACATGCACCCACACAAACTAAGTATACCCTGTACCACAAGTGGTGCAGTATGTAAAAAAAAAGTCGTTACGATGCGTTTCAGAATATTTAATCGTGAATCTTCTCCGTTCACACTTATACCGCGTTTGTCCACTTTCTAAGCCAGTGTGAAGATGATTTTTTTTCTTCTTTGAAATCGATCTAATAATAGATGTGTTACGGTGTAATGTGTGATATGAGTAAAGGTATAATTAAATCGATTCTAATCAATGATAGATTCACAGCCCTTTTAATCTATATTTCTAAGTGTTACAAATTGAATCCCCGAATAGTGATGGGGATTTTTTATGCATAAAAAATTGACTTTCAGTCAGTTCGTTTGCTATTGAAGAGTTATGCGAGTAAGCGAAATGAGAAAGAAAGAAAGAAAAAGAAAAAGGAAAAAAAACAACACCAAGTTTGGCAAACTTTTGCCAATGACATAAATGTGTGTTGCGAAAGGTAAAGCAATCACTAAATCGATATATTTTTTAAGTATTCACAAGTGTTTGTGCAGGCATGCATGCATGCATGAAAGTGCAGTTAAGTGCACATGTATGCAATTGACATAATAACCATAGTAACAGCAATGAAACGCAAATTAACGCATAATAACAGTTGAAAAGTAAGTAACAAGCAGCAATAACAACAACAATAACAACAACAACCGAAACGATATTAAAAAGTTTCTATATAAACGAGGATAACGATAATTACGGAATGAAAGTTCTTTTCAAACAGTTATATGAATGCTTATGTGCGTACGTGCACATCTCAAGTTACATGTGTGTATGTATGCATTTATGTTGCTGGCTATAGGAAAGAATAAAAAAATAAAAAAAAATTATATACACAATTATATAATTGCACTGCTTTGTTGTAATAAAAGTATTGCAATGGCGGTATATATATATTGTTATCTACAAGGCATCTATGATTGTATGTGTGTACTTGCATATGAGTGGTTACCACATAAACAAGGCTCTAACGGCATGACGGAAAAACAACTGTAAACTTTTGTTTTGTGTTTTTTTGTTTTCCTATTGTTTGTTTTTTCTTTTTTTTTGGCAATGGGGTAAATTAACAATAATTATTGGTGGCGGGGATATAAATGACTCTCTAACAAGCTACGATTTGTGCGAGGTCATGTCAGTAAAAAGCAAAAGAACAGGACTACCGCGTAACGGAAGTTTGAACAACACCATATTGCGATGTTTTTTTTCTCTCTTTTTGTTTCGCGCAATGTAAATTCATATGATAGAGAAGCAATGGTAATGGCAGTGTGGATGGTTATATAGTGATGGTGGTGGTGGTGGTGGTGGCGGCAATGATGATGATATCGTATGCAAAAATGCAATAGCAGTAGATATCTACCGAAAATCGTTTGGCTGAAGTTATGTAACGGAACTGAAAGCTTTGTACGAACCATTTAAATGGCGTTTCAACTGCAAAAGTCGCATAATATCACACAGTTAAACCCTTAATCGTAAACATTCCGAAAATAATGCAAGAGATAGTGACGCTTTTAAGTTCAAGAAATCATTGCAAAGAAAAAAAAAATAAAAAAAAAACAATAAAACGGAAGTTGGCCATGTTTAAGGCCCATATATTAAGTGTATGTAACAGACATATGATAGTATGCGAAAGAACGTATTCGCTTTGCACACAACACAACATGTCTTTCTCTCTAAGGAAATATTGTTTCCTTTTACGTATATCAAAAACACAAAAAACAATAGCAACAACAACAACAATAACAAAACATTTCCCTCTTTACCTTTATGCTTTGGTTTGGATTTTATTGTGCTAAAGTTGGCTGAAAATTAACAAAATTTATATACATACGTGCATGTGAGCTGCAATGCAAAGTCCTTCTAAGTGAGTTTCTTTCGTTATCCTTGCTATTGTTGTTGCTGCACGTAATTATCGTTGCTACTTGTTAACATTCGCAAACAGCTGTAATTGTTGCCTTCAATGTTCCTCTCTTTTTTTGTTTTTGTTTTTGTAACCTGGCGAACTGTCGGTTATTTCAGTATTTATATAATAATGTATTTACATACATACGCAATGTGTATGTGTATGTGTATGTGTGTGCGTGTGTGCGTGAACGTTGTATCAGTAACAAAACAATTTATCAACTAATTATCTGATTCGATATTTAAAGGAAGTTGTGCAATTTATTCTGTTTGATAAAATAGTTTTCAGGGTGAAATTATTTTTATAGCCATCACAACACAAGTTGCATACATTACCACAACTTATATATTTCCTCATTGTCATTGACTAAACATTTCTGATCAATCTATTTACTAAGCCGTTTATACGTTTATTCATTTATTTTCTCATCGTTACTTCAATTTTACCGATCATAAGAAAAGTTCACAAATGGATTAAATATACTTGCGACTAAGATTTATTCACAATCTAGAATCCGGAATTGTCCGCAAGAATTGCGGAGTGGCTAGGAAGGAGCCGTGACTAACAAGTCAATATTCATGGGCTGAAATTTCAGTGGGATAGGGTTTACTTTGGCCATAGCTACAGTGAACGAGCATTCAGTCGGTAAAGTTATAGCACTTACCGATTGGGCACAAAGATTCACTAGGCTGCGACCACCTATCTATCATCTATATCGTTCTCTTAAATCTGTTTGAATCAATTATTGTTGGTAGCGTTCTTTAGCGATACATTCGTCGGACTGGAGGAGCCTGTAAAATCAAACCGATTCTTAGATAAATGTTCGGCATTTTGGGGATTTGGAACGGTTTCTCTAGGTCCTCCATCAATCGATTACGATTCAATAACACATTCCTATCTATTAGATAGGAAAACAAGAGACTTTCCATCGTCCAACTCGAACTATTCGACGGACTGTCCTATTTAAACAACTTATGGTATGGCGTAAGACCAAAAAAGTTTGGGTTGCCAGAGGAAATTCATCTAATACGATAACTACTGTTGTTAATTAGTTACCTCTTGACTAACGAAAGAAAATTATTTACACTCGCATTAATTTTGTGAAAAATTTACCCTTCCAGCGAAATGTTGTACATGTTGTTTGTTACAAAAACAAAAAAAAAAAAAAAAAAAGAAAAAAGAAATCAAAAAAACCTTCTTGTTTTAATTGCTCTCCCAGACCATTGCTAGTAGGGTATAGTCGATTCTTTATGTGTACTATAAAACAATGAATATCGAATATTGTTTCAATATTTAAGGATTTCGTATTCGCATTGAATGCTTGGTTAAATTTTTTTATCCGCTTTCAATTATTAATGTAAATATTTACATATATTTAAAGGATTAGCATACCGTGATAGTCCTTTATTTAATAGTTTCATACTTTATTTTGTTTTACCTTTTTATGTAAACAAACACTCATGCACTGCTATAGCCACAGTCGGCAGATGGCCGTCTATTAGATTTGTTATAGAGCTTGCAACATTCAACATCACGCATCAGATATATTTCAATAATTGTGGCATTTACATATGGTCTGTCCGTCTGTCCATCGACGATTAATTAGAATCATCCAAGTTACCTATATTGAGATAGCAATTGATAACTTTGGTTAGGTGATCGGTTCTCGTTTACAAAATAAATTTAGAAAATGGGCTTGATGCGCCCACAGAAATATGTTAACATTTGCTAAAACATGAAGTTATCTAAAGTAAGCATAAAAAGCGAAATATGTATTGCGACGAATTTTTTAATGTCCACGATCTCAAACATTTTGTCCTCAAGATTTGCAGAATATTTTGTTAAAGTACACGAGTCAACTGATCGATCGATATCTTTTGAACTCTTAACTAAGCGTTGGAGATATAACTTTTCGCCTCTTCTAAGCACATGAGCTGCACAATCTCAACCAAATGAAATATTTTATCGCGATTTTCTCGACTATGCAAGTTCCAACAATGGACATTAGAAAAACATATGGACGGACAGAAGAGGATTATTAAGATTGAAAATATGATTGAAAATAAATGATGACAAAACTAAGAGAGTTCCAAATCGACTTTTCGTCCTATGACTAGGGCTTAGCTTTTAAAAGCGAAATTCTTAAATTATCGTACGTATATCATTAAATTTCAATCTCAAGCCGATTGAAATCGAAATTTCAATTTGAATTCAAACGATTTGATAAATCTACTGAGAAAACTCAAACGAGAAAATGAACGCAGTGAGTAGCGGTCATTGACTATTCACGGGCCTACACTGACTTTCGGTTCCGCGCATTTAATATACCAGCTTGAGGTGAAGGGTATTCAAGGTTCGTGCCGAAAGACTAACAGCGTATATAGGAGAATTTTGCATTGATTAACAAATTGTGCAAAAACATATTTGAATTCAATAAGCTTTTGAAGCCCAAAGAAAAACTGATATTGAAACGGTGTATAAAAGTTTTACAAAGAGAGGTGTAACTCTACAGGATTTGCAGCGGAGGAGAAACTTATGCATTTTTTTTAATTGGAATTTTTTGCATAAAGAACGTTTTGCAAAATAAACTTTCATCGAATTTATTATAAAATATTTAAAAAGGATTTTATTTTTTGCATTTTCTATTTAATAAAAAGCAAGCAGAGATCTGTTAACCGAATTCTGCGATTATCATTAGTGGCACGCAGCGCGGCTTATCTGTTAAATATTACAGCAGTTCATCATGGTTTTTGGAGGATATTTAAGGGAACTTTTTTTCAAACCTACTTTTGTGTGTCTGCCCAAGCAAAAGGTCGTCAGTTAGAAATAATAAAATGAGTTCACAACATATTATTTTACCAAACTCTATACCGTTTTTTTGTCAGTAATTAAGTTTACTAACACTTATCTAACACCGCTCTATATATATAGAGTTATATATACGATATAGAATATAAAAATTTAGAAAATCATATAATGAAAATATAATTAGCATTGAAAGTTACTTAGGAAAAAAAGTCATAGGAAAAACCTATGCAATGAAAATTCCGTAAGAATAGGGAAAAACAAGATGCTACATTAGTCTCGAACAGTGTCCTCTCGAACACAGTTTTCCGATCATACTTATCAACACAACATCGAATTTTAAATCGTACAGCAAAAAAAAGAAAAATTAAAATTAAAGGGAATAAAAAAAATTCGGTCTAACCTATAGCTTAAGAGAAATAAAAGTCGAGTCTCAGGAAAGAAATGCAACCCTGTATCTCTAGATCAATCACTGTCGACTCCAGCAACAATTGAGAAGAAAACGAAATTATATATATGGATCAGAATGAACATGAGAAGTCTAAAGTTGAGCGACGATTGCAGACTTGTACATGATTGCCTCCGCATCCTTCTCCCACCACTTAGTTGCGTCTTCGCATCAAAATGAACAAGATGACTACGAGCACTTTACTTATTTCGCTAAACATGACAAGGAGAATAAGGAGCATGCTGTCATCTCCTTGATGCGTTGGTACAATTTACTCTCACTGTGACTGAAAATCCTATTGCAATCGATCTCTCGCGCCCTTGAAATATTAACTCGCAATAGTACGCTAATATCTCATGTTTTGATTACACAGTTGCTGTGGTACTGCCGATAGACCAATCTATCCAATTTATTTATTGTTTTGATTCACTATTAAAACAGGTTTTAAAAATCGTGCGTGTCGTATATGTAGTAAAACTTTCCAAATTGAAAAAGCACCTACTAAGCATGCGTCGCAAATTAAGAACAATGAAAAGTTCAAATATAAATGGGACGCACATCGCTATCGTTCTGATGCCAAACCTAGTGATTGATGATAGTACAAAGCGCGTTGAATTATCCAAATACCAGTTAAGAACATTTAAGGGAGCGAGCTGTGGTACAAATCGTTTTATCCCATGCCCATCGAATTTGTAAGCGTTCGCCTTATGCTCTCTTACAGCCATCATGGATTCTGATATCTCAAATTAATCCGATGAGTTTGTCTTACTACGGTCCAATCAAATAAACCATCATTTCATCGCCGACTTGCATAAACGAAAAGCTTTCGATTCCTTTGCCGTAGCCAAAGTCTGAAACGTTAGATATTGAAATTTGAAAAATCTTTGTCATTCTAGGCAATAATGCCACTCTCGACCTAACAATGATGTCATTTTCGTAGCGTTCTACAAAGAACTTTCGTTATCAATGCAAGTCTTCCAAAATTCCGTTTAATTTATGCACATTTTGAAAATGATTGAAAGTTTTTCCTTTACGAATAAAAGCAATCATGCCAATAATGAACAAAACGCATGTGCTATCATTGAAGAAATTGTGGAGGAAGAAGAGATTCTTATGAGAGAGATATGAAAAAACTCATGAAACACAAACCAGAACATGACAGACAGAAGTTTACATTATTGCAATAAAAATATACTTGGACAAGAAGAACAAGAACAAGAATAAATAATATCTTATTATTATATTTTTTTTTTTTTTGACTAACGAAATAAATTCTTAGACTAAAAGACAAAAACAAACAAACGAGAACAAATCTAGTCTTTTTTTGGAAAAAGAAATTAGTGATACTGAGTCTAGTAGATTTAATAAAGTAATATATGAAATTGATATTGCACTCTCTAGCTGATTTCAGCTGAAGTCCACGGGATTAATTAATCGGAATGCGAGTCTTCCAATGGAAAATATTTGAAGGATCGCTTTGTGTTTGGATCCAATTATGCGGCCAAGAAGAATTGATTGTGTCATTATTTGGTGGATATAATGGGCGAACTAGTTTAAGGTTAGTTAAGATTAACAGAGAAGTAGTGCTGATGTACGATTAGATAGATTGCAGGATGGCTTTCATAATTTTCTCTTTACCTTCCCCTCCAGCGTGTCTTTTTTATGATTTCGTCCATAATTAGAGGTACGGAAAAACAAGACTTCACCGCTTAATCAGGTTGATCGTTTCCCAACAAACAATGCTGTTCGTTAATATGTTAATAGTACTCCAGCCCGAAGTCATAATAATAGCTTCAAGTCTCAAGTCTATAGCTTTCAGGATAGCTCCGACTTCAGCTATGAAAGGTGTATGAAGTATGTGAATACGCGGGATATGTCCTGACGTATCTATCAGGGCATAGCATATGGCAGATTTAGAGCCGCCTGTTGCCAATCGCCGTTTTCCAGTGTTCCGGTTTTTTCTTCAATTTGATCTTTGAAGCCGTAACTTGCAGTCTGTTCTTTAGTAAGATGTCGCAAAAGTAGTCTTTCCAAACCCCAGGAAACCCCCTTGGGGGAATTGCCTCAAATTTTTAATTCTCTTGCGATATATAAAGAGTACTCCTTGGCAGTAGAAGAAAACTATGATGTAACTGCATCGAGACGACCACTGAATAGATATTAGGCTGACAGCTATCTGAAAGGAGTCATTACTTCTATCAAGAAACTATAACTGAAGATATTGGAGTTGATTATGAACTCGTCTACTGATTGCGGTTTTCTTTATCGCTTCGTAGCATGTGTTATGTAAAATAGACAATTCTCTCTTTAACAGATGCAGGGAAAGAGTCACTTTCTTTCTAGCAAAACATGGTCAAAGAGGGAGAATGACGACGATATTGGAACATTGAAGGACCGTTTGTAACTAATACAGAAAAAACAATAAATTATAAATAATAACAAAATGAAATAAAAAACAAGTAGGAAAACTATACTCGATGGGGGCCGAATCTCGCATACCCACCACTAAGCTTTTCGCATTCTACTCTCCAAGTTCTTTTATTTGATACCCATATCGTTGGTATTATTAAGAAAAAATTAATCGCGGTGTCTACCATATTCGTTCTAAAATTAACCCATTTTCAGGCAGATAATATAACTTCCTTTGAGGCGTGTGCAAAATAGTTTTAAACATTTTGTCTCGTTTGCCTAATGATAAATAAGCATTAGACCTCCAAAAAGCGAAAAGAATTTAATTTAATTTCTCGTAACGCTATGTGGGCGCGGCCGATTGGTTCCATTTTTGGATCAGAGAGTAAAGTGTGTCGTAAACTAAATGTGGAAAATTTCAGTTTTCTAACTTTAATCATTTCAGAATAACGAGCAAAAATGCAAAAATTTTTATTAGAAAAAACTGAGTTGCGCTCAGTTTACTCTCCACTGCGCGGTTCTACTTTGCCCATTTTCAATACCAGCCTGGGTGCAGAAACTTCCAATGTTTCTACCAAATTTGGAGTTGATATCTTCACTTTTGCGACCAGGGGAGTGCCAACAACACGTGGACAAGTAGACGGACAGACATGGCTCAAATCAATTCACGATTTCACGCTAATAAAGAATATATATACCTTTATAGGTTCTCTGAAGCTTCCTTTTCGGTGTTACACACTTTATGGAAAAAATCAGAATAAGTATGACCCCATCTTACACCGGTGGGTATAACAAGTAAGAACATTATAGTCGGGCAACGTCGACTATTACATACCGTACACCACTCCGTCTACTACAGTTATCCACTCGTTTTGTTAATAATACACCAAAAAGTACACATTATTTTCAGGCAAAGCCGTAGTTTTCGTGAAAGCTTGTATATTGCAAGATTAGACTTTTTTTTCCATGTAAGAGCTTGCTTTTTCGTGGTAACAGCTACATATGTTAGGGTTCAAAAAAAAGATCTATATGACCCACGAATAGTCAGTCTATGAATTAATTTTCATCATAAAATATTAATGTTAAATAAAACTTAACTCTTTTCCCGAAGGGAAGATATCTTATATGGAGCGGGGCCAAGCAATAGACCCATGTGGTTCAAATTAGGTCCCCTTAATTTTTTTCTTTACTTACTATCCTTTTTGGTATATAAGGGATGAGGTTTCATGAGGATCCTCATATGTGGTGTTATCCAAAAAATAGATCTGCATTCTGGAAATTCTGTAAAGTGGATTTCTTTGTCAATTTACTATTATGAGTCAATTCGCACCATGGAATATTGAAAATTCCACTTTTGACCAAGCGTTACTTAGCAAGTGTGTGACCCATCGATACCAACAAATGGTAATTGGAACGACTAGAGTAAGGTGAGTGAGCATGGACCAGTGTTGAATGCGAATTGCTTTTCCCACACGGAAGGATGGATATGTGTTATGTAAAAAAGTGCCCGCGTGCTGCCTTTTTTAATATTCTGGATCTGCTCTGAACAGCGAACCGTTCAAATCAAATAATTGTTGCTAGTGATCTTTGGTATCAGAAGATTCTTCAGGCTTAAAAAGACCATACTCTTCTGGTCTCGCTAAAACCAGAGTATCCTCTTCTTGCCATAGCCTTGCAATCGATGTGATGATGATGCAATTGGATCTATTCAAGGAATTTTCCGCTTAGGATTCTCACAGTAGATCTACTTTTCATCGTCGGTGATGATACGAGACAAAAAAGGCATTCTATTGCATCGTTTGGACAAACGAAAAATGCTGGTGAAGAACGCTATTTTTAGCACAAGACCCGCCATTACTAAAACAAGACCAACGTCACTAAAAAGTACGCTGCTGTAGCGAAGTTGTATTGTTCAGTAGTACTGGCATTGACGACTAGGACCCTGTACGGTCAAATCTCGATTTAAGATTTACATGTCCGATATTTCTTGCAATTCCCGATTCCTATTGACGCTGATGCCTTAAAATAATTGTGTATTGCTTCAATTGGCGTATAAACGGACTGATATTTTCAAACCGGGTGAGAATCTCTCACAAGCGAAGGTCTATGTAGACGTTAATGTTGTCCAAGTTTATTTATGGTTGCAACACATGGAATGATAAAGCTGTTATACCTTATAATGATGGGTATAGAAATTGTTGAAAAAGGCGGAGCAGAGCAGGTGGTTTCTGTAATACTATTAAAGCCTTTGATTTCGTTTTCAATCGTTCGTTTCGTAAAGTTTATTTGTTCTTTTTTGTTTTATTTTTTATTGTTTTTTCCTTATTTTTTTTTATTTATTTATTTTTTTTTTTCTTTGATTTTTCGTCTGCCTTTCCATAGGTCCAGCAGTTGTTATTGTTGTTAATATATTATTGGGTTGGTTGTTTAATTTGGTTTGTTGTGGTTCGGCTCGGTTTTGTTTAGAGCTGTTGTTGTTGGTGGCTTTTGGCTAAAATTGTGTGGTTTACATTTTATTATTGATAGACTCAGGTGATATCGTTGCACACTATAGCAATATGGTAGAAACAAAACAATTTATATAAAGAAGCAACAACGACAACAACAACAAGGACGACAACAATATAAAATCGACTCTAATATTAACAGCAACCAAAACAATAGCAACAACAACAGCAATCAATAGCACTTTAGTTTTATCGGCAGAGAAACGAAAAAGGAAAAAAGGAAAGAAAAAAAAAAAACTAAGAACTGATTGTGGCAACAAACATTGGTCCATATAGTCGTACAGTTGCTGTTGTTTTATACTCTGTAAAGTTGAGGATACACGCTAAAGAAAGAAAAAGCAAAAGCAAAATATCATTTATGTGTATGCGTGTATGTGTGTGTGTGTGTGTGTGTGTGTGTGTGTTTATTGCTATGGCCGTTTGCTGTATTGTGCTTTTGCTATTTCTTTCACAAATTTTTCTAAAGCTTTATTTTTTTTCTTTCTCTCTTGATTGTTGTGTTAGTTGGGTTCAGTAGCAAATTGATTTTGTTCGTTTGTGGATTTATTAATACTATAGCATAGATTTATTTGTAATTTATGTTTTAGTCAAGCACTGAGAGACACCCAGGCATACACAATATGGGCAGAGTCAGTTAAAGTCAGACATAGACAAACAGGTAGTAACAGAAGAATGATGTGATTACAAATTCGTTGAATAATTGACTAGATGCCAAAAGGATAACTGACATTTTGCCTAAACAAATGTACCGTAAGTAGGTGGAGTTGATGGCCGGTGGTTATAATTCATTCATTCTAGCCAAGAGATGTCGGTTGTTTTAAGTTTACATAAATATGAAATAAATTTAATTAACTGAAAAATGAAACAGAAAAACTTGACAATAATCTCGTATTAAGTCTGGAAGAACGTCTAGACAATAAGAAAATTAACTGCAATTGTTACAATTTCTATAAGTAAAGCAATTTAAAAAAAAAAATAAAAAAATTAAAAAAAAAAAAAAAAAAAAAAACTTTAACATTCCAAGCATAAATGTTTTCTTGACTTGCAAAAGACAAGACGAGCAATCTCTAAGTGAGATTGTCTTCATTTATACACATTTACACACTTATTTATATATATATATATATATATCTATATATATATTTATATACACATATGTGTGTATGCGTGCAATATGTTGCAAGAGAAGAGTTCAAGTTCATGACTATAATTGCTGCTCAAGGGATATTTAAGTGACTCTTATACTTACACAATAACAATAACAACAACAACAACAACAACAACAACAACAATAAACGAAAAAAAGAGGCTACACTACAATGTAATTTTCTTTTAAAGAACAATTTAACCAAAGTAATAACAACAACAATTTCAACAACAAAAACGTTCTGTTATTGATCCATCATTGCTATAAGGTGTCCATACCCATAATACGCGGGCCGTGTCGCATGTCGTTGTCTTTTGTATACATAACATCGTTCATAATATTCTTAAAGTCTTACTGCTTCAGCAGTATCATCACCGTTCACATCATTATAATCGTCAAAGAGTTTTTATTACCACCAGCAAGAGCAACAGCAACAGCACCAGCGCACTGGCAACACCAACCACCGCTGCCAACCAACCTCCAATACCAGCCATCATAATCATCATCACAAAACACTAAAGCAGCTTCGCCATCAGCTAGCAATCGTTGACTAGCTGGTGCGTTTTTATTTAGACTAAAGCCACAAAAATCGTGTCTTTACCGCCCCCTCTCGATCCAATATTATCAGATTAAAAAAATATTTTGCTTGTTTTTTTTTGTTTTTTTTTCATTTTGGTTGTTGCTCTTTATTCCTTTATTATTTAAAATTTTATCCTAAAACGAATATTGGCTGAATGCAATTGATGGCAACAGAGCAAATTAACTAAAAGATGGACCGGCGTCAGTTGAGAACGAATCGTTATGCTCCCTAATCAAAGAATTCATTCCACTTGATTATGACCAATTGCCAAAAAGCCTGTGGAGCTTGTAACTCTTGATCTCATACAAATCAGTTTAGAATTAAATGTCGGAAAAGCTGAATAAATGGTTGACTGAATTTCAATCAATTTCACTGCGTGCATACTTTTTTTGTTAAATTTTAGAACACATATTTTTTTAGGCTTAAATGTAATCACCTTATCTTGCTCCTCTTTTCATGGTCGCCTAAAGCGATGTTCCCTTTGAAGAGCATTGCTAAAGAATTCAAGTGAAATCTGTTCATAGCGAAGTATTATGTTCGCCTAATCTTTTTTTTCTGAAGTTACTTCCCAAACGCTCCCAAACCCCCAAATGCATCGATTTATGTCCTTAGCAATAACGGTCCCGATAAGCAAACAATCAAAATAAGATCTTGCAAAAAAAAATTGGAATTCGGTTTCGAGACGCTCCGATAAATTAGCACAACTTGAGAAGAAAATCTTATGATTATATGTGAGCCTTGACAGCAACTCAAAGATGAGTTAATGCATGTCTTCATAGCTCTTACAGCTATGAAGCTCTATGTTTAGAGATTCTTTAATGCATTGATATCAGTCATGTTTGCCCTTCGCTTTTCGTTCGTCTCCTTTACGGAAGGTCTTATGATTCCGTAGATTCTCATATGTCTCTCATATGTTCGTGTGATCGCGAAGCTAAATATTTTTTGAAATTAGTAAGGAACTGAAATATACATTAAGAGACGTGAATCGTAAACTATTGTGTTAATCGAAAAAGTTGATTTAAAAAAGTTGCGGTCAATAACGTCCCAATTGGAAGACACATTTCCGAAATTTACATCCACGCCTGGTGAGGTAAGTAACCAGGTGAGCCCCATGTAACTTTCTTAATTGGTTTTTGAAAAAAGTTTCAACTAAAAGCCATTGAATCGTTTATTTTGAGAAGCCCTAGCATATACTCTAGACTTACTACTGCTCATGAATGATAAAAAGATAGATTCAAAGATTCAACAAACCAACATACTTCCCAATGATGTCTTATTTTGAATATTCGCCATTACAAAAGGCAATCAGTGGCGATGCCATCTAAAGATATCTGAGAAAAGAAAATCAACCATGACTGTCACTATACTACATATTCCAATACACTGATGAATAATTTATTAATGGGAAAAGAATAATTACAACTACCTTTAAGAACTTCAACTTGCTTAAGGACGAGTACTATTTCCGGAAGCCAATGTATTCGTAGCTTCAGTCTCTTTCTTTCTAGCGTCTAGCTAATGCGTCACCTCTATATGATAAAGGAGTAAGAGCTTCAATAGCTGCTCTCTCAAACGTAATTCTATGCGACTGACCTGACAAACGATAGTTTTCACTTTAGTGTTTATGAAAAGCCCCCCTTATCAAAGGGAATATTAAAGATAGCAGAATTTATTCAAGATTTTTTTTGTTTTTACACCCGTCACCGAAGGATGGCCACATACTTATATCGTCGCGAAGCGTTTGAAGTATCGACAAGGAAACTCCACCAACTCCGTAAAGTGCATATATTCTCGTGATTAACAGTATATTCTGAATTGATATAATCATATCCGTCTGTCCGTCTATCCGTTTGTCCGTTTGTCCGTCTATGTAAAACCTGTAATAAACATGAATCTACCGACATCGAATTTGACAGAAACATTGCCAGCCCTCACTAGCATGTTGATATTGAAAATGGTTTTAATCAGTCGAATATCTCTGTTTTCTGGCTGCTTTGCTCTCCACTTATAAACTGCATTACATGCACGATAAAAGTGTTCAAATGTACTGCACAAAAATGGAGAAAGTCCATTTCGTTCTTTTTTAAGCGTTTTTAAGATAAAGGTGAAGGATATTAAAAATTCAGTCGTAGTCGAATACTGGAAAGTTTAGCTTCCCGTTTTTTTTTTTTTTTTTTTTTTGCTTTTTTGAGCATTTTTGGGACAATAGTGAAGTGTATTAAAAATTCGTTCACAGCCGAATATAGTTTGCGTACTTGGTCGTCTTGCCACTTTCAATTATCCTAACTATGCTTTTAAAACTTACAAGATTATGCACAAAACAACAATTGCTTAAGATTGCGAAAAGTACGGGGAAAGCGTGTCCAGGTGCAAATATTAGTGGTGTTTTGGTCGCGTTCTATATAAAATTGGTATAATAAAGAAAGTAAGAAAAGCATTACAGCACTTGTGCAAAACTAAATTTTCTAACTTGGCCTCACTGTCGCAAAACACGTGACTCCTTTAAATAAGTGCATATAGTTTCACGAATATACATATATATATATATATATATATATGCGAAGTTTAAAAACAAAAATTCATAAAACAGTACAGCAACCATAAAAGTCAAGCGTTGCAATTAGATAAACATGGGGCAGAATTGTTTAACGAAGAGGTATATGCTTGGGACGATAGTAACTGAAGGTAGTTCGAGTGCATTATCTTATTCTTCTGCACACATACATATCGACACACATAACGATGAATGCGTGAAGAAGAGAGGAGATCTTATATGACATAAATATTGGAAATGAAAAGCGATTTTGAGTCTAACTCGATAAGGGTAGAAAATTTACACATGCGATATGTAGCGAGGTCGCACCGCTTCGACATAGACGGGTGTTAGACAACCATCGCGGTCATTTAATACTGATTTTTTTCGTGCATAAAAATGATTTCGCAACTGTAATGAATAGCTGATTTTTCCTTATTAATGGCACGAGTGCTGTTATCCGTAAAGCAAAAACTTCGCTTGTTTGATCGGCTTTCTATATAGAAGTCGACAAAAATGCTTTTATCACTTTTATGTCCCGTTGAAATTGATAGCACTCCCTTCAGCTCGTTTCACTTTATCAAGCATGTTTTCAAGCATGTTTGTGAGCAAATTATGTTGATTTTTAGACTTAATCTGGAGAATCGAAACTGAAATATATATGTACGTGCTACGATTTAGATAAGAGAACAAATCAACAAAAATTCGTGTAGATTATAGACTACGTACGTTATGTGAGCACAGTATGTGGAATTCTAGAAAACGATGATATCCACAGAAGGTTTCCTTCAAAATGTAAAGCCGTACATTTTCAACATATTATTTGCTTATCGAAGCACTCTGCACTATGCAGGTACCTCCTAGAAATCACAATTTCCAAATTTTCGAACAAAGCTAGTCTTTAAGTTTTTCCGATCCGATCTGAGTGGCCGAGAGGCAAGTGTCTCGACTAGCAACTCAATGGTTATGGGTTCAAATCTCAAGTGCGGTAGAGTTTTTAATAAAATCCGTAAGCCTTCGATGCTAGCGCCTTAAGACTTTAGTCGTCCAATTTATTCTCTGGCCAAATTTACAATAATAGTGGGTTTTCCGAAAAGGCAAAATGGGAAGTACTTGTATCCAGTGCTTGTCGTGAGGTGTGACAATATTCCGAGACCGGAAAATTGCCGAGTTGTCAGCTTATGGCTTTTTAAAGCTACCACATCAACTATTCAATTAAAAATAGTGCACACAGCGATTGTTTGAAAAAAAGTCGCATATGTTACGTTGAAAGCAAGAAATATATTATTTAATAATATTTGCATTTGGCTCAGTTTTTTGCAAAACTTGGAAAATGTCTTTGCATTTGCTGGGCTTACTTTCCGTTGCAAGAAATTTGACACTTTCGCACCTATAGGCTGTTCTTCTACTCATATCTCTTGCCAAGTGGTGCAGCTTCGTTGAATTGCTGCACTTTATGGTTTTCATTTCCGTAACTCGATTACATTCGCGTGCGCTTTTGTCCTCTTGATATATTATGAATGTATTCTGGGTTTTGGTCCGCCAAGCTGTGTTAAGCGGGTCACTTATATTATCCACGTCATATGCAAGACATAGGTTACCATGCATCAGTTAATTTTTTTATCTCTCAGAGTATTTCCTTTATTAGTGTAATACGGTGAAAGAATGGAGGAAAGAGAAATAATAGAAAGGTGATAGATGCAATCTAATGAGTGTGTGCCTAGTCGGAGCGCACACCATAGCTGCAGCTAAACATAAAATGAATAATAAAAATTTACAAGTTCACAAGTTTGCATATATATAAATGCTTCGTTGGATGAAATGGCCTCGCGCGGTAGTTAGATCGGATTGGATAAAATTATCAACGCGTAACAAAAAAAAAAAAAAAACATAAACAAGTTTGAAGAAAACATTTTAAATACATTGGACACACATTGTATTGTTGCATAAAAATTTGCTTAAGAAATTTGACGTAAACGGGCAAAAAGGATCATTTGACCCTTTGTCGTAGATTTGGTGTTAAAAAAGAAACCATAATTTTCTGCGTAAGCTATTAATTTAAAGTTTACATGCATGACGTATAGACGATATCTTTTTCACGTATTGTAAATTTCGCGAAATCTCTGCGAGATATGTGTGTTATTGGCAATTGCGTATGGGATGATTAAGTTAATATACCTCTTTGTTCTTGCGGTGTGTACAAAGATAAGTAAATTGCATCAAATGACCGCTAGCGTCTTAAAATATTTTTTTTTTTCGCGAAAATCGCAGAACAGAGAGTGTACTTAGTTGTTTCGACTGCGCTGACGAAAAGGATGAGGGCGATAATGACAACAATAAATACAGACAAGCTAACATAAAAAAGGAAGAAGTAGAAAAGCTTCTTGCCAGGCAAAACCGACCAATTACATACCATAGTAAAGTTCTTTATTTGTCTTGGTGTCTTGTAAACACTAAACACAGTATAACTTATTTCTTTCTAAAGATACGCCTTTACATATAGAAGGACACGAAACGTCAACTGCCATAGCCCAAATGTAGTAATTTTCTTCTCAAAGGTCCTATTGTGCCTCAACTGTTTTCATCACAAAATAGTAAAAATGAAACCTTATTGCCATATAAAAGCTTCTTGTCATCGGTACCTCAATAGATCGGATCGATTCTAAAAGATTTGACTCAAAAGGTGCAAATTCGGTTCAGTTTATTCCACTACAATAAACAAGTGAAAGCATTACAGTCCTACAATTCCGACCATTAAATATCCTAAGCCACACTGCACATTTTTCGTGAAGGCCTTCATATCGCAGATCTGTCGTTAGCCAAGTTTAGCAAAGTTACTAACTTACTTCTTAAAGAATTTCTTATCGTTCACCTTATAAAGGCATAGTAAGGTCTAAAAATAAGGGCCCATATGATTCGAATTTCCTACGGTTAAGTTTTCCGCTAATTTCTCACTATGGACCAATTTTCATCATAAAATATTCAAAATTACCCTGTTTGGTACATAAGAACTTAGTTCTCCTGAGAATTCTTCGCCTTTTATCGTACGAAGATTCAGCTTTCGTACGAACGGTTATGTAAAAGGGGCTAAGACTCATTTTTTGCCGACAAATTTTTCAAAATTGCAATTGCAATTTTTTTGAGGCAATATATATGATAGAAGTAATGATCGTACTAATAGTCTGGTCCAATTCATTTTCAACAGAGACCTAGAGAGATCCTTGGGCGAGATAATGTCAGTAGTTTGCTGACATGTGTCGAAATTTATCAAAAATTGCGATCTGTAGGTTGAGATTGAACACAAATATACATGGACAGACATTAGACAAACAGAGAGATATTGAATCGGTCAGTGTAATAGAAGGTAGGACTACCTTAAGTGCTTTTGGCTATTACGTAAATCCGCACCAACTTAATGTAACCCAGAACGCATTGACATGATTGCAGATGATTAGTTAGAAGTTCAAAGTTACTAAACGTCAAATCAGAGAATTGTTTTCTTTCTATCACGGCTTACGAAATATGACAAATCGATTTAGTCTTTATTGCTTTCTAACCTAAAAAATATGGGGCAACTTTTCATTAAAGCTTAAAATAAGACTTTTTCGCGGGAAATTAAAAATTCTTGTCCAGTTCTTTATAAGGATTGTTGTTGTGTTTTCTTTTTTTTCTTTATATTTAAAAAAATTTTATCCAAATTCGAAGAACTATTTGATGATATTTTTTAAAATTGACGTAATTTTATATTGAAATCGATTTCGTGGGGAAGTTTCCTCCCATAAGTGGATACGAATAGTGTGTTTCGCTGACCTACAAGTCTTCATATAACGCAGTTTTGGTTCAATACTTGCCAGGCCCATCTTAAGTCCATTGGACTTTCAGAAAGTATGAAGATAAGCTTAAATTAGTTTGAATAGAACTCGTTCATGATGAATCTTTAGCTCTTGCTTTTAATAAAAACGCTTTTTTTCCAGTACGAAAGAATTATTTATTCAGTCAATTTGATAGATCAAGGCGTTTAGCGAGAATGAATGCAAAAAGGAAAGAGAATCAAAAGGGGAACTAATATGTGTTCATATTGTTATAAGAGGGCTTTTGTTTTCCTGATAGTATCGGAAACTTTTTTCTCCCCTCTATCTATCTATCTTCTGTAGGGACTGTTGCGCAACGCCATTACAATCAACGCACTATACATGTTTGCAACTCTCTTCGGAACCCGAAGATGTTGGAGATTCTTCTTCATCGCCGGTAGTTTCTCTTTTCTCGTCGACATCACCATCGTACAGAATCGATCTTATGCTAAAAGACGACATTCTGTTATCTTTTTTCTAAAATTAATATTTAAACGATTGTTCACTCAGATCAGCGCAACTATTATTTCCGAAATGTGACAAAATGTTGTGTTGGAAGTGATATTTATACCATATTCTAAAGGATGAAAGAATTCACAAAACTTTCCCAGCCGCAATACAAACGAATTCTCGTTTACTCTAATCGTTCCGTAATCAGTGATTTTTCCCGCTTCGGCTCTCGTAACACACAATGCGATTACTGTGATTAACTCGTGAGTAGGCGCCAATTGACTTCTTCACCGCATTGTAAAACTATTACATACACGTTTATAGACTGACTTTGTCGCGGATAAAACGACAAATGTATACTAATGTTATTTATTATAGCCGTCGCTGCTAAAAGGTGCAAGTGTGCAACATACTTGAATGCGTTTGCTCTACGTTGAAAATGTCGAACCGACAGCTAGCTTCTTCCTTTAGATCTCTTGTCGGTCACTTTAAGGCTTTCAATGAAAAGTGATTTTGTATTTTTCAGGAGCATTTTCCGCTCATCGAAAATAATTAGTGAAGTAACTTTAACTAGAGCATGTATTGTTTTAGATGTAAGTGAAGTGTATTCAGGATTCTACCTAAGTGCATGGCATCGTTGTTTGGGTGAATGAAGTTTGATTTTTTCTTTTTTCCCTCTCGCAAATACTTAAAATATTGGTTTTTTTTGAAAACCGCTCAAGTTAATAGTTTGCATATCTGGCATAAGGGTTTCAATGGAAATTACAGAAGCAAGGATCATATTTAATAATCGTTTAGGACTGTTATTGACTTATAATACATTAGTGTCGCCACAAAATGTTAACAAATTAACTCAGCAGAAAAAACTGGAATAATACGATCTAAACGATCAAAATCATTATTGCTTCTTAAACCCTAGGTTTAAGAGGTATTGACTTCTTTTCTCAAGAGAGAGCGTTAGTCTGACAGGCGTTGAAAAATGTGAAGCGAAGCTAACCAAGCCTAACGGCATTAGATCCCCCTAAAGTGAAAAAAAAAATGTTTAGAATTTTTGTATTCTCAAATTTCATAATTTCACATTTACATAAGAAACAATGTTGCGCAGGACGTTGAAGAAATGGCTGTTGCTTACGAGGAACATAACTCATAGGAAGCCGCAGTCAGGATAGGGTAAAGTCGATTTCGTTCGACAAATTTCGATATGCAATATGTTTCAAGTCGAACGAAACTGATGGACGCTATGTTTCGGCAGCGTCAGCGTCAGATGTCATACATTTGTAAATTAAGATATTGAGAGAACTTTGTTCAGAAATTACAATGCAACCCGATGTCAACTGACTCTGGCATTACGTGACTGTCGTTTTTTACAATCTGTGCAGAACTTACCGATGGATGCTTTTAATTAATTTGACAATAGACCCATGCAAGGCGACTTTTTAACTATATACCGCAAAGGTTTACAGCGATGGCATTCTAGTATCAAAAGTCATGCATAAAGGAGGAGGTGGAAAACGTTATATACAAATATATTTTATGTGAAGAAAAAGGAAAAATTCTTTCATGATTGAGATGAAAATACATTTACTTGTTTTCCGATTAAATGTGAAATGCGCTTGATCTTTTGGTTTATCGGGTATTAAGAACTGTGCTGAAAATGAAAAATCTATCGAAAAATTGATTAAAGAAATCTATCAGGAACAAAGTCAATCAATGGATTCATTTGTGTGCAGTTCACTGTGACCATCATTTTTCTCCATTAGCAACATTATCGCGGCAAAAATCGTTGTTAATTTACTCTTTCTGTACAATTCTTTTCTAATTTCGCACCTTTTCCCCTCCTTTATTCCTTAAAAAATAAAAAAACTGCATTTACAATAACACAAACAAAAACAACAGAAAGCAACCTTAAAATTTAAATTGGCTTTTTTTGGGGGAGTGTGTCGGGGACAATGCAAAATCAAATGAAATGCAATCACAAATCTTTTCTTCAAAGGCCATTGAAAATGATGACAATTACAACGCAAGCACATGGAGGTCAAAGAAAAAAAAAATGATGACGGACTCAAGACCACAAGGTTTACTTTAACAACAACTTGTAAGCCAAAGCAGTCATTCAGTTGAAAAAAAAAAAAATAAAAAATAAGACCTAAGCAACTCAAGCACTCATTTATTCCATTCAACCCATCATCCAACCATCCATCCATCCATCTATCCATCTATCTAAGTATATGTTAACAGTAAGCATACCATAGCAGTTTGTCTTGGCATTTCGCTTACAGCAGCATTAAAAGCGTTTATGGCAACAACTTCTGTTACAAACTCAGAAGCAACAACAGCAGCAACAACTTTATATTGCAAAGTGTCTCTAGGTTTTGGTTGTGATGCAGCGGGGAATTACGTTTAGTTGAGTGCATGTTATGATTTTCTACGGAAAATCTTTTTTGGGTGTTCAATGTGTAAGTCATTTATTTCCCAGAAGGTGGACGATGTGGATAGTTTTTAGTTGGACGGTTTACTTTGCCAACTAAGGTTGACTGTCTATGATAGAAAATTTGTTGTGGTTAATTTTCTTGAAGAAAAAAAAAAAAAAACACCAAATATCCAAACTTAAGTAAGGCTACACGTATATGATTAGTTTTAATGCCATAATAGAGCCTTGAATGGAATTTCTGTAGGGGAGTAGTTTACTTCAAAAAACAAAAAGCGAGCAATAAAAGACAAAAGGACCGACGATAGAAGTGAAACTGTATCATAATATTTAATATAAAATTGTATACATTTCGTATCTATCGGCTATCCTGGATATTGTAAAGGATTTAGAAAAATTTTTAATTTATTTCAAAAAATTATAACAGCAGCAGCAGCAGCAGCAGCAGCAAGAATCGTTCTGGTTAACCCATATGTTTGCTAAAACACACCAAAGTAACGTCTATTAAAAAGCCAAACTCAAGCAACTGTCTCCCCTTGTTTTTGCGAAGATCTCTCTCTCCCTCTCTCCCTCTCTCTCACTCTCTCTCTCTCTCTCTCTCTCTCTCTCTCTCTCTACTTACTGATGAAGCGAAAATAAGCGAAAATATGTCAAATACTAATGATAGGTTTTTATGTATAAACTTTAATCTAAAAAATAAATAAATAAATAAATAACTCTGCTGTCAACTGTCTGCGTGTATAGTTCGTATAATAAGAACAAGACCAATTGCGTTTCCTTTATATATCTGTGAAATCTTTACGATCAAATCAAACGCTCTTATTCCAAAAGTCTATCTTTGGCTGTCGTAGATGGTCAGTCAGTACTGTGGTTAAATCATTATAATGCCAAGAACGGTCAACCTTTAAGTCAAATATCGCAGTAAAAACAACAACAAATATAGCAGCATATCAAGCCGGTCTACCATGCATACACATTCACTACTACTACTACTACTACTACTACTACTACTACTACTACTACTATAAGGAAAAAGAAAAAAAAAAAAAAATACTAAAAAAAGATAATAAAAGCTGTCGCTATTCAGAAGATTTGCCAATTATAGAGCTGCGTTAATACAAAGACCGAAAAAAATGAAATCTGCCTTAAGGTTGGCTAACGAAAAGGAAAAAAATAAAAAAAAATTACAAATGCGTTCGTCATCGTCAAGAGATGTCGTCCATTTGTGCAAAGGATCACACATGTATGATCAGATGTTCATGTGTGCGATGTCAGTTCTAAATGACGGACTGTGAATGGATTAAACAATTTTAAAACCTATAATAGCCTGCAGTTTAAGAACGGGACTAAAGTTAATCTGAACATTTTTCCAGTGCAATGTCGCTGCTATTATTGTTTCAATGCTTCTTCAGAAAACTTGATCAACTGTCGTTATATATATACGAATGTAAAATTGTTCCTTTTTTATCTTCTCTCCTACAGCTTTCAACTTGTGTGGGGTTTGGCTATTTATTTTTTTCAACTGCATCTTTAACTTTTTCGTCTGATTGGACAAAAATGTGTTTGTGTGGATATTTGTTCGTTTTTTAATTCGCAAACAATTTTTAATTCGTTATTCAAACCATTTAAAGCAATTTGCTTTCCGACAACATACACAAAAACACACAGAAAAAGCATCATTATTTTCTCGTTGAAGTTGTGACGATGTCACTGAGGAGTGAATTAAATTTTAAATTTAAAATCGACGAATACGTAGACAATTTTTCTTTTCTTATTACCCTCTACGGTATGTTAGAACAATCATCGCGCAACTCTGACTCGATTTAACTGTATGTGTCCGTCTGTCCGCCCGCTTGTTTACTCGATTGTCTATCGTTTTAGGCAGCTTTTTGTTTTTATACGGTTTTCGCTCAGTTCTCGTACGCCACTTCGTGCTCCCTTCTTTCTTCTCGCCATCTCTTTTATTAATTTATTTATTTATTTGTAAATAAATTTACAATGAATGAATTTAAACACTGCCGAATAATTTAGATCATATATGCTCGCCTGTATTGAAAATCGCAAATCGCTCTCGAGATTTGAACCCGCGATCTTCGAGGCCGTCTATTTTATATATGCATTTTCTTACACAGTATGTAGCATATTGTTTTTCGTAAATTCTTTTTTACACGCTTTTTATTTACATTGCGTTTTTTGTCAAATTTTTTCTAGTCCCTTTAAGCGTCTTTTTCCTTTTTTTTTTTTAAATGTTTAACACAACTTTTTATGTGTTTTTAATACTGCGAATCGTCGCGTTCACTTATTCACGATGATAATGCTGCCGGTAATTTGCTTTTCGAATCGACTTTATGCCTTCAATTAAGTCACAGAGCACTTTTTGTGAATATTTGTATATAGCTCGGAAACAGACGGAGTTAAGTCAAGTTAATGCAATGTTCAAAGACCGCATTTGTCCACCGATAATTTTAATGAGCAGGTACGCACAACGACGCAGAGAACACTTACCTAGTGTGTTTTGTTAAATGATTAGTCCACAAAAAGCAATTTTTAATACTTGTAGCACTACCCCACTATATAAAATGAAGAAAACTTAATCCTATTGCCTTTTCAACGCGACGGTATTGGAAATTTTTAATATAATACCGTTAGAGATAATAAGCAGGAAAAGTAAACTTTCTTTTTTCGCAAACCTATAAATCTATTAAAATTATATGCAGGAAATAGTTCGCGAAATTTTGTTCTACTCTTAAAAAATTCAGTTATTCAAAAAAAAAAAAAAAAAAAAAAAAAA
>KK499821.1:518999-537014 GCA_000688715.1 Glossina pallidipes
TTAAAAAATTCAGTTATTCAAAAAAAAAAAAAAAAAAAAATAACGAAAAACTCCAGAAACTCATAGAAAACATTGATTTAGATAACAATCGAAACATTTAGTAGAACTTTGTGAACATTTCGGTCGGCCATAACAGTCGATTGATTGTCTCGTAGCACACACATTGGTGATAGATGTAGTCCAGGCGTCAAATAACGAATATATCTCCTCTTTGTGTCTATGCATCGGTAGAATCCGTATGCTAACAATAATCTCGATATTTTACACAGATTTACCTGAATAATATAAAGGCTGATCGATAAAAGTATATATTTGTTTAGTGAAAAGGTCGTAATACTTTTACGCAACGCAAGGCAGTAACATTCGAATATTATTTGTTAGTCAAAAATCTTTTTCCACATGCAGTGTGATGACTGGCAGCTTTTGCTTCGTGTTTTGCAACATTTCGACATTTAATGACTTTGCCAACTATCGCAATTTCACCTGACTAACCTAATATAACTTTGGTTATATTCTTTTTCCATCTCTTTCTTCTATGACGAACGAAACCCAACGGTAAATGTACTTAAGTTTGAAGTTACAAAATTTTAAAAGAACCTTTCGCACTATAGTGATTCATAAATTTTGTTCATTTTAATCTTCAATCGACATAGTGCCATGAAGTAAGTGACGGGAAAAACAAAACTTTTCATTTCAATAAAGTTCAGCTTTGTGGTCGGAAGAGATAGACAGAATAGTAATCATAATAATAGCGTTTTAATCAACTGCAACATGTGTGCATCCGATTTCACTTCTTCTCTTGATAGAGCAGGATTCTCTCGCTTACCGCACGTACGTGCGGCTCGAACAAATTAAGGAGAAAATATGAAAATGTTAAGTCTCTAATAGATGATTGAACAGTGCCTTGTCTGTTCGTTTTCTGTGCAAAGTTACTCTGAGAGCATATATAAATCCTTTTAACACATTTGAAAGGCAGGTACTACCTGAAGTGTTTCCCGGGTGATTATTATTGTCTGCATTGTATGGTTGTCTAATCGCAATGAGTTCGTTTTTCAAGGTAACCTAGCAACTAACTGCATTTGAATTTTCACTTGAGGGTTTTTCAAACAAATGACGAAACGATAATTAGCTTAAATGGCTTTTGTACAACAATTTATAATCGTTATGACACATTTGACACATTTTTCCAACCACGAGAGCAACGAACAAAATCCGTGTATATATCATATATATATTACGATTACCGCAATATTTGGATATTTGAATACGTATTCGTATCACTGTAAAGTACAGATCAACGGTGTGCGACATGACGGCAACGATTGGATTAGTAAATTGATCAATGTAAACAAATATCAAGGATAAGGCAAATGGATTTTTACAATCAAAGACATTTCTCACGACAAAAATCGACATCTTGGCGTCGCTTACCAGCTTACAGATTTTAAATTTTATTTAATGACCGGGCAGTGGCAGTAAACTGAATACGTTACCTGTTTGCCTCTATATATATATATATATGTGTAAAGTTAGGATCTTAGGTTCTTAAAACTTTAGTCAGCAAAGATGACTCTACCGAAAATCCGATCATTTTACTATCGTGTAACATTTAGTTCAAAGAACCGTTTAATCCTATAATAGTTGACAACATCAACAACAACAACAGCTGGGAAAAATCAAAAAATGATTGCTTTAAAGTAATATTGTTTAGCTATGCTCTAGTGATGCATTATGTTCAACATATCAGTTACACTGCGATTACACTAAGGACGCCTATGGTATGGTAAAGGGTTTATTAAATTATAGGAAGCAAACTTGGATCGATTAAGATGGAGTGGTATAATAAAAGGTGGGTCAATCTTAACTCCTTCTAAGTGATCTAGGGTATAATATATTATTTTCGAGTATTTGGAGCATTGGAAAAGTTCATATGGCACAACAGAACGGCTACCAAAGCTACGAAAATTTTACATATTTTATCGGAACCTCGAGAAGGTAGTTTCATAAAGTGAATATATTCTTGATCGGTATTGAACTCTGAATTTCAATTAAACATGTCTGTCCATCCATATGTTCTCAGTATATGTTCTCCTGTGTTAACTGTTACCTCGGTTTCAAAAGCAAAATTCGAAGTTCTCATAAGTGTGATGGTATTGACAATGAGGTAGATCGGTCAAAGGGCACAACTAGAATACAATAAAAACACCTCTGGTGCCAGAAGAAAAGAAAAAGTGCTTTTTTTACTTGTTACTCGTAGACCATAGCAGATAAAACGATAACAATTACTCACGTATATCCAACAGATGATCTTGCAGTACTTGTACAAAATTGGAAAATAATCTACCACGCCCACGCAATACGTCCTACATGTTACGTAGTACTGTAAGCGTGTGCTTGGACCGATTTGAGCCATTCCAAGAATTTTCAATGTTTTTGCCAAATTTAAAGCCGATAACGTCATTTTTGCGGCCATGAGAGTGTTTATAACAGACGTTACACAGACGGACAGACGGCCATGCGTAAATCGATTCAGAATTTGATGCTGACCAAGAATACATATTTTTTATGGGGCTTCAGAGACCACAAACGCTCAAGGGACGTCTACTATAGATAGATAGATAGATAGATAGATAAACAGATAGATAGATAGATAGATAGATAGATAAAGACAGAGGGAGAGAGCGCGAAAATGAGAGAAAGAAAAAAAGGGAGACAGGGAGTAACCGTTGCCTGCGATATGTATACCCGATTGATAAACGGCATTCTTTTACCGAGCGAACACCCACTACACCTGCGGCCACAAATAGCAGAACCTGGCAAGTTCGCCGAACAAAATCTACGATATTTATCGAGGCTCAGCACATGTTATTTTTTTGTTGAATACGTTCTCCTTAGAAAGTAATTAATAAATGGAATCATTTTAAAAATGATTAGTTCACTCAGTTTTCCATCGTTTCTCGAAAGAGGTCGAAATCGTGTGCGTGCTTTTTTCATGTTTTTTTTTTTTTTAACTTTCGGTAAAAAGAAAAGAAAAAAACAGAAAAAGTTTTTACAAATTAATGCCCCGCAGTGTTAATGTCATTTTAATTATTTGTCGTTATCATGGACCCACAGTAAGGAGAATAATCGCAAGTTACGTATTAAGAGAGAGAGTAAATTATCAAATCAACAGTTGTTGGAATGAAAATATGCATGTATATATATATATATATGTATAAAGGAAATTTTGTTGCCTTTTGGCACACGCAACTCCCTAAATTTAAAGACATAACAACAATAAGAAAAACAAAACAAAAATTCAACGACACGTTAATTAAGCTAAAAAGCAGTACAAAACACAAGCTAAGCACTTAAAATGCATAAATTCACTTGGAAAGTATGAAAAACATGTAACGAAACGATATTCAGTTAAGAGAAAATTTCGGATACTCACCGCATAGCGATTGTCGGTCGAGTCATAGGAACATTCATAAAAGATATTTGCAAAAGTGTACAGATAGTCGTTGAAATTTTCTCCAAGACCATTAAATCTATGTTAGCTATAGCGAGGATTTGCAAACCAAACTCGATTTACTAATGCTAAGTTAGATGTGGAAATTCACATGATTGGAATTTTTACGAGATCGTGTGACGAATAGATCTACACTCATAGTACTTATGATGCGATTATGTCACGCAACATATTTACAGTTTATTTCCGGGTGTTGCCAATCGAATGATAAAATTAATATGCATACGTCTATACTTTGATGGTAGTTATAAAAAAAAGAAGCACCACAATCAACAACAAAAACAAAAAAATAAAAAATAAAAAAGATATAAGACGGTAAGCATGTAAACATAAAATAAGATCAAGATTTTGGGAGTTTTTTTCTGTTTTTTTTTCTTTTCATTGTCTTTCTTCTTTTTGTGCTTCAGTTTCAAAACTTTAACAAAGCGGCGCATGACAAACGATCATAATTTTGCCTTAGGCCAAAAGCACAAATTTAATATGTAAGCATACTTAATAACATACATACATAAAAGCCTTCAAATACTTGTACACATACCATAAATACCATAAACATATTTACAAGAAAATACACCGAGCACACACACACACACATATATATATATATATATATATATATATATATATATATATATACATAAAGACCCTCATTTAAATGCGTCATACTTACGAGTCAAACAATGTCTTCGTTAAAGATATTTAGATTATTTTTCGAGATCGCAAACATTTGTTAATGTTAAGGGCATTAGTTCCTTAACGTAAAAATATAGACCAAAGCCAAAGCCGTCTATTACGAAATTACTTACTTTACGTAAAATAAGCGTAAGCAAGTCAGATGGAAAGGCGTAGATAGATTAATTTTCAAGTTTCTCGCTATTCCGCAGGGTACGCATAAGGAATCAGTTATTTTTAAATCTAAAACAAACTTTGTACTTTTTTCTTTCTTCATTTATTGTACTACTCCCCATCATTACCAAGAAAGAAGAAGAATGCCGGCAAATTCCGGCAAATTTTCAATCCCCATCTTATGGAAATCTAAGGTTTATGAAGCAAAATACGGCTTGGTTTGGAGGAAACCATTGCTTGTTATCATAAAGAATCTCCGATAACGATTCTGCTAAGAAATGCATCTCTCCGAAATCTGGATGGCAATGAAATGCTAATTGATTGAAGAAATTTTTTGCTCTTATCTCAAATAATTGTTACAATGCTCGTATTTCTTACTCATATGTCTTTCCAATTACGTATATGTGACTTTGTATAGTTGACCATGTGGACCCGAGACTTCTCGATAATTCTTATATACCTAATTTTGAATGTGAGCTTAGGGTATCATCACTAAATTCAATTGGTCGTCAGTTTGAAGGCCTACGGAACAGATCATAGTCACTAGCAGAAAACGTTCAATACGTCTCATGCGTAAGCATCGCGAATGTTGTTTGCTATTAGCGTTGCATTAAATCTCGCATAAAAAGGAAAAAGTACGCATTGACAACAAATCTAATCGTCGCAAGACACACAAGTAGTCATTTTTTCACAGGTGTGTAATAGAACTAAAGGCGAAGACATAAATAATTACTTATGATTACCCCCTAATATGGAGATTTCTATATAAATCATTTTTCCAGATGCACCAAAATACTATTGCAATAAACCGTACAAGCTTCAGCCGTAAACCGTATTTCAGCTATTATTACGAGCTTTTCATTAGTTAAGAGACGAAGCTTTGACAAATTGTATGCTAAACTAAATGGAAGCTGATAAGATTTGTTTTTTTTTTTTTATTTCTTGTTTTTTATTAGAGAAAGATTGTAAAAGATTTGGAAGAGTGCTTGACTTCTGATGTTTTTTAGTCGCTTACACCACCTGTGATGCAGAGATGTATTAAGTATTTCATTAAGAGGACATGAGAGGGATCCATCTTTGATTATATCGATTGATGTGGTGTCCACATGCCCATCTTGTTTTTGTGTACTCAAGGTACACGCCGTGATTTTAATAAAATTTCGTATATTGATGTATTTTGACAAACTCTACTGAAAATGATTCGGATTGAATTGTGTTTTCAAACCCTTTCCATATAACGCGTTAATTTCCAAAGTCTTTTTCTAAAGAACTGTAAGGTAGTGTAGGGTATTTAATGGTGGTATATATGTATATATATATATATATATATATATATATATATATATATATATATATACGTACGTACACATATATATATATTTTCTTGATGTTTTAACATTCAAATAATAATACAAGTATATTTGTTTTGGCAATTCGTACAACTATTGACTACAGTACTGCAATATTCGTATTTGTAACATTTTTTTCGAAATTTTCACACTTTCATAATTAAGTTTACGACAAAGACGTTCTACATATATCTTGTATGCAGAATAACAAGTAATAGCTAAATTACTTGTAGTTATTATAGTTAATTAGATCGCGCGATTTCGTTTATCTTAATCCAAACGGATGAATATTTTTGAAAGCAGAGAAAAAAAAAAAAAAACAGAAAAAACAAAAAAAAACAGAAAAAACAAAAAAAAAAACAGAAAAAAACAATTTTTTAACCATCAATAATAAAGTCAAAAAACGTTACATATAAGAACAGACATAATTTTCCGAAATTTTCCCCTTCCCTTCCCTTCCTGGTGATATATTATGACGAGTCACTGTTAAGTAATTAGCCAACATATTAAAAGTAATACAAATGTATTATATAAATAAATATCCACAGCGCACACACACACACACACACACACACACACACACACACACACACAAATGTTTAATGTATATTGAATGGAATATTTTTTACGTACATTTGTGTGTTGAGAGAAAGAAGCCTATATGAATTATTATGAAAGTAATTTATCATACTCGAGCGCCTGCTGTTTCATCATTATCAACATATTTGAAAACATGATGATGACGATTATCAAAGATCACTATTGATGCATATGATGAGCAAAGAAGTCGTCAAAGTCATCATAATCATCGCTAAGGTATAGTTCAAGATTAGTAATGAACGTTAACATAAATATCAGCAAAAAATCGGAGTAAAGAAGAGAAATACAAATACAAAAAAAAAAAGTGCTTATGAAAAAAGTCTCAGTTAATCAAAAAATTCAAATAAAGTTTAAAGTGATAAATAAACATAAATATTCTTAAATATTTCCTTGTATGCATGCGTGCCATGCCATGAAACAAAGTAAACTAAAGTAAAGTAAACTAAAGTAAAAATCACTAAATGATGAACCGTCATCTAAAGATTGATGTTTGATCACAAATAATGGCCAAATCGCCAGATATTTTAAACACAAACAAAAGGTATTGATGTAGCTTATGTATAATTATTAAAACTAAATGTGTGTGTGTGTATGTATGTATGTGGGTGTAAGTGTGTGCGCGTTGTCAAAAAGCCAATCAAAACGCAACACACTATGGAAGATATAAGAAAGCGAAAGAAACCCGAACAGACAAACATAATGCCGTGACGAATTACATGACAACGCTCTACGCTGATCAAGTCCAACACCACGTGATGGCAACAAACACTTAAAATGACCGACTAGGCCTATACGATCAAGTCATTGCTTTCTATATGTATGTAAGTATGCATGTATGTACATATATATGTATATGTATCAGTCAAAAATCCAGTCGGTATATGAATGGCGAAGAAGATAATAATAATGATGATGACGATGATGACGATGATGACGATGATGACGATGATGATGATGCGAATAACTTTTAAAATACATATTAAACGAAATGAGACGCTTTTGAGTTGTTCTGCTTCAACTCACTGAAATTAATGTTTGTTTGCTGGCCAGGCGACGTCATTACATTTCTATTTATGTTTTGCTGTGCATGCGTATGATTAATATTTAAGCAAACGAAATTGTATCCCGCTATGCTAAAAATCAAATCTTTAATAATTTCTTGTGTGTAAAAAGAAAACGAAACAAATTGTTATAAATTACAGAAGAAAGAGACAAAATAATCCTTATTAGGAAAGAAAGTGTGGCAACCTTGATTAAAAGCACATCAAGATATTCTATAATATATTTTTCACGTTCATCATTGAACGATTGCACCGCAAAGATTTTGTCATCATCAACGTTGAAGGCGCACAGACTATTCATTAGAACGATCTCTAAATTCTGCTTTTTGTCATTTTTCTTAAAAGTCTAGAGTGTATTTGGAAGCGCTGCAAAAAGCCAGAGCTAGAAAGCTGAAGCTAGAAGATTAGAAGATTTATGATTGATTTCGACAGAGTCAGAGTGAGATAATTAAATGACTTCCAAAAAAAAGACAAATGAAATAATTGCAAATATTTTCTTCAGCCTTAACAAGAGATGGTCTAATTAGTGTTATGTCGTGTGTATCGCATAACACTTCAACTATTACTCCATTACCAACTTTATATTTTTCTCCATGTAATTGGAAAAGAAATGTTGCTGAAACTTTCCTATCAATAATGAAAACTCACCCCCCACTATGTTAACCCCAATCGACTAGAAACTTATGCTCTATACAGGAGTGAAGATTTTATGTGATTTTTTCACAGACTCCTTTCTGTGAATTTTATATTCTGCCGCAATTTGGCGGCAGGAAAAAAAAAAAGCAGCAATTGGGACCAAAGAATATCCAACTGTGGTGGTAATGATGGTAAGATGTCACAAGAAGTAGCCACACGTAGCAAATTACAATTAATAGTCTATCGTACAAGCATTGCGAAGCTATAGGGTACGCCAGAATCCAATTATTGCGGAGAATTGTTTCGCTTATCCGCAAAAAGTAAAAAGACTTTTTCAGAAGACTTTAGTGAATCTGTTATACAATAAAATTCAAAGTCGTGATGTTCGTGTGAATTATTTTCAGCATCAACGATGACACGCTCGGCACACTATGTTGTTAATCAAAGATTTTTACACAACAGTTCAGACGATTACAAACTCTATGTACACTATGCTTGATGGGGCTTTTTCATGTAATGTAACCTGACGGCAGTTCAAAAAAATAAGAAAAAAGTATACATTTTTGGGCCAAAGTTCTACTTCAGAATGATGTATGCGTTAGAAAATGCGGCATTTCCCATATTCTATATATTTCTAAGAAAAAAGGGGGAGGAGATCGGGATGACGGAGGATACAATCATTTTTATACCTCGTCGATAGCATATATATAGTAAGCAAAACAAATTATTGCCAACCGCATCAGGGATCGAACGTAGGTCTTTCGGGTATGCATCGAACGTTTTGAGCCCTACATCATACGACAGCCAAATATATTTGAATAAAGTCTTTTAAAGTCCCTTTGTTATCCGCCTGAGTGGCCGAGTANAAAAAAAATAAATAAATAAATAAAAGCCGAAAGCCTTGGATGCTAGTGCTTTAAGACTTTAGTCTTAGAATTTATTCTCTGGCTAAATTTATATAATAATAATAATAATAATAATAAAGTCCCTTTGAATCTCGGTCTTATTTCTGTCGATGCACTTTTCTGTTGAACGTTCACGTCACTTTTTTCGAGATATTTTGATGAAAGATGACTTTGTTTTTGACCTTATAGCTAGTAATGTTAAAAATAATTCAATCGGACCCTGTGGGATATTAGTATAAATATTTCATTTATAATTAGATTTTGATTTAATTTCAGATGATTTTTACTCCAAAGTAATTTTTTGAAATGAATAAATTTTTTACTGTATAATGTAACGATGAAATTTTTGCTACGGTATATTATAAAACATCGTCTACTTGTTAGTACTTTGTAATACAAATTAGATATATAAACTTTCGGCGGCAGGTTTGGAACATGTGAGTCTAGTTCGGTCAACTCGCCATATAGGGGTTCTTGTGAAAAGAAAGACTTTAAAGGTTTTAAAGGGAAGTGCAATTTTTGATACCGTAGGGAGTAGAGTGGAGAAGGAGATGAATATCAGGCGAAATAACGCAGACTATTATCTGACATTTTGACTTGTTAGTTACCTCAAAGATTGTCCTATCGCCCAGAGTGCACTTCAACGCGCAACGTTTTAGTTCATACGTTTGATTTTCATGCAGCGTGACATTTTACTATTATTTTCATTTTATCTGCTTGTCTGCTCCTCCGCTTTGCTCTTGTAACTCCTATGCAAAAAGAAAGAAAAAAAAGGCAGCTATTTAGTATAAATACATGGATCAAATTTTAAAAAGACGACAGTACTGAAGTGCTCGATAGCGTTCCATCCTGGCTAGACGATAGAGTTTGACCCATACTTAGTTTCACACATCTGGCACTTCAAGTGTAGTAAATTTCACTGCCCGCTTATAGCCGTGAGACATCGGACTTCGTCGAATTAAGCAACATAGACAGTTTACCTTATTTGTGTTCTTATGCAGGAGCTTGCAAGTAAGCGCCAGTATCACCGAAAGAGGAAGAGTGAACGGTGAAGTTGTTGTCTGAGTCGACGTTGCTCAACCGATTTTGGACGAGTATAGCGAATGAGATAATTTATTAAACTATCTGCTAACTGCTGAACTGAGCTCTGTTACCCATCTGCGCTATACAACTGCCAAAAAGCACTTTCGAATAAAAAGAATATCGAAATAATTTTCACAAAAATTTCTGACTGGTCCGTTGGCAATTGGCAGTTGAAATGCAGTTTGAAGCCATGACAACTATTACTAATTCTTGATATGAAACTAAGTCGGGAAACTAAACTCGCTTGATCCCTCCAAATGCATTTCTTACTCACTATTAATGTTTTGCTTTGTATTTTATTCGCATTTAAGAAAGGCTTCAAAATTGATTCGTGATGACGATTACAACTTGTGCCAGAATTTAACGAAGTCATTGCCAGATACTGAAGAGAAGATCGTCAATGTTATCAAGTTTTTCTTATTTAAATAATAGACACATGCTTTTGCGGGGCCTAAGACTATCTGGTCTTCGAGTCAGTCGAATCAGTAACTTGTTCAAGTAGTTTTTTCTCAACTATTTACCACGTAATTACACGGTCCTTCAAAGGGCCTTAGTAAATGTTTTAGACTAATTGTACCTTAAATATTTGTTCTAAATTTTGTTTTTTTTTTTGTTTCTGATCCTAGACAGTATAGAATCACGTCTAATAGTAAATATCGAGCGGTAGAATGTAGTATTGAAAATAAAAGTCTTGCAACTTAAGCGGATTATTTTTCACGGAATAATACCGATTACCCATTTGTCTGCCAGTAGTGAGTATAATGGAAGCGTTCAAAAAAAAAAAACAAATATATTTATTATTTCGATTTATTTCGTATTCACAGTACAGTGGTTGTGAGAGGTGACTTATGAAAGCTTATTAGAAAGCAGAAGAGACATGCAGTTAATCAAAACGATACAAAAAAAGAACAAAGACTATTTTTTCTAAATGGAACGCGAGCCAAGGTACTAACTAAAAGCAAAGTAACCGGACTAACTAAATAAATTGAAATCGCCTTTAGCCAAACTATAAAAACCGTAATGATTAATCGAACGGTATTTATTTAAATCAATTTAACTGAACGCCTTCGTTTCCAGCCTTTCTCTCTTAATAAAAAGTCCTAACAATTGCTTAAAAAAAAAAAAAAAGCGCAAAGCAAAAAAAAAAAGAGACCAAAAAAAAAAAAGAAAAAAAATACAAAATAATTTCCAATCATTTAATATGACAGACTTTAACATTCGCAGAGGCCACCAATGCAGTTAACTTGATTTGTGTGTTGGTTAGTAATCACCTGTTACTCTTTTACATTATTATATACGGGTATTTGAAAAGTTGAGTTATTTAAATAACCGCTTTTTAAAAAGTTATCACCATATGTGTTGCGTAAACTTTAATGACACATTTCTCATTGTCTAAAAGCATAAATCCTTAGTTTGCTCAGTGCTGTGCAGTGCGTAGTAAATTTATATTTTGTGTGGTCCATAATAAAACAATCTGGCAAGCACTGCGCACGGAAAGTCAAGTCCACAAAAATTAACTCACTACGGGAATTATGATGGATTTTTAAAAGCCAAAACTAAACAGCAAGATAAGCTACACAACAACTAACCAAATGAAAATGCAAAGAAAGAAATAACAATAAAAAAAATAAAAAAAAAATAAAAAATAAAAAACAAGAAGAAAAGCAAAAAAGAAGAGGAAATAAATCAACACAGGAAACTAGTTTTAAATTTTCTTGATACTCTACAGGCAAATAAGTAAATTAAATTAAAGAAAATGAGAAGTGTATTGATTTCCATAATAATTGGCATGAAAATTAAAAAATTCACGTAAAAGGGAAGAAGGAAATAAGGTTTTTAATGCGAGCATCACCGTAACTAAATAAAAACTAAAATGCGATTCAAAGCAATTTAAAATTAATAAAAGCTCATAACAAATGTCATTATTGCCGCTTCTTATACTGCCTCTTCATGTTACTGCCAACTAACAATCATACCTTTTGTCAGAGTTAACCAAGCGCACTTACACTTCCATACATATATATATATATATAGAATGAAAAAGACGCGGATGGAGTTCAAGGAGGGAAATGCATTAAATATTCGCTACAAATGACATAATGAAATATATGATATTCGACATACACATGCATACACATTTGTTAGCAGATATCTTTCACAGGGGCAAACGTTAAGTTTTATGACTTGTTTTTTTTTCCAGGCCCTTATAATAAAGCAAAACGCTTAAAACTGTTAAAGCTGCTTACTCTACTGACTGATCTGAGTGATTTCAAATTATTATTATAAGAACTTTCTTAAATAGTTCCGATAAATTACTCTTTGTAAGAGACTTTATGTAAATTTCCATTTTCCACACTTTTCCGCTACGACCGTGGTTCCGCTGCACACCGCTTACACAAAGACGATTAAGGAAGAATTTATTAAGCATTGTTATCATCATTTTTCAATGAGCGTAGGATGTCGAAATTCGTTTTCCAAAGTCCGTTCATTTGTCCCTTTGCCTGCCTCGGATTGATTCTTCTGTTCTTAGCGATAAAAATGCAAATGTTGCACTTTCTTCGGCAGTTTCATGGCAAAAGCTCCCAGTACCGACACAATACGAGATAGATGGAATTTTGTACATTGATGAGCAATTTATTACCATATTTTCATCTTAAGGAGAAGAAGAAGACTAATTTCTTAAATCGAAATTTGTTAAATGTTTGCAATCATTCCTAGAATAGCAGCAATGTTCCCAATTAATCCTGCAATTTTTTTGATTTTTCGCACAAAACATTTTCCTGATAACTTTTTTACTGAAAAGCGAAAAAAAAAACAAAACCCGAATAATTTCTTTATTCCTCAACATAGTCTGCTTCATACCTTTTGCCTCCTATGCATAATGAGCGAAACCTCGAAACTCTCAACATATTCATGTATGTACCAGTATCTTACCAATTAGGGTTCGTGAAGAAACGTATACAGTCTGTCGCCGCGATGCGTACGTGTACATTAATGTGATACAAGAAAGCGGTCATTATTTGTTTGATCTCATTACGAAAATGCTACCATAAGTTTGCTTAACCCTCGCCTTTGATTATTTTCTATTTTTTGAAAGCAATCGATGACAAATAATCCAATGCGCAAAAAATGTGACACCATAACCTTGCTAACGGATACAGCTGTTTTCACCTTCTCCTCTTTTAATCTATTGTCTTGACTTTTCTTTCAGTCCAGTTGTAAAGTGTGACGAATCTGTGTTTCATCCATTGTCATGAATCGATGCAGAAACTCGGCTTTATTGCTACAAGACGTCGTTGAATACTTGATCGAAAAATGCGGCTCATTGCTTTCGAATTTAAGCTTAAATAGTTAATAGTTTTGACGGCAACACTTTTTTCAACGATTGATGGAAAGAACTTTAAGGCAATCGAAAATTGCTAGGAGAGTGTTACACTCTTATATGAATTTCGTTATAGTTTTGTTTATTGATATGCAAGTCCGATCTAGAAATCCATATTCCCGGTTACGCAATTTTATAAAATTAGCTTCCGGTGAGTAGTGAGGCGATACAAACGAATATTGACGTGAACAGGCACTTCATTCCGAAAAAGAAAAAGAATAAAGGAACAATTCTTTCGAAACATAAGGATTGTAAAGCTGAACATATGTATGGCTTGTGTAAATGGGTTCATTTTCATCTTTGTTAATATCTTTAAAGTGCAGAGATGAGTTCTTGCCTAGCCAGCGAAAGGTAACTTTCAGCTACGTGATTACTTCGCCTGATGGGCGATAGCCATTACACAGACTGCTTTGGTGCATTCAAGTCCAAAAACGATTCAGTTTCCTTTACTATTCACAGAGCTAATGATCTCCTCTCTCTAGGACTATTTAATTCCTAATTTTTTTTTTTTTTTTCAAAATTCATTAGTGTGACGTCCAATATGTAGTTCCACAATTAAGAAATATTGCATTTCAACTCATTGCCTTGACGGTGGTTTTCAGACGATCACATAATATATTGTTATAAAGCAAAAGGAACAAATATCCATCAAAAAAAGCGGGCCTACATTTGCCGGCAGTCAATGACTGGTCCGTTGCTGTTGCTCACAAATACATGAGCACATTCCCGCTGTCATTGTTGCCATTCAATCTACTTGACATTTTTCATTTCAGACACAACTCATCATTTGTTAAGCAAGTTTACAATGACAATTTAACTGTCGTACGTATTCTTCGAACCCCTTTAATGTTATTCGTTAAGCTTCTCCGTTATTGGTTAAAGTAAAGCATTCAATATTTTATGGCTCGTTTTGTGTTATGTTTTGTTTTGCTTTCGTTCATTTCTTCTTTTTTTTTTTTTTTTTTTTTCGTTTTGTATATAAATCAGGATAAAATTATTATACGACGCTGTGATATAAATCAAATGTGAAGTTCAGGGGAAAAATACTATTATAATTATAATAATTAATATATTGGTCAATAATTCTCGGGACTGACAATTAGATAACGTCTCTTATAAAACAAATCTGCATTGCTTTTGAAAAATCCTCAGCTGATCCGCAAACGATGACTGACAAAATGTTATCTCATTTCGATTCTTTGTTTACGAGATACAGTGGCGTTGGCGGCAATCGAGATATTCAAGCTTCCTTTGTCAATTAGAAGTTACCTGTTGATAAGAAAAAATGCGGTTTAAAGTGAGCATTGATTTGAAAAGTATTGCGGCAATTAGTCAATGGTTGGTTAACATTAAACGAGGCTGTAGGGAGGCCGGTAATGCTGCGCCTAGTAACTAAATTACTTCAATTGAAATTGGAATTGCTATCCCACCCATCGTATTCCGCAAATTATTATCTGTTTAGGGAAAAAGATTTCAATCAAATAATGAGATCAATGCGTAAAGGTAAAGCAACATTGGACCGATTGCGTCACCTTTAAAGGGAAGTATGTTAGTGAAAAAGTCGTTTTTAGAGCACAAAAAAGAAGCTTTTTTTCATTACTTATCTACTCCCGTGAATTATCAACCGATGTATAATATTATTATTATGATATCGTACGCTACGAATATGTATTTAATTTGTTCGAATGTTTGCAACTGGAAACAAGTAAAACCATGATATCCAGGATTGGGCGAATACGGTATCACTTTGGAATATGCTAGTATCCCTCACTTCTGCACTGCTCTAAAAAACACATTTGATCCATATATCCGAACGATATTTATCACAATTCTTAGGTTAGGTTAATAGAAATTTACAGAATGGAAGTTTGAGTAACAAATGCTGCTCTCTAGCTCACCCTAATCGAGAAAATTATATTTGCTTTAAAGCTTCTAAAGTGAATGTACGCCAATGAAGATTTGTTTCCATTTACCCCACAAATGGATCCGTCATTTAAGCTATCGTCATAATTATCTTTCAAAAATCCCTTATCTAGAACAGGTTACAGACTCATTGTTGAACACATTTTATATTGAAATTATAAGCTTGAGGCTGCTTCGATATTTTGAACATTGCATCGAGAGTTACTCACAGATTAAGCTCCTTTCCAAGAAGGAGCTGTAGACCTTGGCTTTACGGCCTTGTTTCTTGCGATTACGAGTATTCCCATCACATAAGGTAATCAGAAAGAAAGACAGGCACGCCTATAAAGTGCTCCACCGACGAATAGACAAAAAGGATCGAATCAAGGAGGAAAAAAGTACGATGATTGACTTATATCCACATTATTGTCCGGTAATAAGCATTTTTTTTTTTTTGCCTTTCGATAATGAGCATAAAAATTGTAAAACTTTTTTCACTTTATCTTGTTCAACTCGATGCATATTTTCACGTTACCGTAGCTTGCTTGATAGCAACCGGTCTCTTCTGACTGCATTAAAATAAATCGTATTTTCCAATATATTCATTACTCTCTTAAGCAAATCCAAGGGATCGATTATTCGATTCTTTTTCACAGCTTCTTTTCAAAATAAAAAACCGTTACAGAAATTTGGAGAATGAGGAGTACATTTACAAACCAATAATAGACTTTAAATAGACACGGTTCATATATAGAAACTTCACTGTGCACGCGAATTTCTAATGTTAGGGGCTTGCATGTGTTTTGATCATTTTTTCACTTTAAAGAAGCTTTTATTGAGAAAAGTAAGGACACTATATGTATATTAATCGAAATACTTCCCATGATTTTGTACAACTTTTTTCCAACTTTATGGCAAGATGGCGATGCCGTATCGAAAGAACAATATTGGTTTGGCAGCGATTCAATCATCGACCCATTTACGCATTTTTTTAACATTTCGAAACTGCGTACCAGCCAAGCCGTGTTGCATCGATCTGACCAAGTGGTAATCAGAAAGCGCTATGTCTGGTTAATACGCTGGGTGGTCTATCCTTGACAATTCTCGCAAGGTGTATCCGAGCGGTATCAGACAAGATGATGACTTTGCGTCTGACAAACGCCATTTGTGGTCTTTTTTGCAACAATACATCTTTCAATTTATTCAACTCACATCGGCAGACATCTGCACTAAAAGTTTCATTCGGTTTTAGCAGCTCGCAATATACTACGACCTTGCTGATGCCCCCATATGCATAGCAAAACTTTGCAGGTATGAATATTCCGCGTCGGTGACGATGTGAATGACACTCCTGGACTAGGAGCTTGGGATTGTCGTAGTAGACCCACATTTTGTCGCCGGGCAAAACAGGTCATTGAGAGTTTGAAGTGGGTTTTCGTCCAATAAGTGTTGAAATAAGTTGTCTTCGAACTATCTTGGTGCTCCAGGTCGTTCTTGAACGCTTGATGATGGAACAGCGCCACCATAGCGATGGGATTCGCAGCCCATTTCTTCAAGTCACAAATCGATAAAACTAATGCACGGCGAAAATGCAATTTTGAGCTTCCCATGATTTACATCGTTACACACTGAATAACTTAACGCTATACTAAATGGAAAACCGTTATTTTATATAGGGAAAGATCGAAATACTCGAATTTAATCCTTCTGTACTCTGATAATTCGCAACATTTTATCATTTCCGCAAATAAATGTCGCCGATCAAAATACATGCAAGCAACTAATAATAATCGGAACAGATAAGATATGCACGAAACTTATTCTATATCCTGATTATTTCTCTACATTCCCATAATATTCGAAATGAAAATATTGTTTCTAAATTGTTTTGCTTCCCGTTTGAGAGTTTACTATAAACATAAGGTATTGCGTGGTCATGTCTAAATAATTTTGTGTCATTATCTTTATTCGTAATTTTTTATTATTTTTTTTTTTTTATTTCAATTTAACCCAAACAATTCCAAGTGTTATTTACATGGCTGACATTTTCAAGCACCACTTAGTTAAGCTTTCAGTCACACACCCCTATAATTTTGTGATCAGAAAATTAAAAAAAAAAAAAAAAAACCAAAAAACACAAAAGCAAAAAAATGGGTATGAGTTTATGAATCGCCTGCCATGTTACAAGTAATATAATAGAAAAAAAAGAAAACAAAAACCCTTTCCGCCTATGAAATTTAATATAATTATTTGTCACATACAAACAACAGCAAACAGCAACAGCGAACAGCAACAGCGACAACAACAGCGAAAATGTGTTATATTAGTTTGAAATTGCAACCCTTCCACGTTAAGTTCATGTTACGTCTGGGGACAGTATAATGAAAACACGCCATTTTTTTTCTTCTTCTTCCTTCACTTCATTAATAGCTGTGTTGCAAACATTGGCTATAATTATATTAAATTGCTTTGCGGCATTTGAAAACTTTGTCACGGAGGTGGTGTCATTTATTTGTGATTTCTTTTTGTGTGTGTTTTGTTTCCCCTCAAGAGACGGTAATAGAAAGAAAAGATTTCCAAGGACCCAAACTAAGTTAATAAAGAAGTTTTTCAGTTAAAGTTGTTAAAACTTATTTTTTCACTATTTTTTTTCTTTTTTTTTTTTTTTTTTTTTTCAGCATTTTTATAAGTGGTGTCAAAGTTTAAATGGAAAGCGATCTTTTTCTTTTTTTTTTTTTTT
>KK499821.1:548451-749499 GCA_000688715.1 Glossina pallidipes
CTCTTTACCTATCTATCTATCTCTCTCTCTCTCTCTATGTATATATATATATATATATATATCTATCTATCTATCTATCTATTTATCTATCTATCTATCTATCGATCTCTCTCTCTGTCTCTCTATTGAGAAATAAAAACATTTATTATTTACCGGCCATAAAAAGCTTCTTAACTCTGGGTACTAGTTAAGTACGGCGTTAGTTATGTTTCACTTTCGAATTTCAAATTTTTTTTGCCTTACCTATGTGCAACAGATGCGAGAAACGCTCTGTCATACCTAACAGATCAGATATAGGCTAAATTGCTCACTTTTTCCGTTAGTATTGGTTGCTTAAAGTTGCGTTTATAAGAAAAAACAAAAAAAAAAAAATTGAAAACAACATAAATTTTCGTCCTTTTTACTCCAATTGTTTAATTAATCCACTCTTTCCCCACAACATTGTTTACTGTCGCTATCATTGATATCAACAAATAATAAAAACTTATCGCTCTACTGGACATATTGCTCCCATCGCCAACAGGTCTAATTCATCCTAAGTAACAGGAGCAAAAAGAAGTTAGTAAAATATTGTGTAATGTCGTTATTACATAATCAATAAATGTGAAGGAATATATGTACATCGGACTGAGTGGTGCGAGTCATGTCTTAAGGAGAACCTACATACCTCCAGTGATCCGTTTGGTCCTTACTTTGGAGTTCTTGATTATTTGGAGGCCATCAATGGCTGGTGGGTAACAATATTTACTTAACCGCTACACAGAGCACCCGTATCAGAAATGATATAAGGAATGCAAGAAAAACTACGCAGAATGGATTCAGTGATATATTAATGCCCATACCAAGGAGCGGTTCTACGGGAAATTTGTCAGTCCTGATGGAAACGAATTTTTTGTTGTGTTTCTGTTGTTACTGTGAGGCGCTGTTGTGCAATAGATGGCGATTAAAATATTTCAAATACTTATTGAAATGATTGGATGCATACACGGAAGCTGCATTTATCTTCGTAAGCCCGCAAAAATGAAAAACTTTTCATAAATCGAAAAGGCAGCGCAGAGCCTTCATTTATTAATGAATGCGAATGAATAATGAATAACAACATATCGCATTACATTGCAATTGCACTCACGACTTATTGCATGTTATGGACGCATCGTGTGTAAAAATAATAGTTGATGTCCCAAATATGCGTAAAGTTTCGTCGACACTGACAGCCTCTAAATTTTCGTTCGCAGTTGGTGAGACCTGCTCGCTTGACCCTCCACTGCGCTTTTGTAGCGACAACCTATTGACACTCAATTTTCTTTTTGCGTTGCATTTGTGGTCCGCCCAAGCCTAAAAAGAAACAAACGCATATTAAATGTTGGTGTCATTTTTGTGATCCTATTTTTTCTTACTTACAACTTATCGGAGTTTTTCGTGATTGCATGCCGCATAATATATGTAAATATTTTGTGGCGACTCGTAAAGCGGTGTAGCTCATTATTTGCAATTTTCCATTTGTTTTTTATTTTCTTAAAAATGTTTATTGTTTTACTTCATTTCATTTCATTAAAAATTTCATGTAATTTCGCTTTTATCTGAGTAACAAACAAAATCCAAATTTTCCCCTTACCATCCCTTCATTTTTTTAAAAAAAATAATATCGAATAATGAAATCCATGCATAATGCAAAACTAAATGGCTTTCGTCGAGGTGACAGCTAAAAGATGCATAATCAGTAACGTGATTCGTAGAGAAAATAATTGTAAATGGAAGAAGTAAGTTAATCGCTTTTGGCTGTGAGCGGGTCGTGTATTTGTATAATCTAAGTGACTCATACAGCACGAATTCGTATAATACGGAACGACTTATTGTGTTATAGGGCGCTCTGCTTGCCGTTGCCAGCGGACGGGAGTAACTATGACTCTCTATCTCAAAGTGCGGGTTCCAACAGTGATGATGCCCAAGCAAGAGAGATCATAGACGTACCTATTCTCACCTCCTCCTCTTGCTGGTTCCTGCTGGGCAGTGGGTACGCAGGAAAGTTCTCTTCTTCGCCAATCGAGTTTTCCAGATGGTCAACGATTGGTAGAGAGACTTTTCGGTGACTGGCGACTAACGAGAAACGCTTGGACTCTCTATAACTTGGCGACAAGTTTGCTGAAGGATAGAAGAAGCTTGTTACAAGCATTTTTTTTCTCATAGACTATTGTTATGAAGGAAATTCAAACCACCCGTTAGTGCTTTGTGACCGGTTATATAGAGGACGTTTATACAGCAATAGTCGAAGGCATGAGCCCAGCAGGTCAGATGTAGCATCCGATGCAAATATATCTTGAAGAAGGATAGCCTGATGTTGGCTAGCCGGGAGTGTATGTAGAAGGAGTGGCGGACAGACGGACATGCTTAAATCGATTCAGTATTTGATACTGTGGGATCTCTGAGGCTTCATTCTGAGCGTTGCAACCGTTTTGACTAAATGAATATACCCCTCATCCTTCGATGATGGGCATTAAAACAAACATAAGCGCATTAGATAAATTTCAAGAGATTCGTTATAAACCAAAAAAGTTTCTTCTTTGGTTTTCTTTCTATTTAGTTATTTATTTATCTTTTATTTTTTCCTTTTCAATAGGAGAGAGATAAACGACAAATAATTTTGATTGATTACCTTTAACTATTGTGCATGGAGTCTTAGCCCAGAAGCTGTCAACAATTTTAGGCTGCTTAAATCATAAAGGAATAGGCATTGAAGGGAGGATTAAGAAACCGATGAGAATTGTGATCATTAAAATATTAACAATAAAAGTACGACAATTACATTATGAATATTGGACACTTACGAATTCAACGAACGTTTGGAAAGGTAGTCAGTTAATTAAGTCTGCGATACAGATAAAATTTCGTTGATAAAGAAAAAACCATCATATTCAAGCTAAAATCTTTGCTACGATCTTATGGATGGGCAACAAATTCAAAGATGGAATGATATGATACTGATATGAACTTTGGGAAATTTATAAGTCGTGGTGTACCATAATTTGGACCAACAAAATGAGACGTTCACTAAGAAGACGTTCAAATAAAAATTGAAGCATTTGCGTGAAAAAATGGGCATGATATGCCAAAAGCAATGGTATCATGGGAGAAATTTGGCCCCATACAGTAAAATTCGATCACAAAATGTTTGCAATTGTAACCTGGAATCTTAGATCCTCTCCGGTGTTATCAGCGGATATTACTGCTTTCGACTACCACAAGTTTCTGTAGATGACTTATTGAATAAATCCCCATGACGACACGTAAATATGGAATCTTTCGGGCGAAGTCTCAAAAATCGAGACATTTCTTCAGGCTGGAATTCAAAATTCGCCTGAGAGGAGGGAAAAAAAGTAGTAGCCTACGATGGAGAATACTGGACTTAAATGCATTTAAAACCAATAAAATACGAATCAAAGGTAAAGCCGAAGGCAAAAGACATTTCGCAAGAAGGGAACCTTGGATTTCGTCAAATTCATTTTTAAAAAGTAGTTTATCGCGATAGTCTATAATTGCAGAATACCTTATACGACATTAGGATACACAACTTGGCATACTCGTCTTAAATTGAGACACCAGTGGCAGTAAACGAAAGATTATAAGATTGTAAAGCAATGAATTAATTGAATGTGATTTTCGTAGAATTAGAATCAAAAATATTTCGTCTGATAACATTCGGCCAACTACAGGTCGAACGTTTAAGAAATGAATTGTTAATAATTCTCTAATCACAACGCAATTCTGTCTAACCGTCCTTCGATGGTGAATATAAAAAATAAACCCACCAAGCGTTTGATTATGATCAGAAAACATCACTACATACAAAATCGAATTAGAACAACCTTCAAACACACAACGCTATTTGAGTTTATTGCTATGTGTTAAAAGATGCCGAAAATAATTATTGATGAAAACTACTTCCATTACACTGTCTACGATTCATTCACCACCAAAATTCCTTATAAATACCTGCCCTATATACCTAGGAAATTGAATTAATTGTACATTTTTTCTGTTAATGAATCCTGAACTCAACTATGGGATTAAGATTTTCAAATAGCTTTCGGCATCATTGAGACAAGACATATCGATAAACTGAAATTGCATTAATTCTCGAAAATTTCTTTTAATGTACTTTGTCTATGCCTACTGCCTCTATTTCGTCAAGTTTATGCACACACGTTAGAGTAAATAATAAGCAAAAAATGCTTTTTTGCATTCTTCATAACATAAAACATGATTTCGATATTTATTTTTGTTTAGTTTTCATTAGCATTTTTCTATTTATTCAATGCCAGTCAATTATAAATTACTTTAGCAGAGACGCGAACCATGCTTAAAGATATCTCACTTTTAAGCAAAGACACGATGCACGACTAACTGCACGCTAGAGGAATTTTGGCCTCATACAGTCTCTTCCTATAGTTTTCTCTTCGCCTTTGCCCTTCCCTTTCCCATGCCCTTTCCCTTTACGTTCGTACATTCTTGCATATTTCTTTCCCTAGAATAACGTGGAGAGTATGCAAGCAAGATACTTGACCTTAGACAAATTTTAAAACACGTTTATATATTAATTTATTATCAATAAAAAAAAAAATGCAAACATTTTAGAAAATCTCGAACCTCTGCCTGTCTTAATATTCGTTATTGTTCATAATTAATGATTTATTAATTTTATTTTTTTTCGCGTTTTCCTGTTACTTTTTAACATTTTATATGAATTGTTCTCAATATGACAACAGAAAATTAATGGTGGAGTATAAGTAATTTATTGAGAAGCATCAACTAAAACAAAATCACACACGTACACGTACAATGGGATACGATATCTTATTATAACGTACGTATACACATACACACGTACATAGACGCACGCACATGAGGAGATCATGAAGAATAGCAAACAATCAATTGACAAAACATTTAAGGGCATAAATGATTGCTTAACAAAAAAGTCATCATAGCCGACAAAAAACCGACAGGTATTCATCAATTTTACTCATATTTGATTAACTATAAGCATGTCAATGCGATCGTTGGAACTGCTTGCGTATGGTATTTTATCTCCTAGCGCTACGCAAAGCGATAAAATCTCTATTTTTATGTGTTTTAACTCATTCGAGACGGCTCATGTCTTTTGAAAATCATCCCCGGGAACGGAAATTCTTTTTCTTCATCATTGCTTAGTTGTTCCAATTCTGGTGATTCTGGATTTCTGGTCGTTTTAGGAACTAAATTGAAATCAACATGGGGAGAGTGTGACAAGCGTCTGACGAGGCAGGGAGAGAGAGAGAGAGAAAGATAGACGGAGAGAGAGGGAAGGAGAATGGTGAATCAAGAAGAGAGTAGGAAAGAGGTTTGGAGAGAAACAGAGAGATAGAGGTAGAGAGAAAGGGATTCGTGTTACTTATTCCCCCCCCTTCGTCATTTTGTTATTGGATGTTAGAATCTGGGCGAGAAGATTACTGTACCCTTATGCGCTTGGAAAAACTGTGATGCGTTTAAAACATTGATACTAACAATGAACGATAAATGAGAACAAGAAGAAGTTTTAATCATCTTTAGGAAAGGCACCAATATCCTGAGATACTAAGGCTGATTGATAAGATGTGATGTTCTTCTCAATAAGATTGAAAACCTCAACGCGCAACATTTTGTTACATAGATCTATGTTGCTTTAGTTCGTTATATCTTCTTGATTAAAACTTGATACACTTTGGCCCATCTCGCAGAGTGGCTATGAATTATCATTGGAATCATATTTGGTGTTAGCAAGCAAACAAGCGATATTAACTCAATTGGAGTTAAGGTTTTAAGTGAAAAAGTGGTTTCACTAAAAATTTCGTCCTTGACAATCTGATATAATGCACAAATTGGGCATAGATTTCTGGTGGGAGGAGTTTCAAGAAAGCCAAGCAACACCAATGCAAGCAATCATCCAAAATATTATCACTATTAGACTTGTCGCACATATTCAGCTGTTTATAGATATAACTCTATGACACTATGACTGCAGACTTTAGTTTTATTAACATTTATCCGGGAAGAAGCTTTATGCCCATTAAACCATGTAGAATGTAGTGGCTACTTGGCGTTTTGAGTTGAAATAGTCGCCTATTTTATTAAAATGGAAGGTCAGCATCTTTACGTGCTGTACAACTGTTTGTTTTCCAGATCAGTGTGGTTTAGATCTGTTAAGGTAACAATTAACGCGACCGCGAGAAGTCATTCAACACAATATCTATGCAAGTTCTTACACACTGGCCCAAGCATATGATTTGTTGAGTACTCCCAACAATATATTCGTTGCATAGTTTTATTTTGTCACCTAATTAATCCCCTATGCGAAGAACGAATTACTTAATCAAAGATTTTCGAGATTGAAGAATGAGGTTAAGCTAACCGAGAGTCCATCTTCCTAAAACGCTTCGCTCGTAACCTTGCGCGTACTGATACATAAATAGGTTAAGACGGCAGGCAAAAGCTTGCTGATCGTTAGAGAGAGAGAGAGAGAGAGAGAGAGAGAGAGAAAGAGAGCTATGAAAAAGAATACAAAAATTTTCTAATGCTAAAGATACGTTAATTATGTCTTTAGAGCAAGCTAAGTATAACTAATTAAAGTTCAATTAAAGCTAAATTAGCGAGCAATTCAGCTAGAATTATATACGAATATATATATACATTTATTGCGAACTTAAGTCTGCTTTTTTTGTTTTTTCTTTCAAAGTTGCTTTTACAATTTTTTTTCGTAATTGAAAAAAGAGTTACGTTTTTGTCTTAATTACGAGCAGCATGCATGTTAAGGTGAAGTTTATAAAAATTTGGTTGATTTAATTTTCCATTTACGTTAATCCAGTTTGGCGGTCACGGTTCGTCTTCTACTTGTTCTTTTACATAGATTGCATTACTCTTTCACTTTCAATAATCTAAAGTCATAACTAGACAAACTGGTCGATCAGTGTGGAAAACCTCTACTGATGTTAAGCACATAATTAGTCTGGCTAAGCTTGGGCAGAAAGTAAATACCTTTGCATTTTTATTTACTCCGTCCCCTTTAACGATAATTATTTTTAATAATCACAATTATAATTGAATTGAATAATTATTTTATTAATTAATAGTAGAAGTAGACGAATAAAAGTTTTACATACCTATCAGCATTACAATGACGATAAGTTTTGTTAATGTTAAAGAATTTATTTATTTTTATTTATCTATTTATTTATTGTTAAATATTTCTCTATATTAACATAAAACTTTCACAATATTCGTGACATCGTATAATTAATAAAAACAATTATGCGCAAAATTATGTTAAACTTAAAAGTCTTATGCGAACTGCATTTTTATGATTAAATAATTAGTAGGCGTAACATATTGTTGCCGCATAATATGTAAATTGTGGGAAAAGAGGGCGTTACAAATCTTGAAACTCAAATCATAGTCATTTATAAAAGAGTTATGATAAAATGTTATGAAGAATACAACAAAGAGAGATGATGTGCGGCGCTTAAAGTAGACTTTTGTGGTCTGATCAGATGCTTATCAAATTTGTTCAAATGCTTTTGCTGTAAAAATGCCGCATAAGCCTATGGCATATGCCCAGAATACGATTCAACTGCTTTGGCTTATGGTATTTCGATGTTTTCCGATGACATTCCAGCAAAAGTCAACAAAGTTCGGTCTACCAGCACAGGCAGTGTTCAATAAGAAAAAACCCAACGGTTCGTTATTACGCGATACGAATTGAAGAAAAAATGCACTTGGTCTGCGAACCTCCACTGAAATCGCACCCATTACAAACCTAAGTCAATTGTAGACCCACTCTTGATGCGCAATGAATAGTAAGTGAACTGCACTGGGTGGAAAAGTGAAGACAATTGAACCACAATATTTAAAAAAACTCGTGGTCTAAGCGTGGGCATAAGCCAAGGTCCATCGAATGGAGGTCAAAAAAGGCTTAGCGCATTAAAATCAGGTGCGAAATGCTCGAATCTATGCTATCGACATCTACAATGAGCTTAAAGGGAATGCAGTGAAGTTTGTTAATCGAGAAGGAATCGTATTTGAAACTGGCAACTCCGCCAAAGTTTCGATATGTGTGGAAATCCTTGCACGGTATCACGTTAGCTTCGAAAGATATCTGCGGAAGACCTCGATTCGCATTAAAAATTCGAAAGGACTGCAGTACGTGCTTAGCTCCCAATCCTCACAATAATATTATTGTCTCAAGGACAACACACAGACTCAATACCGTACAGTAACGTGAAATCTATTAAGAGATAAAAATGTTTCGTCTCTCTCTCTCTCTTACTCTTCAAAAGAAAAGAGTTCATGTCATGTTTCCTTTAATTCTTTAATCCAATAATAATAAATGCTTAGGCAATATCCACATCAGCCATAATTCACACCTTCTTCACCCAAAGACACCAAAAAGATAAATAGGTTTTAATCGCCTTCGGTTATTGTTAGCCTTAAAAATGATCATTTAACGCTCAGCAGTAGGTTTTTAAGATTTTTCCTCTTTTCTCTCTTTGAAATGTTATATGAAATTTATTTCCAAAAATATTTTGTCGCATTTAACCCAAAAATCGAAAAAAGGAACAAAAATGATACATAGTTCAAGTCGAATATTGCTGCACACATCTCATCCATAAAAAGGAGTTTCAAATTTTATCATCATCGTTGAGCCATGTAAGCGTCCTTGATGGTTAGTGCAAACTATCCGATGAAATGTCGCCAGAACCAAGATGTAACGGAAATGTTACGATTTTACCTCCAAAGAAGCAAACAAAAAAGTGGATGTGTCAGTCTCATGAAACGATCCTATAAAACGATGTAGAATCCTATGGGATATCCCCGACTTATGACTCGTTACAAGCAAGATGAGAACTTTAGAATAATGATATCTGCTGATGGTGAGTATTAAAAGGAGGACACAGATAGTATCTCGGTGCACACGTGAGTAATAAACACACATGGGTGTACATGTGCATTTTTGTGCCATGTAATGCATTAACTTTTGCCATAAATTCTGTACATTTTTTCTTCACCTGGTTTTTAATATGTATCACTAAAAATCAACGGTATATTAGTTTCATTGGTACGTTTACTTTACTCCAAGTATGTAAAGACTTGATGGTAATCTATATCCATCCACCTATATCGATATGTATATGTATTTATAATAAAATATTAACTTTTACTTAAACGGGAGGCTTAATGCATTTGTTAATATACCTTTAACTAGCTTAAGATTCTGCATGAATTTGGATATGTATTTTCTGCCGACACAGACATCGTAGCAGCATTTAGAAATGTCAAAGTCTCCAAGCTTGAACTAAAAGATTGCAACTTTCCCGTATTGTTGCACAGATTCCGTCAAAAAAAAAAAAAAAAAAAAAAAAAAAAAAAAAAAAAAAAAAACCAAAAACTGAAAAACAATTTTCGACCCGCAAGCGTATAAAGAGCTGCTAGAAAAAAGAAGCAAAATAAGATAAACCTCGCCTCGATATTTTTATACTCCATTTTGTTGATGGATATCCAAGATTCGTCTCAAGGCGTACATATGTAGCTTTTTTCTTTTGCGTCTTTTTTCTCTTGTGTCTCTTGTTGTGAACTTTAATTTATAATTGAGTCTCCATAAACAAATGTTGGGCATTGATCATTTATGTACATGCTGTCGTCAGGTTCATTTAAACTGTAAGATACCACTACCACCACCGTTCAATACAATCATCAGCGCAAAACGCAACGATATCACTCACTACCTTATACATAAAACGGAACAAAACCGTATTGTGCGTGTACCGTTTGAATGAGCCGGGAGCGGTGGAGTGCGGTGGAGTGCGGTGGAGTGGAGAAGAAAGAGTTCCTTCTATATATAATACGACGAGAAAAAGTGATTACATTTCACGCAGTGCCCTCATATCGTATGGCCACAACGTCCTTTTATCTTTAAGAAAAGAGAGAAAGAATTCGCAGAGAAGCGTATGTACAAAGCCTAAGGCGCCAATGTCTTAAACACCATGGGGTGTTTTAATTTTTTAGCATTCCTTTCGTTTCGCGATTGGTTTAAGATTATCTTTTCTTACGGTTAACTGTTGAAATATTCTTATTCTGCTTATGTGCACATAAGCAGGTATGCATTTGTGTGTATCTTTACAACTTTAAAAAATTATATATTTATTTTATTTATTTATTTATTTATTTATTTTTTTTTTTTTTTGTTTTTTCAGGTTAACTGCGAGCTTTATGAACTGAAAACATTTTGCTTTTGGCTCGATAGACAATTATGTTAAAATTTTTATATGAGAAGTTGAAAAATGACTGAAGATTTGTTTTAGCCTCAAAAAATATATACACATACAGATGCATATAACAATGCAAAAACAAAATACCGGAAATTTGTCAAAATTGAAATCAAAACAAAGAAAGAAGAGTTGAAAAAAAATTTATTTAATGCACCTGCAAATATAAATAAAACTTTTAAAGAACACGATACGGAAAATGGAACATGAAATTGTTTTTTTTTTTTTTTTTTTATTAATTTTAGATGAGTTCGTTCCGTTTGGGCTTGTGGAAGCAAATCAAGAAAAACGAAACAAATTTACTTTACCTAAAAGAATAAACGCTCGCTCTCCTATCTCTTCATACTAATCGAAATATTTTGAATTCGAATGCTTGCGAACTGATCCAAGGCAAATAGGAAAATTACATTCGTCTTCGTGATAAATCATGACAGCCATCATCGCAAGGCAATGCACTAGAATATTACAAAATAATTTGGGAAATTTGGACGTTGAAACAACTTTGGACCAATTGAGACAACTTCTACAGCGACCTTTCTACCAGATTACCTATTGCTATCCTTTACAAACTACAAGTTTGGAGTGTTTTCTTTTTCAATTTCATTTTTCTTGCCAATCAGTTTAACGCTTCTATCCATTTTTTTATGTAATGAGCTGCGAAAGACTCTCAAATACGCTTAAGTGTCCCTATAACTTTTTCCTGAAGCATCGAAATATGCAAACCGATAATGGTCGTTCGGAACTAGATCTGGAGTCTACGCTGGGCAAAGAGTATAAATTCAGTTTTTTTTTAATTCACTCCAAGTAAACACCATACGAGCTTGGGAAATGTTTTTCTCCGGTCTATGCACTTCTCTTGGAAGTCAATTGCGCGGAGCACCACCAGCGCCCATAAGACCCCATGTTAAATCACCAAACAACCAATAAACTGTTAACTTCGACGAAGAACAGTTCACGTAACATTTTTCAACCCAATCGTGAATTTAACTGACATTTATTCCCATCTAAAGCCAAGATTTAAGCAACGCATGACATTCAAATTTCTCCATTGTTTGAAAAATGTTATAAAAAATGTAACGGTATTTAAGTCACTGTGTTTCGTCAACACACCGTTGACATGATATGTAATTTTAATAGGCGCTATATGCGAGTGGACTGGAGTTTTTCTTAGAGATGATATCTACATCTCAGTCCTGAAGCTCGTTGACCTACTTGTTGTTGAAGAAGAATTATTTATTCTTATTCGTAAACTAAAGGAAAAGATATGCATTGTAATCTGCAATTAGATCACCCTTCAACTGCAAGTAAAACCGCCTAAATTTCATTAACGATCTTTGTGCACACGGCATACATTTTTATACCCTACACTATTTACGTTGCAAGGGCATATTAAGATTGCGCAGATGTATGCACAGCCCAGAAAGATTTGAGATAGCTCCATCCTCTATTATATCGAAGTTTGTCTGTCCATGAATCGGTCTTGTTTTCGTATGTTCGCATGCCTATAGACCGCAATTTTTGATATAATTTGATAAAATTTAATACATCAACGTATTTTGAGCTAAGGATGAACGCTGCTGAAAATGATTCGCATCAGTTTACTTTTTCGACCACTTTCTTTCCATATAACGTCTTATTTTGAACAGTTATTATATGAATAATTGCAAAGTAGTGTAGGGTGTTTAATGGTGAGCCATGCCGCGCTATAATGTTTTTACTTGTTCAATTTCTGTTTTTACTATTCAGATAAGTCGTTCAAACTTCAAGGCCATTCTATTAGATTTGCACAACTGGAGCGATTTCACTCAAGTTTGCTGCGATTTTTAAATCATATTCCGGAATGCTATCATCCAAACTAATATTTACAAGGGGTCAGCTAAAATAATCTCAACATTTAAATAAAGGTTTGCGTAAATTTGACAAAAATTCAAAATAATATTAAGCCTTGAAAGAGTTTTCTTAAAGGTTCCCTTCTCTGCAAACATCCCAGTGATAAATAGCTAAGTATTTCAGCATTTATTAGTAATTCATTAATCAAATGTAAAGATAAAGTCCCATTTTTACACGAAAGACAGGACAAACATTTTCGCAACATTTAACAAACAACAAAATAACCGCACACAGAAAGTCACTTGAAGTCGTCTTTAGAAACTAAATTTTATACTTAACAATTTTTTCAACTCTTTTCTCTTTCTTCAACCAAGCGAAACCAAAGCCAAGGACTTGTATGCAACGGGTGGTAAAGCGTTAAGCCCAGAATGTCATAAACAAAAAGGAAAAGCTACACGAAAGGGAATTTAAACTTGTGGAAAAAATAAATTTACCTTGACAAGCGTTACACAATCAATACAAAGTATAACAAAGGCAACCAACCCATCAAAACTATCCAAGTTTTTACATATTCGAGAAAGATAAAAAGGAAAATGAAAATGGTAAGGAAATCTATTTTAAAACTTTTCTACCCTCGTTCTCGTGAAATCTTCTTATCAGTTTTCGAAGAATGTTTAAGAGTCCATCACATGAGTTTTTTCGGTTATGTTAACGGTTTTTTTGTTCTTTTTTATGCGAACCTTTGCCAGCCAGCCGGAGCATTACTGACATTTTGCTGACTTACATATGTTTCCTTTGAGATTACCATGTCGAACGGTTCATTGCCCTTTCATGATTGAGAATTTCAAGCAAATAATAATTTCGGAAAAACTGTTTGGGTGGAAATAAACATCAAAACATCTCATCTCATCTCGTCTCATCTCATCTCATCTGTACGATGCGTACTCATGAACATTATGAAAGCAAATGGTTGAAGGAAAACAACAGAAACAACAAAAACAACAACAAAAAAAAACCTTTCTATTAAACATAAATTTTTAATAAGATGCCATCACTGCGTTTTATAACATATTGGATTACCAGGAAAGTGAGTACACTTGTTGCTCACAAAATGCCCAACAATTAGTTGCGAAAAATATAAATAAATAAATAAATTAAAATTTCAATTAATCAACTCTTGTTAAATCATCAAAAAACATTATTGTTGCTTATGTCTTACATGTGTGCCTTAATATGTTTTTAATTAAGTTCAACACGTTTAGCAACTGCTAAACCGTTTTATATATGAACTTGCAGCATGCGGTAGGTACGTTTGCCATCTCAACCTAATGCAATGCATGCCTAATGTCCACCTACTACTTGTTTGGTAGTAAATGTTTGTTGTTAATCATAAATGTTTTAAATTTAATAAACGGCTAAATCTTTACACACAAATCCTTATTGACTATACGCCAGCTATTAATTGAAAGCTTTTCTAAAATCATCATTCACCACACTTTGATCTCTTCTATTATACTTAGTTAAGAATTATACCGCGTAATAAATTAGAAAGTTTTATTTGAGGCATGATTAAGTAGTTCTAGGTAGTCATACCAAAAATACTACAGCGATAATAGTAGTGTAGATAATAGTAATCGCTGCAATAATAGCAGTAGTGGTAGCAATAATAGAACTCATAGCAGTAATATTAATAGTTGCAATGCTAGCAATAATAAAAATAATAGCAAAAGAATAGCAATAACAATAGTAATATTAGCAGTAGTCATAACCATGCTAACAATACCAGCAATCTTAGCAATAGTAGCAATAATAGTAACACTAGTGATAGCAGCAATAGTAGCAATAGTAGCAATAGTAGCAAAATTGTGAAAGTAATAGCAACACCAAAAATAGTATCAATATTGGGGATAGAAGAAATAGTGGCATTAGCAGCAATACTAGAAATAATATGAATGGTGGCAATAGCAACCATTGTAAAAATATAACAAATATTAGCAGTAGTCATAACCATGCTAACAATAGCAGCAATCTTAGCAATAGTAGCAATAATAGTAACACTAGTAATAGCAGCAATAGCAGCAATAGTAGAAATAGTAGCAAAATTGTGAAAGTAATAGCAAAAGAATAGCAATAACAGAAATATAGGAATATAAGAATAGTAGCAATAGTAGCAAAATAGTGAAAGTAATAGCAATAGTACAAGTAACAATAATGGCAATAGTAGTAATGTTAGGAAAGGCAGTAGCATTAATCATGCTACCAACAATAGTAGTTGTACTAATAGTAGCAATAACAGCATATTAGTAATAAAATGAATAGCAAGAATGAAAGTAATCGCACCAACAATAGTGAAGAACTGGATTTACGAATCAATTATTACGTCGACATCATCACTGCAATTATAAATATTGCATTACAGAAGTGGATACTGGCCTTCAATGCCTTAATGCGAAATGTAAGTGGAAGAGGCACAGAAGACTGTATTACTTCGTCTTTTGACTGCTAATATTGTCGAACCTGCTCACTTATATATAGCTTTTAAAAGAAAAGCCATTGTTTACGTTGCTTTGAATTTCAAAGTTATACAATCGCATTCAAGATGAGCCGACTTAATATGCTATATTGACCCCTATACGTAGTTCATTCTCTTTCTCAGTTCATATATTTCCAAACTGAAACGCTACAGACTTTGCTTAGACCGACTTGTATTTAAGGAAAGCTCAAAAACTCGGCGCAATTCTTTCTTTCTATAGTAAAAAAGCCAGAACCAAGCCAGTGTCCCAGTAAGGGATAGATCTTGGAAGGTTTGATTATTGAAAGATCCCTTGCTGATCATTGAACCATAATGATTTAAAACTGTGAAGAATTTTTTGTCATAAAATGGATAAAATCTTATAGGCCGTAAAGAAAAATGAAATGTTTTCTTTCGCTGGCTCTATTGTCATACTTCAGAGAGTATATGTTTGAGACCAAAAAAGATTTACAAGATTTATTTAGCAAGAATCGATATCGTTCCATGATGTTTCTTGCACAGCCTCCTACCGTAACTGGGACAAATCAAATATCGCGGAATACAATTCATTATTACTTCTTTAATATGTGAAAATCATTTTGCAGGTGAAATCGTTTAATCGCATCGTTCTTCTCAATCACACATATATTTTCACACATTTTCATTAATTTGAAGTTAATTTTAATGAATTGAAAAAAAAATTGCTGCTACAATTTTGTTATATTATTACGACGATACTCGCACATAATATAGGCGTCGCATAGACGGACATATTGCATTTACATACAAATTAGAAATACAAACATACAACCTGTTGATGACGTTGCCAAAGATACTGCGGCACTGCTGCCGCTTTGATTAGTTGATGATGAGCTGATGTGTAGCTGATGTTGATGATGACGACGATGATGACTTATTTAATATATATATATATATATATACATTAATATATATATATGTGTATATATAGTTTTGGTTTTGAGTCATGATTTACATGAAGCTTTATTAGCTTCTGGTGTTTTTCAATATATAATAGTGTGATGCTGCAACAACAATATAAACGGCGGCAAAAACATACGCATGCTCACGCACAACTAAGAAAACTGTTTGTGCCTTTTGCTTTTTATTGTGCTTTTTTTCACGGCGGCCTTGTTATGTTCGAAACAAGTACGTACAACTGATGCAAATGTATTGAAGCTGAACTGAGAGTTTAAAGCGCCAACCGTTTGCAAATTGAATAATTACACTAATACTTCATAAATAATTAATGTTATGCATTGAACACAACCACCACCATCAAACCAATACCATTACAGTCAACCACCACCATCGGCGAGTTGGCTACGCCGGTATGTGCGAATGTGTTTTGTGCGTCAAAGTGTAAACGCAGCTCAATTACTCGTTGTTCTTGCCCAAAGCATAAGTAAGCTTATGAGCATGCATGAGCACCTCAAAATGTTTTAATTTTTCTTTTCGCGCTGTTGCTGTTTTTTTTTTTTTTTTACTTTTTTATATATTTATTTTTTTTTCCTTTTTTTTTTCGTTTTCTCATATTCTGTCTTGCAAATTGTTAGCGCGATGGTTCGCTGTTACTTTTGCACGTTGCCCAAAATACTTTACTCTTAAGATATTGATATTCAGCCATACGCGCTGCCACCACAAATGGCCCAAAACAACTATGCATTATCATCATTGAGGAGTTTTCCGTATGCAGTTAGAGAGTTGACTGTTGCTGTCGTGATTATTGTTGGGCCGAAAAACTTCAACTTTAAAGTATGCATGTGTACGTGTTTGTGTGCGCGTTTGCAAACCAGGCGCTAATATTGCCTTCCGGCAGTGATACGCGCAGGAACACATCTCTCGCCAAAACTCAACGAAAAGAAAACATAAAAAGTACGTAATATGAAAATCATTTACCGCATATTCAAAAATCGTTTACAACCACACACTGTCTGACACATACTAATACTTGCCCCCTAACACGTAAGTGATAACTATACTACACGATTTTATATTTCATATTTACTCTATATGCGCACATACATACACACATACATATGAATGTAGAGAAACAAACATTCTCATACAGTCATACCTGATAGTGTCGTTGTTGCTGTTGCTGTTGATGTTGCTGTTGTTTTTGCTTTTGCTCGGTGCCCGCTATAAGTTAACGTTTTATTAACTCTTTCTACTGCACACACATTCTGGGTGGTTTTATATCAATTGCATGCGAAGATTTTTTTCTCCCCGTCTTTTTCATTATAATAAGAATGTGTGTTGCGCTCAGTTGTATGCATTAATTTCTACGATTTCAAAAGTACACTTGTTTATATGTAAATGCATTGCATGTATGCTTGTAATACATCGTCAATTTTAATTGAGTTGTCATCCGTATTCATACATACTAATGATCTTAGTGCAAATCTTTTTTTTTTTTTTTTGTTTTTTCTTTTTTGTTTAATTTTATTTATTTATTTATTTATTTATTTTTTTTTTTTTCTTATGGGAGAATAATACATTTTTTGATAGTTGCGTTGAAAGAAACGATCGACATTCTAAGATAATCTGCTAACCTATTACATATACGAGGAACACATCATCCACTCTTAAGTTTACGGTTTTATGCTTTTAATTAATTGCCGACGCATAGTGATAGATGCACAATGCACAGGGAAAATTTTTGTTTACATCGAATACGGATCTACTTTGCAAATAGTTGACGCGGAAAAGTTAAAAAAATTATCTCACTCATCCAATAAATTTTTCGAAAATTATCTGCTAAGCGATTTTATACTAAACAACGAAAGAGAGTGAAGTGTGAGCGATTTGTCCTGCCAATGCATTGAATGCTGCTTCATGCGTTCAATATCACTTAATAATCACTTAAATTTATCAAGTCGATGGGTTACTCTCCAGCGTTGAATCTTATTAATAGGAAGATCTTAAAGTGACGTTGCCGTCTTTTAGATTAAATTTTGTTTTCTCAGTTGTTCTAATCGTTTTCAGTGGCAGGGCATCACCGAAGGTTGAGGGGTATATTCATTGTGTGAAAACGTTTGCAACGCCCAGAAGGAAACTGCAGAGGCCCCACAAAGAATATATTTATTCTTGATCAGCGTCAAAAACTAAATCAATTCAAGCATGTCCGTCCGCCCGTCTGCATATACCTATTGAACGTCCTCCTGGCGTCAAAAATAAAACTATCAACTTCAAATTTGGTACAAACATTGGAAGTTCTTGCACACAGGTTGGTATTGTCCGAATGGGTCGAAGTGTACGTCCACAAAATCATGTAAACTGAGAAAAGTGGGTTTTTTGCTCATTATTCATAAACTGCAGCAAATAAATCTACAAAAATTTGACCGCATATTCTACAGTCGATGCTGTAGTACCTCCTCGAAAATAAAAACTCGGCCACACATACTCAATTTTACAGTGTGTCTTAAATTCATTTTGTTTTCAAAACTTTTACAACGCACAAAATCAAGGTTCAGAAACCCCATAAAGTGTTTAAACTCTTGGCCAATTTCAAAGTCGAAATTAATCTAACCATGTCTGTCCATTCATCTGTCCATTTGTTTGTCTGCGAAACTGGAACAAAAAAGGACAAGAAGAAACGCTTACAAATTTGCGAAAGAATTTGAAAATGAGCCAAACTTTTTAAAGAACACACCTACAACGCCCACACCTCCGTGCCTATGTGGGCGTTCACACTAATTGCGAACACAGTCGCTTTCCTTGTTTTTTACTTCTTACTCGTACAGTACAACACATGCACCATATACGCTTCCCCTTTTATCCTAAAAATAGAAACAATCAGCCGCGCCCATCCAATGTTATAGAGTATGAAAATTTTATTTCTCCTTTTTTTTTTTTTTTTTATAATCATAGTGATGGGTATAATCCAATATAAATTTTTGATTTGTTTTTCCTCTTTCCTTGCCGATGAAAATCGAAAGACGCTCAAAAAGTTCAAATATGAAGAATTGGTGGCCTTAACCGATGAAGACCCATGTTAAACGCAAAAATTTTCAAATCATTGCAAGTTGAGTAAACAATCGTTTTCCAACTTTTAAAATGAGTTGAACGTCAATTCAGAAGGAAGAAAATTAAGTACCAGTAGGGGTATTTTTTACACATGGATTCACTCCTTTAAGGACGAAAAAAGTGGAAACTTCCTTCTTGTACTGCGACAAGTCACTCTGCTAACCTCAATTCTATTGAGAAAGTTTGGGGAGCACTAAATCGTCAAGCCTCCTGTAGCGATAAAAGTGATGGCAAAATATTCCCAACGTATGGTATTATGTTCCAGTTGAGATCTGCGATAATTAATTTCAACCATGCCAACAAAAATGGAAAGTGGACAGTGGTGGTGGTTATACCGGCTACTGATTGTTTGAATTTATTTCTATAAAAATTATTACTTTTGAGGACAATGTCGTGCAAGTTTTTACATAAACACATGCTTCACAGTCCACCTGCGAGCATTATGTTAAACTTTTCTTTGTACTTAGTAGATATAGTTCTAAAACCGTTTTGAAATAAGCAAATGCTTCTTACTTCTTACGAACGAGTTTCGTCGCTTTAAAAAAAATTCATCGGATGGGTCGCCCATGGGGCCCAACTTACCTCTTTAAAAGGAAATGCTTTCTTGTTTTCAACTATTTCTGTCAATAGGGATCACAACTGCTCTCGGCTGTAACAAACTGGAACTGAGCTTCCCGAAATTAAGTCGTCAAACACTTATATGATCTCAGTTCCAGATATATATGCTTATTATTCATAAAGTGTCCTTATGTTGCTTTTATGTAAGATATGCTTACATAAGCCTCTGGAAATAATGCGGAATCGCATTAACGCCCGTGCAATACTCTGCATTGGTTAACCCGTTATGGTACTAAAGCTTAACCCCTTGTGACACCGAAGGGTGTTAACTTGTATAGAAAAATGGAAACGACTACCCCTCACCAACAAACAAACAACATATATATATGTATCATCACTTAGACGTGCTGACACATCCCACTATACGATGATGGTTAAAAAGAATAGGTGAAGAGAAACAGAATAAGATGATGGAAAATGAATGGAAGAGTGACCGCACCTTTACATATGCGAGCCTGATCGCCTGATCGCCTGATAGCCTTTAGCTGTTATGCCTTTACAATCCGAGCACTTACTCTATGGCTACGATCATAAACCAATCATAACTAAAGTATGATCTATGGCACTGAGGATTGTATCGGGGGCAAGCCGGCTTGACAACCCTGCTTCTTAACCCTAATCTGTATAGGTTTTAAATCTAAGTTAAAAATTGCAAACTTGCTTACACTCGAATACGATATTTTAAAGATCGTAAGGAGTAAGATAATAAAGTAAGAAAGTAGCAAAGCCTTTAAGGGAACAGGAAAACTTCTACATCTTTCATTTTCATAGTTGACTGCAATCTTAATTCTATATATCTGAACTGTATCTTACCCTTTTCTGTCGTAGAAAACAAAAAAAAAAAAAAAAAGGAAAAACAAAAAACAAAAATACTTTTCTATGAACATCCACTTTGTTCAGTTTCCGTATTACTTTGTGATATTGATATGTTAATTTATTGCACATCATACGGTCAACGTAGCAAAACAATAAATAATACTTTAACAGCCGTAGCAGTAATGTAAATACTAGAGCATTGATGTATTATTGATAATCGAAGCTTCTTCTTCTTTTTTGGTCTCTAAGGAATAAGTATGAAAAATATCAACTAATCAGGAAAGGTGGGAGCAATAGAGGAGTAGCTTTGCAATAAATAATTTATAAGGGAAGCAAGCAAGAAAAGGGTCATTTGCTTATGAGATAAATTATTTAAAATAATAAGGATTTTATGTTACGGATTTTATTCATTTTAATTTCAGTTTATCACTATGTAAATATTCATTGTATGTCCTCTCAAATGACAGCTAAGTCTAGTGAAGGAATAATAAATAAATTCTTTTTTTCGAAACAAGACTCCGCCCATTGCTTTTATGGTAATTCATAAAGTAGGATAATGTCTACAGCAGGAAGTACGGGGGGTTGTCATGCATATGAATAAAATGCTTTGACATTTGACTCTTTTTTTTTTTTGTGATGGAAGGAATCATTTTTTATCATTTACAGTTAGTTCAAGTTTGAATAATCAGTCGGATATGCATGTATTGGTTTGGTTGGCTTTTAATAATGCATAAACGTTAATATTTAAACATATTGTGGTTGCTGACACATACTTAGAAAGCATTGAAATAATGTTGCTTCGCTAGACCGACCCGTGTCATATGAATATGCCGACCGACAAAACTTGAAAATGAAAATCATATAAAATTTTGCGGTCTGGCGTTTTGTTTTCTTTTTTTTTTTTCTTTTTTAAAGAAATGACAGCTTGGTTGACAGCCCGAAAGTGGGTGTCCTTTCGTGTTGCTTGAAACTTTATAAACACACACATGCCATATATGCATGCATATATATATATAGATATATACAATTTGATACATATAAAGATATAAAGCTTGCACTGTTTTCTTAGGTGCGGTCACCTTACTCTCTTCACCTCTCATTCTGTTACCTCAGGCTTAGCCTGACTGGTTATGATAGTTTATGTTGTCATGGGTGACAATCCTTAGCATGTAAAAGCACGCAATATCCATAAACTATGTGAGCATGTCCATTCGCAAAGTTAAACCAAACAAAACGTACATACACGCATACACACATGCACACGCACACGCATACACTCGTGCATACCATCTCGAACTTTAAAATGTCGCTTCATTCGTTGTCGTTAATTCAATGTAAACACGAATGAATGAAACTAAGACCACTCACACACACATTAAGCACTATACAATAAACACAGACACGCACACACACACACACACACACACATACGTGCATATAACAGACCTAATATGGCAATTGCTATGGTCATTATACAAATTCGTGTTTGTTAAAAGTGTGTATGTATGTTTTTACAATCTACACAAACCTAAAAGTTATTAATTATTCTCCTTACATTATTGAGAAAATCATATATATACATATATACTTATATGCATATGTTTTATAGCCCGGAACAAATAAATGGTAAATATATCAGAACTGATCGAAAAACTTTTTCGACAAAAAATTCTTCAAATTTGACGTTTATTTGAAAAACAACTCAACCTATGCGTAAATATTTGAAATATTGAAATAAACAAATTCTATGAAACTATTTTTGGACAGAGAACAGTACAACACAGTTTTTGCTTAAGATAATCATTGAGTTTTTTTCTTTTTTTTGCCGTAAAAAGTCGCGGATTTGATCGCATTTGCACCAGGAAGGAAAAAGGCCGCTTGAAAAGTGCATAAAAAAAAAAAAAAAATTTATTATAATAGCATTAAGTTACTGAGAAAATGTTTATAATAAATTAGAATGAAAGAAACGAGCTGACGGCAAAACACTATTACTTTCATTACCACAAAATATCGTAGTCTGCGCAAAAGCAAATGATAGGCAATTAAGCTCTTGAAAGTAAGCACACAAAGTCACGAAATTAATCCCTGAGTTTGACTCTAGAAGTCGATCTTGCTGGTCGAATAAGCAGAAAAGAATCTTTTTCATGAAAAATTTTTTATCTACAAGCGTTTGTCATTTGCCAAAGCTTCTATGTATGTCATTGCTGACGTATTAAAAAGTTTTAAAACGTGCAGTGCATACCGTCTGTCCGATACTCGGTTCTATGAAAATTTATGAAATCGCATTAAAATGAAAGCAACTTTGGGAAGATAACGTCAAAAAAGTTTGGCAGTCTACAGGGAAAGGGACATGTGCGAAATGCACGACTCGGGTCTGTCAAGCAATAATAGACCATTTAACCTACACGGCACTATATATATATATAAATAATTTTAGAAATTTTATATTGGATTGGATGTACGAAGAGTATGTAGTTGTGTTACGTTGAAATTGATTGCTTCATAAAACATACACGACACGCCCATTTTCCACAAAAATTTCCGACGTAGGTAGCTTAGATAGCTTTGATATTGGATTTCAACTACACTGCGTTTCTTGCTGTTTTGCTAACTCAGTTAAAGTGCAATAAGTCATAAGTCATTCAAGCTACGGAAACAGTTAACTTGACTTGAAGTGAAAATACGATAAGCTACGAAGAAACAGTTAGAACGTGGTTTACGAGATTTCGTACGCGAAATTTTCATCTCGAAAACGATGATATTCGCATTTTATCCGCCCATCTTTAGCAAAAACAACCCAGAAAGTGATCATCAAATTGGGCTGGGAGCTTCCCTCCCGTTTCCTGGTTATGTTCTTAATTTTTCACTTTTGATTACCACCGGTCCAAATTGCTGCCACTGTAAAGTTGAAGATGTGCGAAAATGGATCGACGATCAGCATTTTGCGTCGAAGCCGCGCATCCTTAAACCACCCAATTAGAGGCAACAGACCATGTAATTGGGTGATGATGATGACGAATGTTTCGATTATTAAGCTCTGTAAGAAATATTTTTTAAAATTCGTTTGTACACCTATCATATCCAAAGAAGTTGAACTATCCTTAGATTCCATGAGTTTTTTCATTTCACTAATTTTTCAATTTTTTTTTTCTTTTTTTTGGTATAACTTAAGGCTATGTCATGGCTATATCGTGGTGTGGACTATTCAGATGTCCATGGCTGTACATAAGCTTACATGTACTTATGTATATACATATATATATATATATATATATATATATACACATAGGTGATTGGTGTATGCGCGTGCGTGTGTATGTGTTTGTGTGTGTAAGATCGCTTTTAATAACTTTGTTTTTTTGACATTTTGTTGAAATATGCATAATTTATTACATCTTTGCAGCCAAATACACTGTTCGATAACTTCGAGAGCGGTAAAGAGGGCCTTCGTATATAAATCGACGAAGAATTATAAGCGAAAATCATTTAATACTAAGTACAAAGAAAAGAGCTAAACTGCATTATTTCTTGTAAATTCTAGAGACACTAACTGATAGAGATAATGGACTGTTTTCATGAATGAGAATTAACAAGAGATGAGAGCATGGTTCGCTTATCTTCCCTTTTGCACTATTCGGTTGCAAGTAGTGCATCACATATTCGGAAAGACTTTCTAATTTTTGATCATTGCCACAAAATGCACGGCCTATGTATAATCTCCGAATCTCTCATACCCATCATCGTTAAAGTCTTTGGCTCCTCATCCTTTCATTTATTGTCCTAAAAAAGTGATTGGGATAAAACTCACTTCTCTCACCGTTCACTTCACTAAACGATATTGTTAGGATAAATCAGTCCATCACGTCGTGACATCTACTATAATTAATTTAGAATTCACACACTTAGCTTTACGCACTCTACTCTCCCTCCAAGTTCTTTTATGGGCATCAACCAAATCGTTGGTATGGCAAAGTAATTATTAATCCACCCGATCGTGGTGTCCACCATATTTATTATTGAGATTTAACGCGTATCCAGGCAGATAATATATTTTAATTTAATGTATGTACAAAATCGCTGTTTACCTTATGCAGCATTAATTAGCATAAAATCTCAAAAAAGTGAAAAAAAAGAAAATTTAATCATCTGCAACTTTGTGTGGGCATGGCCAATTTTTTCCATTTTTGCACATAAATAGGAGAGTGGAAAACTCCAGCCTTCTATCTTTTACAATTTCTAGGTAATGGAGTAAAACCCCACAAAAATTTTGTTTGCATTCAGTTTACGCTTGACTGCGGAATTGCGCTCTGACCCATTCAGCCCATTTTCAATACCAACAAAAATACCCAATGTTTTTAACAAATTTAATATCAATATCTTCATTTTTGCGACCAGGAGAGTGTCACCAATACACACCACGCAGACGTACAGACGGACAGACATGGTTGTCATGTCCATTCAGAATTTCATATCGATCAAGAAGACTCCGTGACGCTTCCTCTCGGATGTTGCGAACGTTATAAGAACATGACTATGGCGGATGGCTATCCTTCAATGGTGGGTACAAGAAAGAAATTTCAATACATTATAACACTAAGTGACCATGGCTGTTTTTTCCACTATCATGGAATCCACGTGGACACTTTCATTGCGTGTCAATTGCAGTTTATGAGAAATGAACCAAAAACTCATAGCAACAGAAGTATTTTTAGTTTATGTTGCATTCCAGACATGTCTGAATTATTTTCAATATCAACTTGCGAAGAGAAACTTGTAGCCTTTTTGGCAGCTTTGAGCCAATATCTTAAGTTTTGCGACCAGGCGTGTACTTACCACAGAAGTTGCATATAAACGGCCAGACGGACATACTTAAATCGATTGAGGATTCAATGCCGATCAAGGGGATCTCTGAGACTTCCCTTTGAATGCTCCAAACATTATGACAAAATAAGTATACCCCTCATCCTAGAGTGGTGGATAAATACAAAACAAAATAAAAAAACTACATTTTCATTCTCATAACATTAGGCGGGCGAGGTTGATTTTTCTCATTTTCTGGAAAATTATAAATAATGTAATTTACGCCTAACAAGCGAAAGACCCAGTAAGCAGATAAGTTCTCAGTTTCTATTGCACTGTAGGTGTGTCCTTTAACCGATTTGGCCCCTTTCCATTAACAACCTGCATGCAGATTGGAAGTGGATAGTTGCAGTTTTGCGATCCGAAGAATATTTACTACAGACACTATACAGATGGACAGAGAGACGGACAGACCGACATTGTTATGAGACCTATATGAGAAATATGAGAAAAAATTGTGGAAAATAATGGAATATATTTTGATTTGTGTATGTTGCACCAGTTTTTCTCAATAAATGCCTTTTTCAAGTGAAAAATTCATCAAAGTACTTGCAAGCGCACCTCATATTTATAAAGTCGTAACGTAAACTTATTCTGACGAGGAAGCTCTAATACTTCTTCTGGAATTTGGATATGTCGTTTCGTGCGTGCTACCTTCTTAGGATAGACAAGGAGAATTGATTTCACAATTCGCATTCGCTCAATATTTTGAAATTTTTTCTTTTTTCCTTGTAAGTGTACAGAGTTACAGTGCAAAATATATTATATTTGTCCGGGCGACCCAGAAGGAATAAAGTGAAACGTTTATTACAGCGACCGACTGAGGGACATTTTCTGACATTTTCTGCCTGCCCAGGTATTTTTATATTCAATCTAGATTTTTAAAGGTATTTTGAGCACGCTATAGCATTTTTGGGCTCAGCAACGAATCCTATTGAAAATGAATTGAATCGAATCATTTTTACGATCACTGCCCAGAAAAGGCTTTATTTGAAAAAAAAAAAAGCGTTATAAGGAAACTTATTACAATTTTCGGAATTTCTCGACAAATATCGCTGAGCAATAATATTACGGCACAGAATAAGTCGAAGTGAAAACTTCAGACCACATGGCCCGATGATTTGAATTCCCCTTTTACATAGCTTTCCCTTCGAAAGGTTAGCCCTTACTTGTGGAAATGGTCGTCGAATAAGAGTATTTTGACATAAAAATTAATTAATTAGTGTTTCGATTACGTAAATCTATTTTTCGGACCTCAGCCAGTATCAGAACACGCAGAAAAGGTAGGCTTTTGCATTGGCCACACAGTCGTTCAGCATAACTAAATGAATGATGATAAGATATTTGGCAAGAAAATTAATTTTCCGAGACTTACACGAAGTCAGTGTTTAGGCCTTGCCGGCTGTAGCGCTGTAATTGTTTCTTTTCTTTTCAATTTTCAAGTTGTGACATTATTATATTGCGCAATTCATCCACTCGTAAGCAAGAAGTAAATATAATACACGATGTATGCAACGTTCTGTGAATGTAATCAGCATTAAATTGGAAACAACAGAGTTTATAAAAATCAAAAAATTTAGCAATGAGTAGGAAACTCTCATAAAACTCAGACAGCACTTGACTTTGTCTGTACAACTTAGTAATATTCAAACATATTCCTACTTTTAATGAATATTTCGAGCTTTCCTTTCGTCAACTACGTCTACACATGTTCCAAAATCTATCGTTTCTTCGCGATAAAGACGCTTAAGTAAAGTAATATTTAGAGATTTAGCAGGTAGATAAATATTGATAGGATTTTGAACTCTCGACTACAGCTTTGTAGGAAACCTCATGTTGGCATTTACTGTGCTTAGAATGATATTTATTGGGTTACCATCAAATCGTTACCATTAAATCGTGTTAGAGCACGGTTCGTGAAATTCTATATAAAAACTTTCAATTCCTCTACGAGTAGAGATTTCAACTGAGCATACTGAGATATTTTATTGCTGTGAGATTAAAAGCCGGAAGATATTGAATGCAGAATGACAATTATTCCTACTTTTTCAGTGCATTAAATTTGGGGACTGATGTTATATATTTAAGGATCTTAGATATTGGTGAGGGTCTTCACCCTCACAAATCTTTACACCGCCACAAATCCTTTACACCGCCTATATCCAACCAAAATTAAAATACAACCCAATGTGTTGGCGCCCCCAAATCTTCCTTCCTCTATCTACATAAGCGTTCCCCGTGTGCCTTAAAGTCGAAGCAAGGTATAATCGTTGGCATTTTATGATGAAAATAAAAATAAAGAAATATATTTTAAGAAATGGTTTAGGGTAATTGATTGTCGGACTTGCCTGGCTAAAATCTTCTTACCTGCTTCAAGACATTAACAAAGTATTTTCTTTCACTATCGAACCCTGCCTGCTATACGCTTCAATTAGCTCAAGTTTTCGTAAAATTAAAAATCGAGCTTTCTAATGCTCGACGCCTTTTCTGATGACAACAAACGGAATGAAAAACTCATAAGCAATCTATCAAAATGATTTATTTGAACATGTGACGACAGAGGTGACCAGTCGTTGCAAGTTAGTCTACGCATAATACATAATGCGAGAGGATTAGTGAAGATTTATTGCTAACACCTGGATTATGCTTGTAGCCTAGTGACAGTATGTCAGATATTCATGTTGAAAGTGGCTTAAGTCACTTGTAAACGCACTCATTAAACCATAAAAATGACAGCTAAAGGAATCGCAAGTCAAAGATCATAGAAAACTAATTGGCGGAGGGTAAGTTAAACCGAGTGATTTTTAAGAAATTTTATTTGGGAACATTTAACATTTCAGAAATTCTTGGCAAAGTTTATGAGAGCAGGGAGTGTTTGGAAAATGTTCGAAGAGAAAAACGAAAGAATCATCCATAGCTTCTATGTCCACGTTTCAAAATTTAGTATGCAATTTCTACATTAAAAATTGTAAAAATGATAGACATGGACATCAGATGGCCAGGACGCATGTCGCGACATTTCAAGGGTAAGAGAACATCGATTGAATTTCGCGAATCAACACGATGTACATTTGACATCAGGACAAATGATTAAGAAATGTTTGATATAGTTACTGACTTTTCCAAATTTCTCCGAATGGGGGGCAAACAGTTGACTGTGAACTGTGAAGAAAGATTGTCGCCAAAGCCGGAAGAATCTTAAAAGTCGATTCGTCTATCGAGTTTGTATCTCTAAAATGAAATATGCTAACCAATTGCCAACTGCTCGATCGTTTATTCCACTTTCACCCCATACATATGCATATTTTTTTCCGATCGCCTTAATAGTGTTGCTGTATTTAAATTCCTTAAGGATGACACGATGAATACGTAGTTTTTCACTTAAGTTCGCCAACGGTTGAGTTAAAGCAACCAACAGCTATGCTAAAGCGAAAATCTCTTTAACGGTTTATCGATGACTTATAGTAGGCAGACAAGCACACAGATGCCGTCCGCTTGCACCTATCCTCCTATAATAGCCGTTATTTATGTCACGACCTGATATTTTGTTTTCATTAGAGATTTTGAAAAACATTGCTTCTCTGTACACTTACGGCTTTGTTGTATATAGCTTTGTTGTATATCACGGGATATAAATTCGTTTGAACTTAAAATTAAAATGAAGTAAAACTGCAATGTAGACAATTGTCAACAATATGCATTTAAGATTATAAGTATTGACACACAACCATTTGCTTCTAAAGGTCGCAGCAATAGAACTTTTACTGTAGGTAGCATGGAAGAAAATAACTTCCGGAAGATCCTTTAAACAGCCTAGAAGATATAAAAGATCCTTGACCTTGAAAGTCTTTTCTTTTTCAAACGAACAACTCTTCTCATCTATAGTGTACGAGACTTTGCCCAAGTGAATCGAACCGCATCGTTGAGGAGGACGTATAGCTTTCTTGCCCATAGCTTTACAAAGAGATTTGCTTTTTTCTCGATTTTATTATGATCCTCCCAACACACTTGGAGCTATTTAACATTCAATATCAATTGGAAAATTTCTTTTAGAATTTACATCAACAAGTTCACGGCGAACATCTTGTTTTATTCGGTATGAATTTAAGCGAGATTTTCAAAGCGAACAACACGCATACCCGGTGATTTTTTGAGACCTTGTCCAAATGCTATGTTGTTACCCTTTATGCATGAATTTGCTGCAATGCGAATCGTTTCATACTTCATAAGAGATAAGCAACTGAATCTTCCAATCTTCTAATGCTATCGGTATCTTGTACCGAAATTCATAATATTTCCGAAGAAAATGATTTTGAAATGTTTGTGTGAAGCGTTTAGCAGCACTTATATTAAATAGAAATTGTTCGTTACTATTAGTTCCATAAAAAAAAAATTTTATTTAGTTTTCATGATTTTTCATCGTTCTTATCACACATTCGCAACACAGATGAAAAGATGCAACAAAGCAAAAATGTTCCCACAGTCTATAAAATACTGGAGATTTTTTAGAACATTTGATTGAACAGTTTATTCGGTGGCCTCAATACGCTTAACAACATACATCAAGTCTACAATAATGAGCCCGCTGGTATACTTATGTGTATAAATAATCTTAGGCTGCTACTAACCATTTATCAGTGAAATCGCCACCACCAGCGAGATTAGCTTAAAGGCATAATCGAATGCATGAATGAATGAATGAATGAATGCGCAAAGCGCGTAATCATTATCGCACAAATTAAAAGCAAAACATAACAAAGCTACAAAGAGATGAGAAGAAGGCAACATCACCGCCAACAGCAGCCCCAGCTCCGCGCCAGCAGCAGCAGCAACAGCAACAGCAGCAGCAGCAGCCGCAACACCAGCAACAAGCGGCAGCTACATGCAACTGAAAATTTTCTAAGAATTTGCATTTAGAGGCCAGGCCAGGCGAGCCGAACGAATTGGTCAGAGTGTCCGAGTCAAAAAGTCATATCATTAAGGTTTAAACATTTGTTGTTGTATTTTCTTGCTTTTTTTCGTTTTTTCTTTTTTTTTTTTTTTGGTTAGATTGAATTATAGTCAATTGTTGAGTGCAAGAAAATTGGTTCTGGTAAAATACTGTAATTTACTATAAAGAGTAGATGAGTAGTGGAGCGAAGAGAGAGGGGGAGAGAGAAAGGGAGAGAAAGAGAGAGCGAGGAAAACTTTTTCTTTTTCGTTGCGAAATATCAAATGTTGATAAGTTTATGATGAGCCGACGAACAAATCAATCAAACAGCCACCATTGGTATTATAGAAGAGCATCAGAGTCAGTTATGAGAGGAATTATACACAATGCAACGCAGATATTTAGGGATGAAGAAAGGCCGTAGATCAATCCTGATGGACTAACTGAGTAACTCCCTTTTATTAATTGTAATTACACAGCTTCTGGTCTTGGCTTATAACCATGCACAAATCCATACACACACACACACACATACACACACGAGAATGAATGTGTAAGAATGTAGAAGTATGCGTGTTGCATATGCTGAGAGAATATGCAAACTTACTACTAACTGACCCAACAATAGCTGTTGTATTGCATTTAAGTGTGTGCGTGGTGATTATGAGGAAACAACAACTAATGCCTCAATATGGCCCGTCTCTCGATAAAAGTAATTTCCAATGATGTCCCAGCACATGAACACATTTACATACATTGATCTTCGCACACCACATACTTAGAAAAAATATTAAATCACTTCCAAATACCCAGAGACACCCGAACCGGACGGACATACTTATGTTACTTATTTTTTATTACGTATGCATGTTTCAGGCTACAAAAATAATCAAAAATTATCAACGAAAAAAACAAAGAAAAAAGAAAGGAAAAGGAATCAAGAAATTTTCTCAGGCTTGAATATCGAACAAGGGATAATGGCTGGCAAACCGTGTGGCATATCATTATTGAGGCAGAAATTTGCAGTCTATATGGTCGCTTTGAAAACATTATGTCCTGAAAGAATAACTAAAGGAAAAAATCAATTGTTTGCCTAATGTTTAGCCTAAAACCTTAAATGAAGAAGAAGAAGAAGAAGACGAAGAAGAAGAAGAAAAACAAAAAAAAAACAAAAGAAGAAGAAAGAAACCAAAGATTTATTTGAGAATCAAGTGCCAAAATTACAAATGGCCATGACTTGAACTGACTGTGGCCTGTGACTGCATTTCAAGACGAGAAAAAAAAAAATATTAACCACATCCAGATTTCTTCTTAGAGGAACCGCAACAGCTACTGCAATTTTTCGTTAGCATATTTTGCGTTTATGTGTTGAGGTCACCGTCGTCGTGTCTTCTCATGTCTTCATAATTCATTTGAATTTTTCAATACCTTAATCTGATGACTGTAATTTACGCTTTGCCACTTTGTATGCGTGCATACGCATATGCATATTCATATGCATATGAGAAGCACAAACAATATATTCCCTACGAGACCTTCTTATATCACCGATCAAACGATTGAGATAAACTAAATAAGGCGATCCGTTCGTAATCACGGCCTTATTGAGAACGTGACGTACAAAACATATATTACTTTTATGTGATAAGATAATTCATGTTCTGTTCTGTTCCGTTCAGTTCAGTTTTGTTTTATGTCCTGCGAACACATATATATATACATATATATATCTATTCTTGAGGCGATAACATTTTTAAATAGAAATACAAAACGAAAAATGACTTCTTTTCTTTTGTTGTTGTTGTTGTTGTTGTTGTTGTTGTTGTTGTTGTTGCATTAACTAATAGACACATATCGTACAAAGTCGATCATTTTTTTTTCGTCACTTCGTGGTTGATATGTCGTCGCCTCAATCTCGAAGAGAATTACAGTGAAAGTACATATATATGTCCGTTAGATTAGTTCTGAAATTCGTGCAGATGGAAAACTCGAAATGCTTCACTTTCCCGACATTCATATCATCTGCGGATAGTCAAGTAAAGCAGTCAACGATGAATTTTCAAGCGATACTACATCGAACGACCAGTCACATAGCAATGTTACGTATTTACTTGAACTGTTTGGGCATGACAGCGGTTGGGCATTTTTGAAATGATCTGCTCGGGAGATTTAACAAGAGAATGCATTCAATTCATCAAAGGGAACGACTCTAAGCAAGGATTCTAAGCAAATCAAATTTCTATGCTTTGCTGGTAGTTGAGAGAAGCATCCACGCAAAATATTGATTGAGCTGAAATTTTCATCTCGATTAAATTGAAGAAACAAAGCGTGCACGCGCGGTACTCTCAAGTACGTTTTCTGAGAAAAACTACCATACTACTAACAATTGGATAACGAAGGCGTAGAAAACTGTGAATGTTGAGTTTTTCTGATATAATTTTCTCGCTTAAGTAAAAATTTCTAATATTGGAACTAAACCCACGGACTCGCTCACTTTTCAACAAGATATTTGTATTTGTGAGATCGCCCAACTCAAAGATGGTACTTACGTTCACGACCGTTGTTAACCTGGCGACCATTTGATACTTGCATGAAACAAGATCTCAAAATTGGCTTCACAGCTGCGGCTACTTATGGAGGAGGAAGACTTAATAGATTTCACTTATCTCAAGAAAATAATAACATAAGCGGGAAATTGACTTGGCTTCCTTCGTATCCTCATCGGGTCCACTTTTATCTGATTTGATCACTACGCAACCGGCTTGTCGGTCTTCCTATCATCGTTACATACACACTCACTTAAGATTTGCTTTTGAATTTATAACAAGTTTTTACGAACGCATTGGTTCGTACGATTACTTGTGAGAATATTATTTATTTTGCTTCCATGAAGAAGAAGAAACTCTGCCACAATCTGGCAGAGCAAGTGTACACAAGGGCATCAAAGTAGCATCAAAGATTGGAAATCGGCCCACTTTGACTTTCATTACGGTCGCTACTTACAATCTCGCCCGATCTCAAGTGAAAACTGTTTGGTGTAACCCAAGCCCGTCGGCAGTCATTGTCTGCTTCGAGTTACCTTAATACAGCCAATAACTTAAGCTAACATCAACTACTTGAATCGTATACGCCCATCACAATGGGAGGTATAATTTTGACCCCTCACAATTTCCACTATTCGGGGTCGGTCAGTAATCTTCAAGTCCTTTAAGCGAACTTCTTAATTAGTTAATTTATTCATAAGCTATGGCACAATCGTCGTCGTGTATCTTCCCGGTCGAACTAAGCCAAATCGAGATTTGCTCAACTATTTATCAAGTCTGCGATCGGTTTATAAAATTTCCAATTCCGTTATTATGGATTATTGTGGATAGCTCATTAGCGTATGAATTTTGCTTGATATCATATTTGCGCCATGAAATCGAAAAACAAGGAGAACCGTAGATCGACTCATGGAGCATTGGAACGGCGAATTTTCACAATTTCCATATTTATGTTATTTAATTAAATTAGATGATGAGCATCAAATAGTCGCCTAAAGCCGTTAAAGTAAGTTTCAGTCTCAGCTTCAATTGAATTTTGCATGCAACACTCATCTAAGAACCAAAGTAAAAAGTTGGACAACAATCAATCAGATCATTAACCACAAGGGAAAACATCGTCATTATCGTTAAGTTATAATACAGGATTTAATAAGAATACATACATACATACATACATACATACATACATACATACATACATACATACATACATACATACATACTGTTTACAGCCATCCAGAACCATCTCTCCTAATCGACTAAATCGGACCACATACACATACGCATAAATACGCAATTGAAATTGAAATTGATAGAAGCAAAAAAAAGGAAGAAGAAGAAGAAGAAGAAGAAGAAGAGGAGGAAGAAAGAGAAAAGCACATCATAAAACAATTAATAGTATTTTTAAAGTTGAAAGGTGTATTCGTCATTTCGTCGTTTTTTCGTTTTTTCGTTTTTTTTTTTGTTGTTCTCTTCTTCATGTTAAGATCTAATTATTTTCTATCTTGATTAGTATTCACATTTAATTTGCTTAAGTTTAACTTAATTTACATGAATTTCTTATTAAGTTCAATAAAAAGTTAAAAAGAAAAAAGAAGAAGCACTACCGATACTTTAGCAAAATTTTCAGTAAATTTAACCGTCATTAAACCAATTATTAGTGACTGCCATAAATGCCACACAAAGCTCAGCAGAAGAGACAAAAAAAAAAAAGAGGAAAAAACACCACAACAACGGAAAAGGTAAATAACCACAGGGCTTGGCTTGGTCTCCTGCGTGTATGTATGTGTCTTTGTATGTGGTGTGTGTGTGTGTGTGTGTGTGTGTGTGTGCTTTTTGTACGCTCATCACTACATAGACTCGACCATTTCTCTAATTTAAGGTCAAGGCAAGAAACATCAAAAACTATACAACAACAACAATAATAATAACAACAAGAAGAACAACAACAGCAAAAGCACAATCGACTTTGAATATCGTGAATTGTTTGGCATACAAAATTAGTCAATCTTCAGATGTAAGCAGGCAGCAAAAAACACGGACAGACATACAAAGACTTTTATTAGATAAAGTCAAAAAAGAAAGGGATAGAAAAGTAAGCAGGAGTCAAAGATAGAGCGAGCGAGAGCGAGAGAGAGAGAGAGAGTGAGATAAGCAAAAACTAGTAATAAATGCAAAAAAAAAAAAAATGCAAGTTTAGACACAGTAGCAACTCTCGACCATGCCTGACGGTGATGTTAATGATGTCCAAAAGGAAAACAAAAGCAAAAACATTGAACGCAAAGCCTACTCTACAGCACCGATCTTATGATGTGTCAATGTCTAGACGTATAAAAAAATTAATTCATATTGATTGATGTGCGGTTTATTATACTGATGACCAGTAATTTGTCCTTTTTAATGCAAATATTATTTAAATACTGAAAGCAAAATCATCCCAGAAGTATACATAGATTTTCAAACAGATGTATTATTCATATAGACATCGGTGCGTTCGTCATTATTTATGTCTATAGCAACTAATTTTATAATAATATATATTATGGATATGGATGCGTAAGGTGTAAAAGTGAATAACTGACAAGTAAGAAAATTATATTCAGTCGTGACCGAATTGTTTACACCCATCACCGTTATCCTAAGTAAGACAACAAAAAGGTGCTAAAAAATATAATGCGGAGTGCGCGCGACTGATTTTTTCTATTTTCCAAGTAAAATTTTTTGATGCATAGACGCGTGGGCGTTTGTAGGCGTGTCCTTTGAAAAACTTTAAATCACTCCTAAATTCTTTTCCAAATTTGTAGGCGATATCTTCGGAAAATAGATTACGAAAAATACTATACACTTGCGCGGACAGACAGACGGACAGGTGAACAAACGGACATGTTTATGGATATCTCAAATTTGAAAATGCTTAAGAATTTATATACGGAGTTATGGAGTTCTATGAAGCTTTCTTCTGCGCCTTATAAATTATTGATACACTATAATATTGGGAAGGCGTGGTCAATTCATTCCATTTTTGTGCACAAATGCGTCCAAGAAATTCCAATGTTTCTGCCAAATTTAAAGCCGATAGCTTCACTTTTGCGGCCAGGAGAATGTTTACAATAGACATTACACAGGGGGACAGACGGACATGCTTAAATCGATTTGGAACTTGATGCTGATCGAGAATATATATACTTTATGGGATCTCTGATGCTTCCTTCCGGGCGTTGTAAACGTTTGGACAAAATAAACATACCCCTCATCCTTCGGATGATGGGTAACATTATAATGATGGCTAACATTATTGAAATGAAGAATGAGAAAGAGCACGAGTTATTATTTAGAAAGAGTTAGCAGTTAAGATGAAATGCCGACATATTTGACCTTCATATCGAGTTCAATAACTAGAAAAAAAGTTGCTTAGGATTCGAAAAAGTGAGTTAGTTAGGATTTCTATATTTGGTATCGTTATGCCACACCCAGGCTCGGTCTATTGTTGTGTAAATAATATGACATAGTAATAAACGATGACACGATATCGTCGACTGCTTATCAGTGATAAAAGAAAAGAATTTCTTTTATTTTCTTGGTTGTAGTTTAGTATAAGAAAATTAAATTCGGTCGGGACCGAATCTCTCATACCCATCACCGTTATCCTAAAAAAGACAAAAGAAGTAAAAGAACAAAATTCTCATGCTGTATAGTGTGGAGTGGGCGCAGTTGATTTCTTCTATTTTCAAAATACAAGTTTTTGACGTATAGGCATGTGGGCGTTGTGGGCGTGTGGTTTCAAAAGTTTAGGTTAATTCCGAATTCTTTTGTAAATTTGTAGGCGATATCTTCATTTTCGCTAATGGGCGAATGTTTACCACAAATACTACAAAGTTGCGCAGACAGATGGACAGAAGAACTGGCGGATATGTTTAGTGGCATGCCAAATTTGAAACTGGTCAAGAATTTGTATACTTTATAGGGTTTTTGAAGCTAGTTTCTATACATTATAAAGGCATTGAAAATATTGGGTAGGCGTGGTCAATTCTTTCCATTTTTGAGCACATATGCTGCAGCATCGCCCATTCTATGCGTTGCAATTTTTCTACATTTATTCGCTTTAGTTTATGAGGAATGAGCAAAAAAACCAACTTTTCATTCCTTTTGAAAAACAGAGGTATTCTCAGTTTACGTGGTGTGGTGAGCGTGTCCTTGAACTAATTTGACCCGATTTCAATATCAACCTTCGTTCAAGAACTTCCAATGTTTCTGCCAAATTTAAAGTCGATAGCTTCACTTTTGCGGCCAGGACAGTGTTTACAATAGACATTACACAGACGGACAGACGGACATGCATAAATCGAGAATATACATATTTTGTGGGTATGTACGCTGGTGCTTCCTTCTGGGCGTTGCAAACGTTTTGACAAAATGAATATACCTCTCATCCCTCGGTAATGGATGTAAAAAATTAATAAATATTTTAAGGATTCACTACTGAAGAAGACTATTTCAGAAAATTTCCGTTTTAATTAAACTTTACATAATATATAACGCCATCTCGTGCATTGCAGTAAAGTTAAATTTTAAAACTTTATCAAAGATATAAACCATTGACCAGCAGAAAAAGCATCACAAATTTTAAAACAAACACAGCATGTACTTTTGCTGTAAGCGGTAAATATACGCTGCATCGTATGCAATTCTTAAACCAATTTAATTGGTTTGCGAACTTTTAAAAGCGCAAAGCTTTAAATGCTAAAGCTCTAAGTTAAGCTTTTAGTAACGTAACTTAAATGTAACGAAAATTTATTATTTGCACTCAGCGTGATTTTTGTCAATTTTGCCTTTAAAAAAAGTTTGAAAAATGTGTAAAATGGTTCGAGTATTGGATACGCCATAAATTATTCAGAGTAAATTATGTCTTGGGTGGAGGTTTGACCGTTTTAAATAAAGAAAAATCCAAACACCAGATTCCATTTTGAAATATGCAATGTTAGGAACACGTTAAAAGTAACCAGCAGAAATTGATGGATGTACAAGACTTCAACAAAAAACGTGGAAAAAACAATTCATTTTTAAAGATCTCTTCAAACTCTTTTGTCTTTCTGAAGCTATGGATTTAATCTAACGAAAACGGAAATAGAATTATAAGAAAATTTTTTCACCAAACGAGCCCTGAGCTATATAGATTTCATTATTTTTCTTTGATCAACCGTTTATTGCCCCCATACCTGTTCATTCGAAAGTATTTTTAAACAGAAAATATGTTATTATAGCGTCGAGGAAAGAGAAGAAGGGAGAACATGAAAGAAGGAAGAGTGTGAAAAGACTCGTTAGGGTAGGATCCAAAAAATAAGCGGAGATGATCGAAATATTGTACAGTTAATTTTTTAATGTCAAATTACTGTTATGATATAGCTTTCATTATAAAGCATTGAAAATTATACGTTTTTGTCGGATGAACTTCAGTTTTCATTAAATAAGAGGGAGTTCAAAAGTTGCCACAGCCGGTCCAAAGTTTTCACATCAATTCCTGCCGAAATGCCACTTTTGCCGAGAAATTTTGCACACTACAATTTTCTTCCATACAACGACTTTTAAGGATAGGGCTCTATATGGGGAATGGCCGAAAAAGTGGACTGACCCGAACCATTTTTAATACCGTTCTTTCTTAGGTGAAAACACGCCAATGCACCAAATTTCATCAAAATGTCTCAAAACTTGCGACCTGTAGCTTGCACGCAACGTTACATGGACAGACATCAGACGGATAGACAACATTAGATCAATTCAAATTACTAATCTGAGTCGATCGGTATAATAAAAGAATGGAAATCTGTCTGTCTGTTCAATTTACAAGTCGAAAATTTTTGAGGACCTTTGGTACACTGTTCTGAACCAATGACGAACCATGTTTAAAAACTGACCAGATGGCATCACTTTTCCCATATAACGCCTTATTTTAAAAAGTCGTTACACCAGATAAAATTATAATCATCAGTGCACTAAATTTATGTGAAAAATTTGGATCGAATGGTCCCACGTTTTGAAGTCGCTTTTACATATTTGTTCCTAAGAAAAGACTGCATAAGTTTTAATACAATATAGTGGCAACTAGTCAAGAACGGTGGTTTAATGTAAAAATTAACTGTACCATCTTTGGACTGCATAGTTCTATTTTTTGGACCCACCCAGTCCTTAGTAAAATTGTAACTTTGCAAAGCCACAAATTCCAGTTTTCAATGCTTTGTGACGAAAATAGATAAAGAATAATAAGATCTATGAAAATGGGAGAAAAGGCGCGTCACTTTACTGCCTACCATATAAAGATTTCCATGAATAGTATATCTCTTTATATAGTGTATTATATTATACTAGTCCATGCGGTGAAAAATGTGTAATACATGGCCATGGACATAACGATAATATTTTTACTTATTTTAATTAAGTTTTATATAAAATGCGATAAAAACCTTAAATTCAACTCAGATTTAACGGCCGCAATAGTATACAATAAAAATTATTGCATTATGAAAGAAATGAGAAATTATAGCATGAGAGACTTTTAATATTGCTTAACGACCACAGTAGTATGCAATAAAAATTATTGCATTATGAGAGAAATGAGAAATTAAAGAATGAGATATATTTAATGTGACAAATGTCACTCGTTACACCTATCAACCAAACTAAAATATGTTTTTTGTGGCTTGCTATTTGCTATGTTCGAAAAATTGGAGAAAATGTTGTATTAAACATAAACATATTTCCAAAAGAAATATTAGCTTTTTTTTCATTAGATTATTGTAACCGTTATTAGCATTTGACAAAAATTTCATTCATCTCGTACGGTTTATTAATTGTTTTTCGTCGAATTTGTAAAATGAATAACTATGTTAAACAAGAAATTTGTATTAAGCTCTGTTTAAAAGACAAATATGAATAAGTAAGAAAATGAAATCTTTTATACCCATCACTGCTATTCTAAAATAGACAAAAGAAGTAAAAGAACAACATCTTCATGCTCTATAATATGGAGTAGGCGTGGTTGATTTCTTCTATTTGTCTTTGTCGTGAAGGCATGTGGGCGTTGTAGGCGTTGTAGGCGTTATAGGCCTTCCAAATTCTTTTGCAAATTTGTTTCAACAAATATATGCAACTTATGGGGGAATATGGGAATATGGTTTACAATTTAAAAAAATCGCGTAGGATGAAAACACTGCAAATATTTTCCAAGAAAACCGTGTAAGACAAGTAAAAATGACACAACACGAAAATAATGAAAAATTGAAATTTGTGTACAGTGAAAATTCAGTTCGCAAGTACAACAAAACTGAAATAGAAACTGGGAATAAACCCCAATTTCCCAACTCTAGCTAACACATATCACTAACACATATGTGGACATAAATCGACTCACTTCTGATCACAGTATTCCCTTATTGTATTTCAATGTTGTATACTTAAGTTTCTGTGAGACACTATCGTGTTAGAACAAAAAATTCGCTCGAAAAAAATATATTTGCTATCATTGGTGAACCGTGTTATTTTAAAATCGTGTAAAAAAGACCGTGCAAAAAAAACTTGACTGCACATAAATGAAGTGCCGCCAAGTTGTATAAAAGTCCGATTTTAAACACATTCTATCCGTATGTTAAGAGGTCTTTCCTCATTTTCGCAAATATCTTGCATATGAATAGATTATGGATATCCATGGACGATGATACTTATGTTGAACACTGCTAATGAAAAGCCCGTAATTAATAATTGCTTTATGGTTTTACTATATATATATATATATAATTCATGTAGGAAGGGTAAAAGCAACGCAAAGTGGACGCAACTACTAAACCCTTTATAGGAAAAGACTTTATATTGCGAATAGTTTTACGTCAAAGAAAGCGTGATATGCCGTTTTAAATATTCTGGATTCTCTCAGTGAGAGAATATAAACTTGGAAATAATACGCAAAACGCTCAACTTAAAAATTAGTAATAATAATAAAATAGTTATACGAAAATTTGAAATGAACGCCCAAGAAATTGCAAAGTTTCAAGTTGAAAGTGAAGAAATTGAAAGCGAAAAGCAAACTCTCTAAATGGAGTCTACGTAGGAATGGAAGTAAGAGTTCCCTACAAACCAGACGTTTAGATCATTCCAAACTAAATGCGACGGATTCACACCCTTCGAATATGATGAGATCAGTGCAGAGCAAAAGCCATTCTCGCGCTAATGGGGAAAGAAAATTATTTCCACTTAAATTGACATTGAGATTAACATTAAGATTATGTCAAGGGACGGTGAAGGAACGACGACCACGATTAAATCTCTTATCCCAAGAAATATGAATAGTGTCCTATGTGGGATCGAGCTTGTCAATGAGTTAAGACTACTTAATACTGAAAAAAATCGCACTAAATATATATGTTTGTTTTCCCCCTATATTGCATTCGATTCCCAAAACAAATTAAAAACGTAACGTAGCATCGATTCATTAAAAACTTAGCCAATTAATGTCTTTGTTAGTTAAATTCGAATTCATTTTCAAACCTATAAAAGTTCTAATAAGAAAAATTAAATTCTAAAACTAAGGCTAAATCTGAAGAGCGGCCTTAATGAAGCGATTCAATGCTGTTTAATTCAAATGATGTTTAAGGTGAAAAATGTCACATCGTTGACATCGACAAAGTTGTCAAATGTAAATCAAAAGAAAATAATAATTAATTACAAGCCTGCCTATAAATGAAACCGAGAAATCAAAAATGATGACCTTTTACTTCAAAATATCGAATATCAAACAAACTCTTATACCTCCATTGCCTTATCTTATATATCGTATTCCCTATACCAATAACCAATTATATGCAAAAAAAAACAAAAAAAAAAATATACTAACATTGGTTGCTCTCTTTTTTTTTCCTCTTAGCATACTCTTTGATCTTTATTAAACCAGTCTTTTTTATATTTTGGTTAGATCAAAGCTTCAGTTGGCTGTAAGCATTCTACAAGTCTGCATTATAAACGCTTAATGGAAAGTGTTGTGCATGAAAGCATTGAAGAAAACTTACTTTTAAACTTTTTGGTTTTTTTTATTTTTTAAATTAAAAGTAAAGTGTTTTACAATTTTTACAAGGATTTAAATTTAAATTCGCTTTTGGAAGAGCTATCGATCGATCGAAGTGACGTTTATGTTATGTGATCTCAAAGAGAATTTTTCTTATCATACCATCTTAACTAAATTAAGGCAATAACGCTAAGAAAGCGCAAAAAAAAAAAAAAAAAAAAAAAAAAAAAAAAATGAAAAAAAAATCACACTATGCTTTAGTATGTATTTAAAGTACAACGAAAACTGTTCAAAAGAAACCGGTTTTTTTTACAAAAAAAGTACATATAAACGCATCGTATTGTTGTTATATTACGTTGACTAAGCAATATTGTTTGTGTGGGAAAAGACACATGAGAGCGCTTCACCGTTTTCGTTGTTAAGAAGCATAAAACGAAAATTCAAAATCAAAACAAAAAGCAAATAAATGTAAAACACTAAACAAGCTAAACAAATACCTAATAATGATAATGATCATAATCATGATCATAATGAAGGTAAATTCACATAACCAACTTACAAAATTGCCTTATGGCAAAGCATCAGCGATTAAGAGGTAAGTAAGTTAAAATGTAAATGCAACTCTGGTTTAAAGTGTATTCGTATATTTCGCAAAAAGGAAAAGGCTACACTGTGAGAAGTTTTATAAAAATACATATAAATGAAACAAATAAAGCAGAAAGCTGCTGCAATCATTTTATGCCATATCTCGCTCGCATCCTCCTTTCTCAGCCTGATATAACTAATAATAAAAAAAAATCACAATTTCCCGTTACTTAACCGAGATCACACCGAGATCACATACACACTCGTACATATACATTTTAAGCTGATCTCCTTAAATGTTTTCCCCGATTTATATCCTACACGGATAAGTTGTGGTTTCTAGTTTTTGCCGATTTATGTAACACACAGAAGAGCTTAAAATAAACTTACTTTCTTATTATACCGATCGATTCAGAAGATGATCCTGAAAAGCCTATCTGTCCGCCTGTCCCTCTAATGTCTGCCCATGTAAATTTGTGTTCAAGCTACAGGTTGCGTTTTTTGAAATATTTTGATGAAATTTCATACACTGACGTGCTTTGAAAAATAGTTTGGATCGGTCCTTTTTTCCGATCACTCCCTAATTTTATGTCTATTTTAAAAAGTCGTTGTATGTAAAAAATTGCAATTTTCAAAGTTTCTTTGCAAAGGTGGTTAAGCAATAATATTTGTGCATTCTAAATTTATGTGAAAACTTTGGACCGACTCGGGAAATGTTTTGAACACCCTCCCCCTCCCCCTCCCCCCCATATACCACAAAATAAATGTTCATACGACAAAAAAATATAATTTTCAATTCTCCATGAAGACTTGGACCATCTCGACCTATTTTTTAGATCCTTCTTAGGGCAAACAAATCTTAATTTTAATATGTTATGATGAAAACTAACTCATGAAAGCAATTTGATATAAAAATTAACTCTACAAACTTTGGACCACGTACGCCTGTTTTTGTATCTTGCCCTATATAAGGATTGCCCCGAAAGTTTCTGTTATTTAGAACAGAAAAGTCTAAGTTTTATTATGTTATGATAAAAATTGACGAACAGTAGGAATTTAATATAAAAATTAACTACGCATTTAACTGAAATTTTGAACGCGTACTTCAATTTTCGAACTTCTTGGACGCAAACATACTTACGAAGCCTTTATTTTCAAAGGGATGTAATATTTAATATATAGTTCCATAAAAGTAAGTTCATATAAAAACAGAGTATCATTTTTCTGATCTATGGCAAAAATAAGAATTGTGTTAGACAATGTGGTGTAGTCGGTCTATTTTTTTCATATTTGCACAGATACTATAGCGATATACGTTCAAATTTTTGTAGATTTATCTGCTGTAGTTCATGAGTAATGAGCAAAAATCTAATTTTTTATTTCATTTGAAAAATAGAGGTGCTCTCAATTTACTGGTGGTACTCCGACCGTTTTGGCCCATTTTCAATGTTTCTGCGAAATTTGAAGCTTAAGTTTTGCGACCAGGAGAATGTTTAAAACAGACATTTCACAGAGGGACAGACGGACATGCATAAATCGTTTTATTATTATTATTATTATTATTATTATTATTATTATTATTATTATTATTATTATTATTAATTTACCCAGAGAAATGAATTCTAAAGCTAAAGTCTTAAAGCACTGGCATCCAGTTCTTTATTGAAAACTCGATTAAAATTAAAGACTAATCGAGAATATATAAACTTTGCAATATGGCACGCCTTTAAAGCAAATTTGCAGCGAAGAAGAAATTGATTTTCAATGACAGGATGGCTATGGTCGAAAATTTAAGTACAGAGATATCTTCGGTCTACGTTTATATGCGATATAGGGAAAATATGATTTCACGGTTCTTCCAGTAATGTGTTTATTTTTAACTCAAGTTTTTAAAGTCAAAATACTATGCTTGGGTAAGGCCGTGATTAAATATATGATATGGGTAAGTCAATGTTGTCCAAATTTAATTTAGTAAATTTATATGTCAAACTATTCTGAACGACCTTTTATTATGAAATGCTAAAAATTGGATATTTTTGCCATACAAAGGTATATTTATTCGTATTAGGTTATATTGAAAAGTTTCTGTGGTTTCGAGCTTCTGTCTGTAGACTACTCTTTTCAAGTGAATCCAAACTGATGTGATGTTTAGTGGCTTCGCTATTTCTGGACAGCTTGCGTTGCCTCCCTTACCAAAACACTTGCAAAATTTCATCGACTTGACTCATTGACTACGAGGTGCATTTTTGACATCGAAATTTCCGCAACGGAATCGAGGAAACCAGTCCTACACTTCAAAAATTTCTTCTTTTTTTTTGCAGCCTTTTTACCTTTTTTATAGTAAAAAAGCATTACATAGCGCACTTCTTCAGATATTCCAGATTATTTTCAAATAACCATTTAGACGAACGAAAAACTGGAAAACTATCTTCACAAAGAATGTAAGCTGAAATGTTATCTTTTGAGCACAGTTCATAATCAACAGAGTTCATTCTTCGGCTAAAGCATTCAAAATTTGATCAAAATATCACGAAAATTGCAATCTTTGTGATGGAAATAAAAGTCAGTAGATATATGTGAGACAGACGGATTGATTAGTTGAAATCGATTCGTAAAATCTACGAAAAATTAGTTTTACTGTTCGTTAAGGCTATATAAAAATTACTTTTACTCCTCGCTAGATGTAGTAGGAAAGTTACACTTTTGTTGCTCCGTAGGTCTCCGTAGGAAATATTTGTTTTGCTGGCCGCTAAGCTTGGAGAACAATTAGTTTTATTCCTCTCTGTAGGTGTAGGAAATACATATATATAGTGCACACATTAGCATAGTATTATGTACACACATACACACACACACACACACACACACAAGTGGTATAATGTGTAAAAATTGTGTGCGGGTATTGTTTATCACCACTTCAAACGTTACAAAGGCATGCATGTATGCATTAATTAAAACACTCTTCGAGCGTTTCCTCGATTACACTCGACTTCGCCGTAATATTAACATTAATGGAATTTCAAAATTTTCAATCCGCTAAATCACATTTTTCACTTAAAAAGTAATTTGTCATCATTAACAGTTAATTGTTCGAATTTCAAGCATTCCATCTACACTTTATCCCCAAACGAAGAAATGAACTGAATTCCATTTGTATGGAAATGATGGGTATTACGTTTCGAAAATATCAGTCAAGTTCAGTTAATTATCGCAAATGCAATTTATTTTAATATTACAGTTAAAAAAAATAAAAAAAAAAAAACCTTAACTGCGCCGAAGTAATAATATTTTACATTTTAATAATTTATTTTTCTAAAAGTGCAAAATATTATCATTTGTTTGTCTGGTTACTTGAAAATGAAGGCGTCAAGCGAACTATAAAAACAAAAATATTTGCTAAAATTAAAAAAAAAATGCAAAAAAAAAATAACATAAAAACTAGAAATGAAAATAAATAAACGTCAGGAAAAAAAAGTTAAATCTCTTAGTTAAGTTAATGAAATCTCGTAAGAATTTCCTGATTGTTGTTAAGTAACGAAAATTAATTAAATTTAAAAATTTTTTCTTAGTGCGAAAGAAATTTGGAGAACCTTCGACTTAAGTGCTCGCTTCACTCTCCTCACAAAAATCAATAGAAACGGACGAGAGAGAGAGAGACAGCAAGAGCGAGAGAGAGAGAGAGAGAGAGAGAGAAAGGTAAAAAGCGAAAATACTTTTCCGCCAATCCAATACAAATCAATTTTACATAATATCGAAGAGCAGAGAAACTTCCTGTTAAACTTTATGAAAAATTGCACCTTTATCCGGTCAACAAATAGAATTTATGACGAAATTCCTTTAAATCAATGCAAGTTCTTTGCTTTCCTTCTCTTTCCCTTTTCAAACTATGGGAAGATATTTAAGGAAAAGAAAGCATTTCGTCGCGCGGATGTGCGATGAGATACCTAAAATGATTTATGCCTTGTAGATGGAAATTACACACGTATACATATCACGATGTCATATTTATTGTCAACTGCGCTCTTAACTTAACTTAAGGTGTGAATTATTTGATTTTTTTTTTTTTTTTGCTTTTTATCACGAAAGAAAGTGCTTAACACAATGTTTTTTTTTTTTTTTGTTTGTTTTTCTTTTACTTTACATAAGAAGAGGAGAGCAAGTATGCTGAACACAGAACGAAACTTGAAACACCCAACATTTGTTAATAAGAAAATTATATTTAATAAAATTAAAGTACATTTTCAGTTTTTAAGAATAAGTAACTTGGGTTTTATCCTCGCACAGGTATACGAAAGAAAATGATTGGGAAGAGCGGTAAATAGCGGGAAAAAGGGGGGGAGGGGGTGGAGAAGGTATAGCATGATATACATAAAACCATAACATGTAACATAACATAATACATATGAAAATTCTCTTCTCTTCTACCGCGGCACGTGAGCTACATGTAAACTTACACTAATGATGACATACATCTACATAACAATACACACAATGTACGAAAAAAATTTCTAATTAATAAGAATAACTGAAGAAGAATATATTGTCCAAATATCAGTTAATAACACAACAATTAGAGTTTTATCGGAGCATTTTAAGAATTCTATTAATTCGTTGCAAAGCTTGTGTAACGATTGCATGAGCAAAAGTAAATAAATATCTTATGACTAAGTTCTTTATTTCAAATGAGAAATGTGTCTCCTTCTCTATTAACAAACTTAATACACCCTATCTGAGGGATTTAACTATAAAGATAAACATATTAAGTTAATATTTAAAAAATGAAAATTTTTCATTTCTTGTTGAGAAAGGGTTGGGCAAGCAGATAATGAAATAATTACGACTTCTTCTTTGCATTCCTTAAGTCTAGCAAGCGTACACCGTTTCTTTGTGCTCTTACAAAAGATACTAATACCAAGCAACTCTTTTGAAAGAAGGAAATGAATTGTACAACGGACATAAAGCGCATTTTTTAATACACGTCTCGTTTTTATGCTTTATTTCACTATACGCTACACCACTTGTTAATTTTGTCCGGACATATAGAATATCCAGAAGGTCTTGTGTTAGATACAACTCTTTTTATATACCAATCGATTCAGAATTACAAAGTTTGTCTGTCCGTCTGTCCGTCGTTTTATCATGCAGATCGGGCTTTTTCAGTTACAAGAACGAACACACATGAAAATGATTCGGATCGGAGTACTTTCTCGAACACTTCTCAAAAATCATTGTTTTATAGTAATTGTAAACGAAATTGGTTTACATTACTTAATATTGGATCGTGGTCGCCTATAATGCTTTTACTTGTGTTTCTTTCACTTTTGCTTAAATGTTTGTTCACTTAAGAAAAAGCGTTACTTTCTCTCTCCATCTCTCTAGGAATTGTCCATTTAAAGTATGTATATAAACATTCCAATTGGGTGTCAATGATCTTCCAATTTTGGCAAATTTTGACTTACTCTCCCAGTAGGCAGAAAGGATATCAAAGGGAGTACTATGAACGAATATACGCAATACACTTGAGGACTAAAGGCTACCTTACAAGTGATCTTAGAAAGAAACGGAGCTTGATCCATTTAATCTATGCGACAAGTGTTTCATTGTCATTATGCCATTACTTCGAGCATTCTCTTCTCACTTCTGAATCGAATATATTGCAGAGAATATATTGCACAGAGAGTACAAAGAAAAAATGCTTAGACTGATGTAATAAACATAACGCAGATAGATTGAAATATAAGGTGGAGTCATAAGTAACTTCCGATGCAGATACGTAGAATTACATTGCACCCTACCGTACGGTCATATGGATATAACTTTTCATAAAATCAACAATATCACCACGAATATCAACCTTACAAACAAATAATAATAGATCAGCAAGACATGGAAATGAATGAGAATTATATTATACAAGTTCTAGGTTCTAGGCTATTAAAATATAAATATAAACCATCATTGTTAAGATAGATCAGTAAATCAAACCGCAAAAAATTCTCATAGTATAAAAATTGCCTCGAAATGCATAAGGCTCAGCACAATTAACTACATATTAGGGTAGGGTGTACTTCGTTTCCAATACAGGTTTGCAACAACATCCTCGAAGATGCCAACACGAACATCCATCTCGGACCCCCGGGTTCAAAAAACTCTCACGAATGCCATTCGGGACGTCTTCGGGTGTCTTCGGGTGGGCGCGAACGCCAAAAAAGGCGTGATTCATCCCTTCGAATAGGACGAACCACGCCTTTTTTCCCCCAAAACCCAAAACGAGGCGGGTCTCATCCCCCAAAAAATGAATAACACACCAAACAAAAATTTTTTTCCATGTAGCGCACCCCAAAAGTCACTATTACCGACAAAAACTATATCTTCCCCTCTTTCTCAAAAAAATGGCATATTGCCCCTGAAGATACTTATAGTACCTACTCATACTAAGTAATCGTATGCATCTTGTTTTTCTAGCAAAAATTTATAACATGGCTTATAAGCTTCTGATAAGAAAATACAACGAGATAGGTTACTAATGTTGAGATTTTTGTTGAAAGACTGAACTTAATCCAAGCCTGATCCAAGACAATGTTTATACATAAAACTTAAAGTCCATAATTGTCATTTAAATGGACAGATCAGGTTAACAGGCATGAATTACTGAACTGAAACTTTTAGACAGATATTGGATCAAGAACACGTACGGGAAGAGTTTGCGAAACCTTTACAAAAACACTCAACTCAGTTAATGCTTTTTACTCCTTACAGCGCACCTAAACAAAAAAGCAACAAAAAATCATACGGCATACGTTGCCTCAATTATAAGATAAGGCAATATATGAGATTTACTGGCTTACTCTTGACTATTGTTATTTTACCATTATTTTAAAATAAATGTGAATAAAACGAAGGTCCCGTGTGCACCTAACTTGGAGACTTTTTAAAAATGAATTTTGCATTTTTTCAATTTTAAAAAGAGATGAGAACACTTAAGGTATAAAAGAGAAATTGAAATTGAATTGAAAGAGAAGAGAAATAATAACGTTAAGACCACGGACATAATGAAAACGAATACAAGAGAGAAAGAAAGTTACGAATACCTTAGGGCGATTAGCATCACCTCAAGCCAATGTATTTAGAAATTGTGATATGTTTCGTTAATTGCAGGCGTGTCAGTTGATCAACTGAAAATTTTTTAAAATTTACTTATAAACGGTTCTACCCAATCGTAGTTCAATGCGTCTTAAATGTTATACATATATATATACATATATATATATCATATATGATATGATATGATGATATGATATATGTGTATATATATACATATACATTTTGTTTGAGATTGCAGGCGCGTTCGTTGATACATCGCGTTGAGTGAGGTCCTCATTAATATTTTTCGAAAATTTTGTAAATTTCGTAAAACGTACTATGGGTTGTAAGTTTGACGATTTTACGTGTTTTCAACATATCACATTCATTCATCAATCGTCAGTTTTTATGACAATGTTCCAAAAGCATACGACTGGTAGACGGACAGACTGACAGACGGACGGAATGACAGAAAGGTAGACAGACAGGCAGGCGGACAGATAGACAAACAGACAGCCACGCAAGCATATAAAACTGGCAGAAAGTTAAGCATGACTACGCTAACCGGGAATACGTACGCTCCCCGGAAACTCTAATGAGTATTTCTCAGTGTTGCAATGCACGGGCAAATGTGAGGTATAGGTCGGTGGTGGTGATTATAAAATTGGTAAAAATCTTTCCTTACGAATCTTTAGCAATTGTTCAGTTCTTTACGAATTATCTGCGCATCGGATCAGTTCGCCGCCAAGTACATCTCACTTTTAAGTAAAATCGTCGAAACTGCATTTATTTTTATTGAGATTGATTAAAAGCAGGTTGGTGCCAAGGCGCTTTTTGCGCTTTCCTTGTCTCTAGCATCAAACAATCAATTGATATACAATTCAGAAATCTAGAAATTGTTTAGGACAACAACATTCGATAACAACATTAACACAAATTTATTCTTTGTGCGAGGGTGGTTTATGACAACTAATTTATTAATGGAGAAGTGGATAGACCATTAACGAAAGAGCATAGTCGGATTCGTCGATTAAAATTCTCATCGCATTGTGTCAACCTCTACGTTGCGCATTTCTGACGCTTACACGACCGCAAACACGGACCATCAAAGCTATCTAACTTCGATGGTGATTATGAGAACTTATAGAAGATAATAATAGGTTTTTATATCGAACGACTAAAGATGGCGTATATTTAGTTTTGTTACGCCGTCCGCAGGGGATGAAGTAGTTCCTTGCCCGGTCTTGCACCATAACCGAATGGTTAATAAAAAACCTAAATAGTGAATCCCCGCTTATTTACGGAGAAGAGCCACTTTACGTATTGTTCATCTGAAACGTGTTTCTATTTGATGAGGGCGTCGGAAACTGTGCAGGCATTAAGTTTATGTGAATGGAGAGCAAGTGAATAAATGCAGTAGGGCACCCTGGTGTTGGAACAACTTCAAAACAATGATTTGTATTTCTGAAAAAAAGCACATCTGACTTAAGAATGGAAGATTAATGTGTGAGTTCGTGAGGGGAAGGAATTTTACTCCGAATTCGTAGGAACATCTTTTATTGTTGGCTAACCGATCAAGGAATGTTCCATATGCACCGTGTATAAGCACGGTGACGGTCATGTAAACGGAAGTAAGAAAAGAGGGATGAGATGCTATGCCTTTATCGACCAAGCATTCGCTATAGCTGCGACCATACGCCAGTCGCAATTAAAGTGTGCTCGTACCGCCGGGTTTGGTGAAATAATAGTCTTAGACTTGGTTTTATCTACTGGGCTATGCGCAGACCCCCAATTTGCCATATTTATCTTCTAATTAGGTCCTCTCAGTGTCGTTCATCTCTTCTCAGGTGTGCAAAGAGTTCCTCCTATAAGCCATTTTTCTCGAAATGAAATAATTATAACAGACTTAGCTGGTAAGGAGAAATAAAAAGAAACAGTTCTCTGAGGCAAAAATCATTTTTATACTCAGTAACTCTTTATCCATAGACTTGGTCTATCGTTTTCGATCTGCCAACTTTTGACTTAACCTCTTATCAAGTGTACATTGAGAGAATGAAATAAAAGGTTAATATTTTTTTTTTTTTTTTTTTTTTTTGACTACCTGCTGGGTAATCAAAGATGGCTGTAAGAGTTTTATTTTTAATCGATTTGTTTCCGAAACAAAGTGTCGAATATTGAAAGAAAGCTTTAATAAAAAAAAGAAGAAGAAGAAAATACTTAATCCCATAAAACGAATATGCCGCCAAGATAATCTTAACGAGTAGGGCATATGGTTAATTCTTTGTATTCCTACTAAGTGCTTAAACCCTTTTCAGAGAATATGAAGCAAGAGAAAACGTGAAACGTAACAAATAAAATAAGAGATGAAGAGAAAAAGATAGAGAGAAGAAGAGAAGAACCCCCAATTAGAGCGATAGAATTATATGCGGCATGTGTTATTAAAAGTTCATCTAAACGCATATATAAAAATACACAGTTATTCACTATGAAAGAAATAACAAACAACAATAAAAGAAAGGAAAAGAAAAAAAAAAAAAAAAAGAAAAAAGTGAACACCACCAGTAAACAGTAAACAAACTAAAACACACAGCTGGTCGATTGGTTGGTTGGTTGGTTGGTTTGTTGCTTGAGCTCTAGAGCTCATTGTATCTGACAGATACGTTACACGTTTAGTTTAGTGTCAATTGTTAGTTATAAACGAGAACTTGAGCCGGTTGGTTGTATTGTTTGAGCTAAACACAAAAGCCGATTCTATACTTACCTATACCATTGCGTATACACACACACATACATACATACATAAATACATACATACATACATACACATGCTAATATTCTAAAAGAAAGAAACAAAAGTTTATTTACTTCCGTTTTACGAGAAAGTTAAACTGAAAGGTGTTTAAGTGAATGAATCAAAAAAAAAAACAAACGAAAAAAAAAACCAACGAAATTTAAAATAAATGTAATGTAAATTTCTTCAAATGTTAACAAAACAACAACAGCTGGCCGAGTGCTCGATGTGCTGTTGTTATAATGAAAATTAAAACGAATTATTATTACTTCACCCTAGTTTCTCGCCCTTTATTTCATTCTATTTGCCTTTAAAGAGCAAAAAAAAAAAAAGAAATTAAAAAATAAAATATAAAACAACAACAACAATTAGCTCGAGAGTCTTAAAAGGTTTCAAAATAAAAATTACACAGATATTAACGCTGAGTGTGTGCTTCAAGAAAAAAAAAAAAAAACAAAAAAATTGAGTTGGTACGTGTCAAAAAGGTTGTTAAGACAATTATAATAAATTGTTGTTATTGTTGTTATTATTATTATTATTATTATTATTATTATTATTATTATTACTATTAATATTAATATCATCATTATTATTATTATTAAGTAGTAATAGCTAAATGAATAATAAATAGTTTACAAAATAAATTAACAAGCAGCCAATTACATAGCGGAATAACTCAAAAAAATTTTGAAAATATATTTGCAAAAAAACAAAAAAAAAACAAATTATTAATAATAACAAAAAAAAAAAATTTAAAATACTTAATTTATAAACAAAAAAATAAAAAATGAAATTATAAAATAAAAAAAAAAAACTTAACTTTAACAAAATACAATATTTCGTGATTGATGTTATTCTAGAAAAAAATTATTTAACTTGACAGAATAACTTCAGCACTACATACTGCAGCAACAATACAACTTCACAACAATCACTCGAAAAGCAAACCAAAATATTTAATAACATTTTTTATACTAAATTGTGCTCATTATCTGCGTATAATCAACATTAAGGCTAATTGCACCAATCTCTTGTTACCGGATTTAATTTATTGCACATAATCTAAAATACCTGAGATGCAGCGTACACTTCCATCTCTTTCGTTCTCTATACAGATATCGCTTTCACTGCTACGCCAGCCTTTCTTCATATAAAATTTTAGAATGCTTTAAGGCAACGATCCATAAACTCTATCATCGTTCGTACGGTGCTCATCACTAAATAACACACACAGACACAAACACATACACACACGTAAACACGCATATACACGTACGCATATATACATGAACAGGCCCAAGCGACCGTTATCTTTACAGCGTTGGTTTTTAAGCAAATAAATAAATTTAATCAACAGCAAAAACAGCGACAACAACAACAACAACAACAATAGCAAGGTAAATAAATCGTTATACAAAATGAATACAATTATTTACACCTTAACAACTACAGCTTTAGAATTTTAATGACTTTTTTTTTTCTCTTCTTGTAAAACATTGAAATTACATTTCAAAAAATATGTACCAAAACGCACATACAAACTACGTTTGCCTTAAAACGAATTTCGGGCACTTTTCATCTCCAAAAAATGTAAAGAGAAAAATAATAAGCATATGTCGACAGTTAAACAATTTGAAGAAGCGTAAGGGAAAGCCTTCCCGTAAAGTACTCATATGTGTGATAAATGTTATGTAAATAACGCGTTAAATTTAATCATGTCAGCCGATTGGCCAAATCCGCCATAGATCACCGATCACCATCTCAACATTATGTTTGCCAAAAGAAAAATTCCTTCAACTACTCAACTACTGACGTCAGCAAAATTTGAAAAAATAGTTAAATCGATCTATGGGGTTCTATCTATCTGATAGATAGCCCGTAATAGTTGTTCCGATATATTGATTGATAGATGAACATGTGTTCATAATAAACAACGCATACATGTTTGCCTGTGGATGATATAAGTTTAAGATACGGCATAAAAGTGCCTTAAAGAACCTCTTAAGGCCCTAGAATTTATTTATATTCTTTAGCAGAATCTAAGCCTTAATGTATTTAATTATTTCTATCTGTTTATTTGGTTAGCGAAACCGTAAACTAGTCTTACAAATTTTATTTAAAACACTGAGCTTTGCTTCTCAACGAATATTTCCTTTTTTAGTTTAGTTGTATGTCAAATCCAGAAAAAAGGAAAAGACAAATGAAAAAAATTGATCATCTGGGCTAGTGTTAGGAGCGTAATAATATTCTTATATTCCCCCCTTCCCACCCACTTATAATATAGCATATATTACGCTTGTGCGGGCTTATGTAATACGCAGAAGGGCTTAACATAGAACCGCCTTTTATTATACCGATCATTTCAGAATCATTTTCTAAGCCCATCTGTCCGCCTGTCCATGTAAATTTGTGTTCAAGCTACAGGTCGCAATTTTTGAGGAATTTGATGAAATTTCGTACACTAAAGTGTTTCGAAAAATTTGGTTCGGCTGGGGAAATTTTTTGATCCCTGATCCCTCTCTCATATTTGGAGCACGTAGGTCGTCTACTTGTTGGAAACCACCGCATATAAGGCATTTTATGAAAAGACTACGTTCGCATGAAAATAATGTGTAACTTTTGGTGTATTATTTCCAGAACGAGTGAATAATTGTATTAGGCGAAGGGTATCTAATAGTCGACCTTGTTCGACTATAATGTCTTTACTTTGTTTTTCTGTTTTATCTTATATACTTTACGCATATGTCATGTAGGTATCTTATGTATTTTTTTTTTTTTTTTAAATCTTCGTTTAATGTCCAAAAAACATTAAATTTCGCAAAAAATCGCATTTCTTTTATTGATTCAATTCACTTTTTTCTTCTCACCTTTCCGATCTTACGCTTAAGTAAAGGTTTATTACTAAGCCTTTATTTTTTCTTTTACCTAAATTAGCTGATAATGGAGAAGAACAACGCTCGAAAATGCTCCTATCGAGCTTTATCGCCAGTAGCGACTCTAAGCCACAAATTGGAAAATTTTTACCTATAGTAGGCTTGTGGTTGTGCACAAATCACGTCCTTGTTCACAGCCTTGTTGAAGCAACACATGGGCCAATAATTATCGAAATTTTTACACTGTTTTCAACACCATAGTCTCCTAGTCGTTCGCTTCTCGAATAATTCCTTGCGCTCAGGAGGTCAAGGTCCTCAAAATACATCTGAATTCGCGTAATGACTTCGTCAAGAAACCCAAATCTTTTTCTTTGAAGTGTCGTTTTAAGATTTATAAGCGAATAAGCATCGCTGGGTGGTGGCATGTGGTGGCAATAATTCGAATTTCAATACAATACAATTCTGGCACAGTAGCCATCGACTTGGGGCGGAATGGTTTAGTGTTAATGCCCCAGCTTTTTGAAAAAACACGTTCGCATGCCTCAAATTTCCAAAACTCCTGCCTTCCGCCATCTGTAGGAAATCAACAAAATCCCTTAAACTTCACTTTTCAATTATCGGGAATAAATTTGGGGATTTTTTTTTTCGGGTTTTGTAGTGTGAACAAAGCAATTCTTTCGAAAGTGATTGGTGTCCGCACGACTTCACTAAAAACCAGTATCTGTGTTTTCAAAATTCAAGTGCGGTGGAGTTTATTTCTCTCGTAAATATGTTGAGTCCATGCATCCATTAGGCTGCGACTCTTTCTTTTTTCTCACTGAATAGGCGATATCCACTGTTTGTTCATTAAAAAAAAAAAAAAATTTTAAATCAGCAAACTATCGACAAATTTTTGGAGAAGAGTTAAATAAATTTTTACTTTCCTATCAAAAAAAAATATTTAATCAGTAGGCGACATTTGAATTTTTTCCACTATTTCGCAGCTCGGCCGATAGCCGTCGTTGTTTCAGCAATGATAATTTCGAAAAATAGTACGGATTTATTTTTTAGAGACGAAAATCGAAGTCTCGGTCTCGGGAATTATTGACTGATATCTATCTCAATTTCTGTCAATAAAGCACACAGAAGATGATCTCCAACGTGCATGTCTGAGCATGAAAAACGGAAAGACAAACCGCAATAAACAATTAACTGAGTTCTGTTCGGCTAGGGCCGAATCTTGTATACCCACCACCATTTTTAATACTGGCTGTGGTCGTCTATTTTCATTTTTAAAATAAAAAATCCATACAATGTTAGATACAATGCCCTTGCCCGTGCCCTTTCCCAACAATAAGTACGGGCATGTTTTATATATATATATATATATATGTATATATATAATAGTGAGTGGACATGTTCAATAGCTTTTCTAGTTAAAGACAATGTATCTTGATGTGTAGAAAGTAGAGAAAAAAGAAGAGAAAAATGAAAATTGGGCAACTTATTTATTTCGTATAGGCGTGGCTGATTACTTTCACATTTAAACATGAATCGAAGGCTTTTCCCTGAAATCAATTTACGGGTTATAAGCGAAAATTCATAAATTTTTGACTGAGGATGTATTCATACGTCCAGTCATGGACGTATGGACGTATCGTGAATGATTTAGCTTACCTGCGTGTAAGAACTATTTTTGCCAAAGTCAAAATCAATATGCTTAGCTTTTGCGACCACGAGATTGTCAACAACACATATCCACACAGACACCCAGACGGACAGACATGGCTAGATCAATTCACAATTTGACGCTAATCAAGAATACATTATATATATATATACTCTATAAGGGTCTCTGAACCTTTCTTTGGGATGAGAAAATGAGAAAATGAAAATTCGTGACCAAAAGAAAGAAAATACGACACCTGTTCAACTTTATGAACTCTAAGCTGAAAGCTAAGCTAATGCTATTAAATGTGTTCATATTCCGTTAAATACGTTCGCTGCCGGTTTATATTCTATGGTACTTGGCTTTAACTAGTTCTACTGCAAATAATTTCCAGTTGGTTATAAAATCGCATTTTTGTAATTGCCCTGCAAAAAGCTAGCTGCAAATGACTTTTTAAAATAATTATATTCTTGATTTCTCTTGTGTGGGTGTAAAAAGTCTCTAACGAATTATTTATTATTACGATTGTGAAAGTACTCATGTCGCGTCTAACCATTTCATTGTTTGTAATAAAATAAACGATCTAAACATTTGAAATAAATGAACAATATTATTACAAGGGCTCATTGTTGTTGTTGTTATTCCACCAAAAATAAAAAATTGTTTACATTATCGAAAAGTCGAAAAAAAAAAAAGGGAAAAATTTACTCCTACGTAACAATTGATTGGGAAATATTTCGGTTATTTACATTTCCCATGCATAGGAAAAGTAAAATTTCTTAAAGGGAGAAATTCTTTCACTTTTTTACAAAACAGTTTATTACAAACAATTGCTTTCATTGTTGTTACATATCTATAGCGAAAAGTTGCGAGAGAGAAGAAAAGGAAGGAAAGGAAATTTTTCAAAAAATTCAAATTGATAATGATAATAACGGACATTGATATTGAAGAAACATTAAAAAAAAAAAAAAAAGAGGAGATGTTTGTTTAATAATCGAAGATTCCTTTGCGGCAAAGATCAAAGACAGCAGACAACATTTTAAATATTAGATGCATTGAAGGCTTAAACTCTCACTTGAAATTATCTTACCAAACATATTTGAAGTGTTTAACGGTGGAGAAAAGCGACCGAATAAAGTACAACTAATAAGCTAATGGAAGTAATAATATTATTATCCGTATATAGACATCAAGCAATTCTTTGCCTTTCAGTTTCTTAGAACGTGTTAAAGGTTTTATTATGAAAATTACTTTATGCAATTATGAAGAAATTTCTGTTTGTAAAACTTTTTTCTGTTTCTCTTTGTGCTTTTTTTCTTGGCACATTTACCCGTAAATGGTACGAGGGCACTCACATTCGTATATCAGAAGTTTATCTATAGCCGTCAACGAATGATAGGCACATAAAAGATATGCTCAAAAGTACGCATTAGAGAGCTTATTTAAATACTTTATGGTGATATTATTATCGATCAGCATAGTCGATTCGATCGTCTGTTCGTCTGTCTGTCTGTCTGTCCACCCTTTTCCATATCTGCTTATTGTCTTTATCTGAAATGCCCCTAACTTTATAATAGAAAGTCGAAACTCGGCAGGCATGAACTCCATTGGAGCCACGCCCACAATAGACAAAAGAACGTTTTTCAAGAAACCTCACTTGCCAATGAGCTTAGGCCCAACACATACGAAAAGCATTAAGAACTCTCCCAAGAAGACGAGCGTTATCTGCTTATAAAGAAGTCGACAAAGAACCCGGAACCTTTAACTTACAGCCTCAAAAAATTTGAATTCTCAAATCGGATGCAAATATTTTTTACGATCGACTAAGAGATCCGCGTAAAAATCTTTTCTATCATTCATATAACGGAATGATATTTAATTAAATTCGTTGTAATTGATTCGGGGATGTGTGACATCAAAATGTCCTCCCACAGACGAGTATAACTCCTTTACAGTCTTCACTTTACATAGAAGCTGCTAAGTGAGCTTCTTAAGTTCTTTTACCTTATGATGTGAGTGAATTGGCAAACCATAGCCTGACTTGCAAAATAGCGCATGGCAATGCATTCATGTCCGTAGGAAGCGGTTTTTACTTTTCATTTCGAAAGCAGAGACGGATCGAAGCTGCTTGGACCCTAGAAGAAAATATTACTTCAAGAAGAATGCGAAAATAGATGTAACTTTTCAAATATTGTGGCGAACTAAATTAATCGAGTTCCTCGTAAGCATTAACCACATTTAGTATGAAGAAATTCCGATTGGATTCGAAAGTCCAATGCATCCAAATTGAGAAACTATGCAAATTTTAATCACCAACATAAAAGTCTATACAGAAACACTGTTCAATTGAGCAAAAAAAAAATATATATATAGAAAGTTTCTCTTCGGAACTGCTTTCAATAAGTTTGTTAAACTTGATATCTTAGCAAATTAGTGAGCCTAACGCGATTAAGTCAAAACAGTCGACATTTTCTGATACGTATAGCAAAACTACATTGGAATACTTTTGCGTTCTATGGACGACTTCTGCCAAACTATTCAGTTCCACACAAATATGTTTTTGTATGTATTACGTTGTGTTTCGCACAAGTTCAAAATGATATTTACAACTGGCGATTAATGAAATATGCGAAATTTCGCAAAAGAACTCACTGGACTCCTAAATCGAACCGCAATCCCACACTTCCACATATAGAACAGTGCTAATTATACAGCAGAGCTATATTAGGGCCTTTAGTGAGCTCTATTAAGTCAGTTGTCGTTGTTGTTAGTTACCTCTGAATTTACGACGATATAGATAAAGTTACCACTTGTATGTGCGAGTCGCGTAAGCGCAGCCTATGCTTTCATTATTTCACTATACAGTTCATCCTGAGTATAAAAAGTTTTATTGATTAAATTCTGGATAAGTAATGAGAAAACCCACTTTCTTCACCTACTTGATCAATGCAACTATTTGTTTAAGACCTCATCCAACACTATGCCAAAAAGCGGTAATGCATGCGTATATAACTGAGCGCTGCGATCCTTATGTATGTGTAGCTGGATCTAAACTGCTACGTTTCAAAACACATTTCTTTTTAAGTAAAGACTTAAGTCTCTAAATCATATGCTGAAACTAATTTCTTATTGTCTTTATGGTGGGGTTTCACTGCAGACTTTATGCAAGATTCCACTCGCTCATCTTGGGTCTTTCTTTCTACTGAACGAAACTAGAACAATATAGCACGAAAATGCATCCTTTAATACATCGTTCCACATGTACCGCAAAGTTCTATAAAAATTGTATTTTTAACCTAACGTGAAGACGTTTAATAATACGACAGATAATGCTTCTATTAAACGCTTAAGGCCAAAGGTATTTTAATTTTTTCTTCTCGAGTGCAAAACCTCGAAACCATCGTCGAGCATTTTTGATGTCAACATTAGTCGAATAAACTATATAGCTACGCTACACCACTTAAGGTTTTCGTTAATTAGAATAACTGAAGCATGTCCAAGACTAAGATCTATTGCAAAGTTTCGTAAATCAAATCAACTTTAAAAGAATTTAAATTTTTATGCTTAGCATATAAGAATGTTAGCCCGTTATTGAGCTACCACTTATATTGTTATAATCAACGGGTCTCTCAGAGAACATCTTCCATCAAATTTTCGCTTCGAAAAGCCGGCTAAACTTTTAGGAGATAACTTTAGGGGCTCCAGGTAGAGCAGATACGATAACGAAAGTTATTTGAAAGTTAACGGTCAAGGTTAGTAAATATATATAATTCACACGTAAGTGTGATCTAATCAAAAAGTCATAAGAATTTTCAAACTGTACTCTCCGCTTGCTTAACAAATTGATATATAGATGAATATACACACACACACATATATATATATATACATATATACATATATATATATATATTTTTGTTTTTTTGTTTTTTGCATGTCAGGTAGTATTGTCAATAGCGCACATGAGAATCTCCTGCACTTAATCTGTCCATATGACTATTTTTTTACAAAGTTGTGGGTGGTTTTGAAATTCTCTTTTAAAATATGATGAGAGAAGCAGTCGATATAATAATAAATAAAATATAATAAACAAAACAAAAAACGTTGAAGATACTGTAAGAACTACCTACTCTGGAATGTTCACTAGAGGTGTATATTTGGAAGAATTTAAAAAACACAAAAAAATGGGTTTCATAATCAAGCAGCGGGAAAAAAAAACTGAAGCAGCTTTTATTATAGTAATGCTTTAAAGATGAAAGCAGTACTAGCGAAATTAGTTCGAATATAGAGTAGAAAAGCCACTCCGCTCTGGTATCGCAACCCCCCCTAGGACTCTCCATGACTTTCTTTTATTTCCCAAATTCAAAAGAACAGTTCGATCCTAACACGTTTTGAGTGAAAGCAAAGATAAAAACGCAATTTTACTCAACCCTCGAGTCTTTCTCAAATTGTGACCGCTTAACATCATATAATATCCAAAGATCGCTCGCTATGGAAAGGACCAAAACAAACTCTACCGCGCTGAGATTTGAATCTTTAAACACTGGCTTAGCAGGCGCGATTCTTACCCACTCGCCTACTCATCGCGTCTAATGGTAAGTGAAGTAAACATTGAACAGTAAATATTTGTTCCTTCTACAATATTACCTAGTGACGATAGGCAATCCTTCAACTTTATATCATCTCAGGCGTATTGCTATTATTGTCGGAGGCATAACAAAGTCCATATCATTTCTCTTCTTCTTGAGTGTACACTCCATTACTTGCCTTAAATTTGTACAACATACAAAGGGCTTGACATAGACTAACCTTTTGTTGCAGCAACCGTCTCGGCTCGTTTGCTGTTTGCAATTGTGTTCATCCTATAACTTCGATGTTTTCAGATATTTTCATAAAAATTTGTTTACTAACAATTCTTTTGGCTCAAAGAGAAGCCCTATCAAAAACGGATTCGATTGGCATATCTTTTGACTACTACTCAACCATATATAAGAGCCCAGGAGGCCATATTTTGAGCAAGTTATTGTACGAGGGAAACAATTGTGATTTTAAATCTTATCCCGCAAAAATCGGTGAAAACATGGCAATTTAATGTGCTACATATATGTGGAAAATTTGCCTATTGAGAAGACTCCGCCCATGCAAACTTTGTCATATATTTTTATTATCTAAGTATTAATAGCATCTTTCAGATCACAAACAGATGCTGTTTTTCTTGCTTTATAATGAAAATTAGTAAAAAAAAAAATAATGATTGGACTACGTAGGTCCATTTCTCGGTCTTCACCTGATGCTAATGCTTGTGATGCTTGTAAACGTAAATTGGTCATTAAATAAGCAACAAGATGACCCTTTTGGTATGACATGATGAAAAAAGGTAAAAAGTTGTATTAAGCGAAATGATTGGTGAATACGTTATGGTCGAACTTGTTCGACTATAATGTTGCAAATTGTTATTATATGAGTAAGATTAGTATGAAGCGGTCTCTGATATAGAATTTAATTAAAATAAATTCAATTAAGAATTTTCAATTAAAACTATAAATAATAAGAGACTGATTGCTACACAACGTAAACAAACATTATGTAGTTTCTTATCATCAGATTCTCTTTTCCTTGCTCCTTTTTATCAACTTGTGTGCGTGTGTGTGTGTGTGTGTGTGTGTGTGTGTGATTATTATATAGCAACAAAAGTTGTAGTAAATTATAGTAAATTTTTTTATCTTCAATATATATACATATACAGCTGCATATAGATATACATATATATGTATACCTGCTGTAATTATAAATGTGCTTGCGAACGTGTTTATAGAATTCTGTGATAAATAGCGCTATCTGATGAAACCTTGTTACGTGCGCTCTTCTTCTTTGCCTTCATTTTTTCGCTTTTATTTTTTTTCTTTGTTTTTGGTTTTTTTATTTACAACGACAATAACAAGGTATTGATTTTCTAAGTAAAACAACTGTAGAGATAAAAAGTATGAAACATTGACTTACCTTTAAATAAAGTTGTAATACCGATTGATATTGTTAACGATGATGATGATAAGTCGCGTACACACACAAGTACTTTATAGCGTATTAAGTAGCTTTCTATAAAAAGTTTGCCAATCTGAAGGAAAAAAAAAAAGTTAAAAATATATATAAAAAAAAAGAAATGCTCGTAAAAGTTTCTCTTGCAAAATTATAGAAAATTATTTGTAATAGCATAACACACTAATTATAAATAATTGTCTTAACAATTCGCAATATTTAAATATTATTCAATTGGGTCACGATTGTGCTCATATAACGGTATAGAAATGCGATTTATTGCTTATGATCGTCAATTAAAAACTAGTTCACAATCACGTTTACACTACGTAATTTATTCAAATTTTTTTTTTTTTTTTTTTTTTTTTTTTTTTTCAAATAAAAAGTTTTTAATTGTAGGTGTAATTATTCAGGGCGCAACAATTCTATCGAAAACAATCAGTTAAGGATGCTGTATTCAGTTTAAAGAGATTCTAGATTACACGACGGCTTGATTAGCTAACATCGATAAATATCATTCGCTTACTTCCTCCTCCTCCTCCTCCCCCTTTTTCCGTATACCATATTTAAAGCGAGATGTACTGACTTTGATTATTTCCTTTATAACATTTATCATAAGCCCAGATTAGAGTTTGATTTTTAGGCGATATATAGAAAAGTTGAATAAAGCGTATGTGTATGAATAAGTCCTGTATTTACTAAATTGTGAGTGTTATGATGGCTTTTCTCTAAATTTTTATTCAATTTTTTTTTTTTTTTTTTTTTTTTTTTTTTTTTTTTTTTTTTTTTTTTTTTTTTTATTACCTTACTGACTCAAACAAGATTTCGGTTTACTTGGATCGCGTTCATTTCTATTTCGCAACGCTCTGTGATTTTTTGCGATTGTAAAAATTCTTTTTCATTCAATTTCAACTAAAAACCTTAATTTTGTACTACAATAGTATCTTATAAAGAGAAACGCAAAAGTGTTAGTGAGTAGAAAAAAGTGTAGTTTGAGAATTCTCCAATGTTTAATATTTTATGTTACAATTAGCACGATTTGCTTGATATCCGTTTCTAATGTAAAAACATGTTCACCTCGTGTCATAAACTTATTAACGAACACGTACGTATGGTGCAACACCCTCGCAATTATTGCAAATTTCTATAAATTATTTTTAACTCAGATTTCAGAGTAAACAACAATTCATAGTCAAAGACATATTTAAATATCCATTTCCATAAGCACTTATCGTATAACGGAGCGCTGCATTTGTTGCCACTTATGCAAAAGTTTTTAAGAAAAACTATACAACGCTACTAAAACGAAAAATAATGCATTCAATAGCTGTTCGTGACAATTTGTGAAAGAGAGAGAGAGAGAGGGAGAAAGTAAGTATAGTTTAAGTTTTTTATGAAAGCTGTAATTGAAAGCCTTTGAAAGCGAAGAGCCTTCACGGTCTCCCTATCAAGCGTCATATAGAATGTCAACGCAAGTCGCACTACCTATGGACAGTTTTAATACTAGTCTTTGAGAAGGGATTTATTTTCAACTTATTTTATCGCGGTCAGACACACGTTCGCACGCGTACTTTCTCTTCCCCTTTCTCTCTCTCTTCTCCCATATCACTAAATTTCTATATCTATCTCTAAGTTCATCTTCACCTCTATTTGTATCAACATTATTCTCTATGTATACCAATAAGTGTAGATTTTCGGGTTTATTTCTAAGTCCTATTCCAGGACCTACCTACCTACTGTTATCTTTATCGCTAGCTTGGTGTTTAGATTTATTTCTACGTTTATCTCGATTTTTATTTTTTTCTCCATCTCTTTTATTATCTTCATTTTTATCTCCATCTCTATTTTTAAGTTTATTTATACTACACCTCTGTGCGTAGATCTTTCGCTAATCTTGTTCTCTTTTTCTACGTTACTCTCTTTGTCTGTCTCTAGTCCTATCTCTACTTCTGTCTCTATTTCCATCTTAATCTCTATGCCTATCTTCTTCTCCCTGACTATCTATATCTCTATTTTCATTTCTATCTTAATCTCTTTTATTGCCTTCATCCCTTTGTCTATCTCTATCCCTATCTCTACGTCTAACTCGGTCATTATCACTATCACTGGCACTATCTCTATCTCTATGTCCATATCTTTGTCTACTCCATCTCTATTTCTACGTTAATTTCTTTCTCTACCTTTAACTCTTTGCCAACCTCAATCTGTTTGTCTACCTTTCTCTTCTCATCTATTCCCATCAACATTTTTACCTTAATCCCTATGTTTATCTCTACCACTATTTCTACCTGTATTTCTATATCTACGTTTATCGTTTTGTTTACCATCATCTCAATCTTTTGATTCACGACGGATAGATAGTGTATATAGCACACGATTCCACCATACCTGTATCTCTCTTATATTCATATTTTCAACTCGAACGTAGTTTGGCTGAAAAAAAAAAAAAAAAAAAATTATAATCGGATTAATATGTCGATTACAATTCACTTTAGGTACTCTTAACGGTCGGGCCTACCTTAAGGAGTCAAATATTTATTTTTATGTTCGCAGTTTTACAAAAAGTCATTATCAACCTTATATTAATTACGATTACTGTCGTAAATTCGTGCATTCTTAAATGTGAAGTAGTGAAGAAGTTATCGTTAGTCGTTAGTGTCGTTTCGTTGTAAATTTTCAAATCAACCATAGGTTTTATATTTCCTCATATCACTCCAACTAAGCCGATTTGAATTCTTTACGTATTCGATTTAATGAAAGTATTTGTTCAAAATCAAATAGCAATAACAACAACAACAATACATCAAATGCACACACAAACTATGAAATGAAAATAAATTGAAAATAATTTTATACGCTTTATAAATTCCCGGATATTTGTACATAATACACATATACACATAGATATTTAAGTGTATACACGTTTGTGTGAAAGCAAATGTTGCTCTTTTGCATTTTTGTTTTATGTTTTTTTTTTTTTTGTTTTTTTTGTTTTTTTTTCTTGTTTCCGTCTCTATCTCTCTTGGCCTGTCTATCCGCATTATTAGATATTGTTGTTAAACAACAGTAAGACCTTATCATGGCTAGCGTGGATTTTATATAACAGGTGTTTCCTTTCATCTTCTGCTTTCTATTTGCAACAAAGTTTTCTTCTCTCTTAATAGTTTTACCGACTTTTTTAACTGATAATAATCATACCAGTAGTAGTAGTAGTGGTAGTAGTAGTAATAATAATAATAATAATAATAATAATAATAATAATAATAAAAAAACAACAATAAAACAGCAGCGGTATAATAATAGTTCGATTATAGTGTGCGGTGTAAGCATAGCTAGCGTACAAGTAATTGCGAATTTTTAATGGCGAATTTGTGCTATAATCCTAATCCGTCCGTGATCCGTGATATAAGAAATCATTATCAGAAAATCACTTTTATTTACGTATTTACTCACACAGCAATGCGATTACTAAACTAATCCATTACATTGTGCATACGGTGTTAGTTTAGCATTTGTCTTGATCGTGTGTTAGTTAAATTTTTCTATCTATCTCTGAAAACACGTTTCGACCTGGTAAAGATTTAATATTAAAGTCTCAACATGTATTACTATGCGGTTGCCACTGTAATCGTTTTATAAATAGCGCCTGCCTTTAAGCTTGAACACGGCTTTCAGTTCGCACTACTGACTTTTTTTAATTGATTATAATTAATTTATTTTTAGCGAAAAAAAGCTCACCGTAAGTCGTTCAGTGTTTATGTACATTTGTGTAAAAACTGCCTGTATGCATGTTTATATATATATATATAAGTGTGTGTGCGTGTGTGTGTGTGTGTGTGCCTGCATATTATTACTTGAAAGTTATAAAACCGTCATACTTTAAATGACGGCATCGTTTTATCAAGCAGTAGTTCAAAATGCATTTGTATTAAAAGTAAATGCCGTTTGCGTTCTGTGCATAAAATTGACGTCATGGTCAAATTCATGAATTACATACATCGAATGTAATTGTTGTAATATAAAGGCTAGAGAAGAAATTAGAATTTTAAATTCTATTAAATTTAACCTACTTAAGAATCACGTATGTATGTATGTATGTATGTATGTATGTATATAAATGTAAGATATTTATGTAGTCTTTTATTGACATTTAAATAGATTTAAAAATATCTTCAACATTAATAAGTGGTTAATAGGCCTTAATTGATTTCACACAAATGCATTTATTTAACACGTTAAGAAAAGCTATGTTGTATGTATGCAACAATGTTTATGCGAAAGCTAATAATTACCGATGCCTTGTGTAATGTTGTTTTGTGAAAATTTTCCAAAACAATTTCTTTTATTTTTTATTGGTTTTCGAGAAACTTTGAAACCATGAACACAGGACAGATCTCACCAAGTCAGATGTTTGCGTTTAATGTATTTCACATTCAATATATAAAGTAATAATGGTAGAGTATTAGAGAGATTCTGCTGAAATAAATGCAATAATGTGTTCAAAATATATGGGGAATTTTTAATTCAAAATACGCGCATGTCTTCTTTTTTTTTTCATTTGCTAGGTTGTTATTGCTTTCCCATTAACCTTCTGCTGCCATTTCATACCATTCGGGATATGTTGGTTCATTAATTAGAATGCATTATGCATTTATTGCAAATTGTTGTCAAACGAATTTTCGTTATGAATAGATTCGTTGAACAAAAAAATTTGTATTAAAATCTATTGAAAAATTTAATGACTTAAGCAAATTGACTGAAAACAAAAAAAAAAAAAAAGATTTGTAATATCATCTAAACGAAAACAAGTTTAATTGATTGGCCAGATTGATTGGAAAGCGAAAAGGAAAGTGTTCTGATCATCAAATAGTAGAGAGAGATTCAAATCAAGAGGTTTACAGGTTGCAGAGAGATCTTGAAGATCTTCAACAAGCAATTAAATAACGAATCATATCGGAGCAGACCATCAATGTCGGCCACTTAAGAGAATATCAATAAAGTCAAGGATTTTGTGTTCAACAACCGTGGATCAACTAGTTAAGGTCTCGCAGATAATTGTTTGTAATTTGTGCGTAACTTTAAAGAACATTTTGCAATTGTGACGTTTTTTCCTACAGCTACTCAACATCGCAACGTATTAAGCTTTGTAAGAGTAATGCTGACGATCTCAAAGGAATGAGCCGGTAACGAGCCATTGATTTATTCTTACGATTCTTCAAATAGACCGATAACTAAGCGAATCTAATGTTGAATCTGAAGTGAAATGGAATTTTAAAAATCCATCAACAATACTATCACATAATTACAAAAGGCTCTCTTTTTCTGTAGACTAACAGACCGAGTAGCATGAAAGTTGTATCATTTGCAAATGAAAAGCGAATGAAACACACTCTTCATATCCACCTTTTTGCAGAATCAGTGATTGACCAGGTCGCCATCGACAGATGTATCACGAAAATCGTTTAGATAACCCTCGCCATCCAACGCATTCCGTTGACGCTGCATATTCAAGGGAATGCAATTTTCTTTAGATTCGAATTCAAAATTTATTAAATCCTTCATTAAATCCTTCAAGATGTGAATGCTTAGCCTTGAATGCCATTAGAAACGCGAAATGTCGTTGCTGGTCTCTACAAATAGTTAAGTAAAAATTCCCTTTGTTTGTTGAACACAGCATTATATAATAACGAGGTAAACCGATATAACCCCAGGAAAAGAAAACCGATTCTTCGACAATTTTTTTTTGGAATAAAAGGAAAGATAGTAAGTAATACAAATAATATTTGAAGAGGTTATTAGGCACACTTTGAAGTTTTAAAATAAATAAAATATATTTTTGAAAAATAATAAAAAAACGGAAACGTCACAGCCATTATTTGGGGCCATTTTTCATTTAAAGTGCAGATATCCATATGCAATCTTTTCATCATTCAAATTACACAAAGCAATGTCAGTCGCTATATCCAAGACTAAAAATACTGAAATTTTACGGAACAAACTTTTTTTACGGCTAATGAATATTTCGCCACGTATTTTAAAAAGTCCAAAGCATCTATTAAGCAAAAACGAGTTGATCTTTTTTTTTTTTATTTTGCAATGGTTTACCCCTTTAGTCAGAATAGTGTTATCAAAAGTTCTTTCTACGTAGGTAAGTGCGAGAAAAAATGGAAAGCAAACCTTTAATCATATCTTTTGCTTAATTCCCACACTTTAAGTATTCCATCGCAATAAAATACTGACTCGTATGCTTACAAGTAAAAGACGCTTACAGACAACAATGAATGGCCGAATTGAATATTCTTCGTCAAGTTTCTTCGTACAAGCAGCGGTCTTGGTTTCTCTTTCTCAAAATAAAAAAAATAAATAAAAAAAACTGTCAATGCCTCCCGCCCCGTCTTTCTTCCTCTCTCTTGGTCGCTGCAAAAACTCTTCAAAATCCTTAAACGAACCTGAACCAGTACCTCTGCCGGCAGTGTGAGCTCATAAATAATGGTTTGTGATAACAGTTGCACTACTGACTATTGTTGCTGTTGATTTCTCCCCCTCTGCGCATGCCTCAAGGCTCTCACTCTTATGTTTAGCCTGTCAAGGTTCATGCACTTTAAATATCTTTGCCTGCTCATTCAAGGTCCTTGCGTTAACAAAAATTTGTTTGGCTATTATTGTTACTATCAATTTTTCTTAACCAAATTTTTCCATGACAGCAAGTAAGAAAAATTCCTCTGAAGTGAATAATTATCCATTCGTCGATTCTCTATCTGATTGGTCGCGTCGGCAATAAGTGCGGCCGTTATATTTATTGTTGTTAACATTTCTGTGCCCAAAAAAAAGTTCGTGAGAAGAGTTCCTCAGCATTGTTTGCGCCAGAAAAAATGGTCCCAGCCTAACTTTTACGCTTAAGATGTACAAACAGCCGACTATTTTAAGCTGTTATCGGACCAAAGATAGTCAATCTTTAACATGATTTTTGAAGTTCTCCAAGAAATTTGCCCCTTACAATTTTCAGTGTTTTTTTTTTTATCAGTTTTCACAATGGACAGATAGACCAACAATTCAATCAAATCGTTTTAGAAGCGTGTCTCATCAAAATTCCATATACGTTAAGCGGTTTTTGATGAGCACTTCTATCCATATTACAAACGAAACAACTCCATTAGTGTAAATTCATTCTTCCGTGTTTTGTATAATAATTTAAACAAAAAAAAAAAAAAAACAAAAAGAAATAAGCAATTTTTTTTCACACTGCTTGCCGAGATAGGTAATTAAATTTATTAAATAATAATACAAATAATTACAAAAAATATTGCGTAAATTAACAACACGCAAACAGCCATTCAATCGCACACCGAACATAAAAATACTAAAAAAAAATAAAAAAAATGTAATAGAATTGTAGAGAAGCAAAAAAAAAAAAAAAATTGGAAAAAAACTCCTCCGAAAGAGTAACCATAAATAACTAAATCAAATCGACATTATGTACGGCATGCGTAATGATTATGAAAACGAAAACCAACTATGAAAACTATGACAAACACATTTTCAATTCAATTCGGGTACAATTTTGATTTATGAACTTATTACACACGACAATAATTTTAAATTTTACAACGAAATGACAGTTAAGTGTGGTGACATTAAAAACAACAATTTATGTTAATTTATTAAATTTTAGTATAATTTTTGATTATTACTATTATTATTTTTTTGTTTTTTTTTTTGTTTTATTTACTCATTTCTTTAAATACCTAAATTGTAACCAAAATGACTGACTAATTGACCATTTATGCTTTGACAACCGTAGCCTTTATGTGTGCACGGCTTGAATAAAAAAAAAAAAAAAAAAAAAATCATTAAGCGCACAAATGCAATCTCACAGTTGATGACCAAATATAGTTATGTAAACACTGGATGGCGGTTTAAAAATAAATTATTTACGTTTTTATTTTATGCATGCAGTGATAACAACATCACACACATATCTGTTCCAGTGTGCACATATGTTTAATGCAAACTAAACGTCAACGTGATACCGGTTCAGTGAATGGTTCACTGACACACATATTCGAATTCGTTTCATATAAAACATACACATATGTATTATTATTATTATTATATATATATATATATATTTATGTATATACATAATATTTATTGTAAATATCGTCAAATAGAAAAAAAAATCCGCAGACAGAGAAAAAAAAAAGACAAAAATAGTGAAAAAAGCTTAGTAACTGAATTTAAGCGCCGTTTACTGATGACACTACCCATAGTGTCTGTCGTTTACTTTTTCTATGCACTCAAGTGCTTTTGTTGTTACTGCCATTAAAGTGTATACTTTACGGTATTCGGAGAGGGTAAGTTGTTTACAAAAGTTTCCTTTAGTTTTTTTTTTTTTTTTTTTTTTTTTTTTTTTGTTCAGATCCGTCACTAGAGAATAGAAGATATATTATATTTGCCACTGCGTTTGGTTATGCAACTACTCATATCACGGAATAGTAGTATGCGACTGTGAAACGTTTGCATTTTCTCTGCGAATTTTCTATCAAAATTCGCAACATTTAGCCACAATATTATCAACAGCGTTGGCTATCGGTTCGATTAGGCCTGTTTTAGAAATTTCATAGCGAGTTATCATCTATGGCTATAGGATGCAAAGAGATGACTACAACTGAGAGTAAGTGAAATATTTTCTATTCATCGAGTATCTACAGTTCGTGGGAACTGTTTATGTCGGGTAGATGGGGGATTTGGGGGAAATTTTGGATGATTTCGAGATATGATTTCAACAAAAATGACGTGACATCTCACATACTCACCAACAAGATTAAGATATTGCCAAGTAAGGCAATCAAGCTTATGCTAAGCATTTCTTCAAACTGTACCAAGTTCGCAACTGCACCAATCGCAATTGTACCAAGTTTTAGATCATAAGCTTCTTTCAAGTTACACGTTTTTATTTATTATATTTATGGGTTGTGTGTTTGCTCAGTCCCATTGTCTGCTACTACTGTACTACTGTAGTTTATAGATAATTCAAGCTTCATTTCATGCTTTCTTCAGATTTTAAACAACAACAAAGAGTCCCCTTTCAGCCCTAACTCAATCAAAATTTCAACGAAAATTCACCGAGCAATCTCTTACAGCTCGCGTTCATACAAATCAAGATCTGATCTTAAAACGTACAGACGTACAGACGCGTAAAGATTCTGATATTTGGATTATAAGCAAATATATTCTAAATTATCAGTGGGCAAAGCGAAATGTTAATTATGAGTACACCATTAACTATTTGACTATCTCATGGCACAGAAGGAGTTGGAAGTAAATGGGTAGCTAACTAATCAATGCTTAACCATTAACAAATATTCAATAATGTCCCTTATAACAGTGAAATGAACAAGTTTGATGAGGGGTTCCGCTGCGCACCACCACACGTTTTCCTCCATTCTGAATGTACAGCTTGCTCCGCACGGACACACATTATTCGCTCATAAACGAGCAGATCAACTTATAGATAAATCGATTTTAAGGCAGTACTTTCTTGACAATAAGACTTTCATCCACGTTCACGGAAACAGTTAGGCTTCAAAGTAAGAAATGTTACAATGACTTAGCGTAAAAGAGCGCAACCAACGGTATAAAGTATAAGCCAAAATCGATGACTACAAGCTAAGATTACAATGACCGCAATGTGTAACCAAAAGCGAAGTAATCAATTCTCAAAATATAATTTTTCCTAAGTGAAGATCGTAAAGATCGCCAAAATTTGATCAGAATAGAATTAAAAATATTGCTTTACAGCCCATAATGGAAGCGTGGATTGAACTTTATTTCGAATTGTATTTAACCTCGCGGAACAGTTTTATCCAACGAAAGGGAAATTTTAAGTCAATAAAGGCCCCCACCACAAAGGCATAAAATATAAATTATATATACTTTCGATTTTTTACCAGATTAAGAGCCAACTTTTTCTACTATTCTTAAAAGCTAAAGCTGATCGATATTGCTCTTTAGCTACTCGTCGTCTGCTTAAGATAATCCTCTCTCGCTATCTCTGACGTTTTTTACAATTGATTTTTTCAACTTCGTTTTTGGACCTCTTTCATCCAATAATTGACATTTCGCTTTTTCGTATGCGAAAGGCAAGAAAAAATGCTTTTCATCTTCATGTGTTAGGACAAAAATTTAATGGACGCACGGTCGCATGGATTTCGAGAAAAGGTTTTGTTGAAGGGCTTGCCGTAATCTTATATTTGGAAGCCTTTCTTACCTCAAGCTTCAAAATCTTGGCTACAAAGTTTCTAAAGAGGTCCACAATTTTGTTATTGACTTTTACTTGAAATTTCTTTCGCCCATCAATGGCGAATAAAGAAATTCTCTAATTTTAACTTTATCTTAGATCGTTAAATATTCGATATTGAGTGTCTTTTTGTCTTTCCATTTCAACGGATAGGCAACGGAAAGGCTTTTGATAGGAACGCCTCACTCTATTTTTCCTTTTTAATTAAGAAATATTTTTATGCATATGTTGGGTGTTCAAGAATCGTCATTACATAGTTTTTCTTGTTTGTGTGTATGGGTGTGTATATGTGTGTGCGTATATATGAATGTGTATGTGTATATTATTTGCTCAACTATGTGTTCATGACGATGATTTTTTAATGTTCGCTTTGTGCAGTTCCTTAGGCGACAAAGATCACGTTGATGACATCATAAATTATATTATGGCAAAATGCTAGAAAAGATTTACTTTAATATTTGCTGAATAATTAAGTTTTACTTATGAGTCTAGAACAGGTGATGAGCGCGAAACAAAGGAGACTTACAACCAAATATACTTAAGCAGCGACTTTTCTTTAGGTATAGGAGATGATGGTTGCGTTCGCTTATCATGGTTTTTATGCCTTCGTTTCAAATTCGATATACCGAAGCATACGGTTCGTTAGCCAAAAAATGTGACACCATATGGGAAAACTATATCCAAATTGATATAAAAAAACGAAGAAGAAGAGAGGTAAACCTTTTAAGAAGGACGTGGCCTTTTTATCCGAATGCTAAAAAGCAAAGAAGTTTTTCGCATCTCGCGTATTTTCAAATTCTTTATAATATCCCGGGGGGAGGTTACTTGAAACTCTTGCTTGAAAAATTGCTTGAATGTTGAAGTTGTAATGAATCTCCTTTGTCCATCAACTATTTCACCAACCGCTGTAAGTTGAAGTGAAATTGATTAGCACTTTTACAAGTGAACACTTATTACATTTGCTTATGTCTTACAAAATCGCACAAAATCATTACAAATAACTTTTTGTTCGTTTTTTAATATTTTTTCTTTTTGATTTTCCTTTTCAATTTCTTACGTATACTATGCCATAAATAGCTAAGAATCTGTGATTCTTTTAAAGTCTGGTCAAGTTTGTGTGACTCGCAGTTAAAATATTAAAAAGTTATAAAACATCAGAAAATCACTTTGGCGTTTCCCTATGGTAAGATCAGGTGTAGGCATTTCTTCGTTCATCTCAGTGGAACGAAAATGGTAGCACTGATGAACTTCTTCCCTGGAAATGTTTTCACATAGCACCGGGACGAGCTCTCACCAGCGATCACTGTCGGCAGTTATTGTTACATCCAGCGATAACATAAGTCATTTTCCTACGCAGTTACGTCATGCCTTTCTGAAGTCACAAATCTTTTCTTCATGTACTAAACTGCACAGACCGATAACAATAGCAAGCGATTTGCTTAGGTTTAATCTCGAAAATAGCGTGCTCATCAATATTAATTGTGCTATATATATATATATATATATATATACGGAACTTGTGCAGTTTCTTCGTCTTCCACTGGACTGCGCAGACCCACATTACGAGTGATTTGCATAGGTTTAATCTCGAAATCGCCAAAGACGGCAGGTAGCGTATTCAGTAACATAATTTATGCATCAGTATAACCAATACTTGGATTCAGCCTGTGTAGCTGAGCTCAGGAAATTGCTTTGGTCAGACAAAGGCAATGAGAAAAGAAAATTGAAAAGAAAACTTTGTCCTTCAATCATAATTAGATTTTTTTTTTCGATTAACATGTGCATCTGTCTATCATTCTAATCGCTCGCTTTGCTTGTGTTAGCATTTTCTGCCTGTTTGTATTCATGCTTTGTATATGCAGCACACATGGACAGAAGCGTTTAGTCCCTTTTTGTTTTGCCTACAGTCATAGTTGTTGTTTCTTATATATCGTTCATACTATTTGAAAATTTAACACGAGTCAAATATAAGTGCCCATGAGTGTCTCTCTGTATTGGTTGCAAGTACCAATACGTGCATAAATGCATTTAAATTAACAATTATTTCAAATAATTTCGCTAAATCTGCAAATTTTCCTACTATTATAAGAAGTGATGTTGAATCAATAATAATGAAGTGTATTAGGTCAGGTAAAATGAATTGCATTTTAAAGACACGAAAGAAAATCAAAAATGCATTCTCTCAATTATTATCATCTTAAAGATTACTTTCTGGATTTGCTAAAATCGTTGATTTAATCGGATGCTTTTCAATTTTGGTAGAATCTCTTCGGGGGCTTAGCAAAAAAGCAAAGGATGACGCAATTAGATAAGAAATCTTTATAATTAACTTTTTAGTCTTTCAAGGACATTTAGTTAAGGCAAGCAATTCTCTAAACAATACTATGAAAACGGAATATATTCCGTAAAGATTTTCATTCACTAACGCACAACGAAGTTTTCAAAAGGCAATGCAGATCGTGGTCAATGTTTTAAAGCAGTTCTGCTTGTTTTGCGACTCTTTATTTCGCCGTAAAAGGCGCTAAAACTATGGATTTCTCGTACTTGTAAACGTTTAACACATCATTCAATAAGTCTCCGGTCTGGTGGACAGATATGGCAACACTATTAATAGGACCACATATTTTTAGGATAGTACCAACTATCAAACGATACTTGTCGACACTACGCGACATTTCGACCATTAGTTGCAAATATTTTAACTATGGTATGACACGTTACAGATATAAAAAGACCGCGTGTTTACTACTTTGCTCGAATAACCATGCAGGTAAGAACCGCGATTACCAAGTCAGTGATCGCGGGTTCAAGCTTCGTCCTAAATGCTCAATCTGCGAAAGCGTAGCACACGTCGAGTGAGTGCACAACCACTTGTGGCCATCTCCCCATCTCTTTCTCCTTTCTGACTTCTTTCTGCCGTCATCATCCTGCACGTGTAGGGGATATGATGTCCTAATTGATTGGTCATGTTAAAAAAATACAAAAAATTTTGCATGAACGTCCATGATAGGCTCTAATCGACATTTATACCACGTTTCCTCTATTTTGACAACAACGTATCGATATGAGTTATGCTAGTTCTGTGAGCGTTGTTTGGGGGCTGTTTAGATGAAACGAAAACGATTTTTTCATGCGATATGCAACAATGGATGAAATATGGATTCATCACCACATGGCAGAATCAAATCGGCAATCAGCCAAGCACAACAATCGGCGAAAGCCATCCAAAACAATCAAAAAAGTAGTATCACTAAAGCAGCTGTAACAACTACAAGTTAATGAGTTGAAATGTAATGAAATTTGGAGATGTATGATTTGGACGTTCGTGCTATGCAGAAATCATGCGGATTTATTAATAGTGTTATTGTACATCTGTCTTGATAAGCTGAAGACTCACTGAGTGATGTGATAAGATTTCGTGCCGAGACTCTTAACTCTTACACCCAAATCTTGTAAAAAACGTCTCGAGTTACCTTCAAGTACGAACATCATTAAGGAACAAGAAGACATATTTAAAGAAATGATTATTCCAAACTATCGAGTTGGATTGCGATTCTCGAAGATGTCGATGTCGAAAAGCTGACAGAAATACTTAACATTTAAAATTAAAATTTCGTTGCAGAAATTATGTCGTCGATGAACGTATTGCCAAGCATGCAAGAGTGCTTTGGTACTTCCCATCTACCTCTACCCATACTCATAACCTTCCTCTGAGCATCCTGAGCATCGTGTTTACATATATAGAGAAGGCATTCCAGGAAAAGAAAAAAAAGCTAATCCAAGAATTTTGATAACTAGTCACTATGCAGACATTTAGCTGAACAGCTTAGCCTGCGCTTATTTCATTTGTATTGCACTTATTTATCTATAGTCGCATCCAGATTTGAATTCATTATTAATGACATCATAGTTAGTAAGCGATAGCCATATCTGCATATATATATTTACGATACACAATATCTACATATGCTTGCATGAGGGTTAATAGATTTAACAATCACACCATTGAAAAAAAAATGCATATAAAAAATACGAAATGAAAAAAAAAGAAAAGAAAAACGGATTGTCAAACAACCCCAATTTATTGCTGAGACAGACAACAGCAGCGAAAACAAAACCTTTTTGATTTTGCAATTGAACAGAAAATTTCAATTGATATCATTATACTTGAGAGCTCTGACATTAATTTGAATTAAAAAAAAAAAAAAAAAAAAACCGGTTCATAAGAAATACACACATTAATACACACTCATATATTCGTCTGTAAACATATGCAAATATGAAAAGAGGAATAGTGTAAAAAAAAAAAAAAACAAAACAAATAAGAAAAAAAAAAAAATATATTATAATAGCAAAATGTATGGAAAAAAAATCATGTTACACAAAAACTGAATTGAAAATTACAGCAAAATGATAACAGCAACAAAAATATTAGCGTGACATAAATACACATGAAAGAAAATAAGTAAACATTTCAATAAAAGCCAAACGAACACGTATGTACCCAAATTGCATTAACAACCATAGAATAAACGCTTCATTGAATGCGTGATGTGCATTATGTTACTTACTGCTGCTACCACCACCGCCGCCGCCACGACCATCAACACCACCATCGCCACCATCATCGTCGTCATCGCTATGCAAAACTAAAAAAAAGTCTAAGCAAAGCAATGCAATTCTATGCAATATTGCAGTGCTTTTGTAAAGATATCAAACTGATCAACGTACTGTATGTATGTATGTATGTATGTATGTATGTATAAATGATGAAATGACCAATGCTAGCAACTACACACAATAACAACACAAATAAGAATAGAGCAGCGATTGTTGTTTGTATTGAACTGAAAACTTTATATTTAATATATGCAAAGAACACAATACTCTAGAGGTGCCGAACAAAACTGAAATCTATTACCTACAAATCTAACAATCAACAAGCAAGCAACCAGCTATTTGAGCAGGCCAGTCAACCATTTATTGTATGCCGTATGTAAACAGAAACATACGCAAGCAAAACTAACTGCGAAACCTAATAGTAGTAGTAGTAGTAGTCAGGTTAGATGGAGTCTTGATTTATACCTTCCTCGCTTTACGTACATAATAATCTTATATATGCATGCGCAAAGAACAATATGAATTCGTAACTTAAACACACACGCACAAAAATATTCAAACACATGCCCGCAAACTCAATACATATCAATCACTCACATAAACATTTATAAACATAATAATAATAATAATAATAATAATAATAATAATAATAATAATTAACAACCAACAACAACAATTCGATACAGTTTTTTTTTTTTTCTTTTAAATTCAGTCAACAGCAGCACAGTCCTTTATAGCCGTTATATCACAACAAATTTGCATACATTTACGCAGAACCGGTAAAATGCTTCTCTTTCTACCATTATTATTATGCTCAGTAATTCTTTTGTTGTGTTATGCTATATTGAATTCGTATCTTCTAGATATATATTAAATAAATGAAAAAATATTGAGCGTTAATATAATTATTAAAAAGTTCATGCATTTATTCAATCGTTCAATTCATAATTACAATTACAATCACAACAAATATTAGCAATTATTTAATATCATCTATCTATCTTAGGTCAAAGCTCAATACTTCGTAGACAGATAAAGTATTTATACCATGAATGTATATACAAAGAAAACTTTGTTTGCATTGTCTTACTTAATATTGCAATAATATGTAAGCATATTATTCTACTTGCGTTTCTATTAAATATTCGTTCATTCAATGGTTCGTTTATAGGGCATGCGTTTATGCTTTCATGCCAAACAGGCCAAGTAAATCATTGTTTTGTCACTCTTTTAGATGTTTTGCCATTCGTAAAATTACTGAGAACCAGTTATGCATAAACACCGCTCGAACAAAATTATGGCAAACAACACAACACACAATGCTACTGAGACACATCATGCCAAGCCATCCAGAGAAGTGAAAAAGTAAAAAAAAAAAAAAATATGCAAATAAATGTAAGAATATGCCCTCCATTAGATACCTTACATCACTTCGCTTACACAACTATTTACCCGTTTTGGTAATAACGCGCCGAAGATTACATATTACTTTCATGCAAAGGCATAGGTTTCATTAAAGCCCATATATTGCGGGAATCCTGATATGCGGTAGTATTCGCAAAAATTAAATCGATGCGATTCAAAATCGATTGATTTCTATGTCAATTAACTATTATGACCTAATTTTCACCATGAAATATTAAACATTACACATTTTTACTATGTAACGATTCAGTTTTCTTTAGAGTGGTTCTATGAAAGAAGATTCGAAGAATTGTTCCAGCCGAACCAAGCACATCAGTGTACCAAATTTCATCAAATTTCGCAAAAATTGAGACGCCAGTAGCTTGAACACAAATTTACATGGACAGACGGACAGACATGCTTAGAAAATGATTATGAATCGATCGGTATAGTAAAAAGTAGTTCTACCTTAAGCTCGTCTGCGTGTCACATAAGCCCGCACAAGCTTAATACCAATTCATGCCAATTGAAAATGTTGAAGTACTATTACAGAGCGACTTTTTTCGAGAAATTTTGAAAATTGCATTGCATTTCTTTTCGATATAACGACTTTTCAAAATCGACTGTTGTACTGGGAACTGGTGAACGCAAAACACGTCAGTGTATCAAATTTCATCAACCATTTGTCAGCTTGTAGCTCGAACACAATTTACATGGCCAGATATCAGACGAAGAGAAGGGCTCCGATCGATTCAGAATCATTTTCTGAATCATTTCTCTGAATCGATCGGTGGATCTATCTTAAGCACTTCTACGTGTCACATACGTCCGCATAATTTTAATATACCATGTATGATAATTAGCGTAGGATAAAAAGAAAAAGATTTGCTACAATGAATGACAAACATATGGTTTACAGTCACTCAACAGGCATGAAAGTGCAATCAAAGTAACAAAATGCAAAGGAAAGCAAAAAAAAGAAGCAAAGCTAACGCATTCACATAAATGTCGTAATTCTCTAACTTTAAACAAAAGCAAGAATAAGAATAAGAATAAGACCAAAGACAACAACAACAATAATAACAGCAAAAACGAAACGTGATTAACAAGTACTTATTTAATTAAAAAAGCACAAGACAGAGAAATGAAAATAACAATAATAACAACAACAACAACAACAACAATAATAATAATAATAATAACAACAACAAGAACAACAAGAGCAACAAGAACGCTGAAGAGTTAATGGAAAAAGTAAAGAAAAATCTCATGGGAATCAAAATGTACTAAATCGAATGTTGTTAGTTGGTTGGATGTTTACACTTTCCGGAGCATTTCTATGGGAAATTTTTTATTTTCTCTTCGTTCTGTATTTTTTACAGTTTAAACGATAAAACATAATTAACACAAATTTTAGCAAACAACGTGACTTATGAGATTTTCTTCTTCTTCTTTTTTTTTCTTTTTCGATAAAATTTTATTATTAAAAATTTTTTCGATAAATTTACAATATGTCTATACCTATGTCCTAGCAAAGATAACGATCAACAAGTTGAAAGCAACAGTTTGACAGTTATTTTGCTGACATCACTTGATCTCTTGTCAAAATGTATGGCAGACTGGTCAGGACCGTCGCAATAATTTCTAAGAATTACGAATTACTTTGGCTCTTCATATTCCTCTTTCATAACTGCAGAGCGCTTGGCGCCACAGTAAGTTCTAAGTGTGAATAGATGATCAACGAAAGCATGAGAGAGGTGTTCGTTGAAACGATTTCGAACACAATCGATAAGAAATGCTCTGAACATCTATTAATGTCCATATATATAATAACTTTTGCATAAGTTTGTCGAAATTTATGGTAACTCGCGTCATTTTGTCCATTCGCCTGAGTCAGAACTTTATTCCAGCGATGAAACACATTCGCTTATTAATGAGTCTCGCAAGCTCTAATTCCATGAGATGATGAAGTAAATGCTTGATATGAATTTACATATGTTTGCTGAATCTATTTCTCCTGCTCGTCTACTACCTAAACTAAATACACATTTTGTTAGTCTGCTTCATCGTTGATTGGTTGATTGTATCGCAAGATGATGCTGACATGAAGTTCTTCAGGTGTTTTATGTTTGTCACAACGTTTTCGATTCGAGATAAGGATTTAGATAAAGTTTGAAATGAATTGAGCAAAAGTGAAAGCAAACATTTTGAGACTAGATTTGTTCTTCTAGACAAGTTTTAAGAGATCCTTCTCTTATGCATGCATGGAAGAAAGAGCGAGCAACTTGATCTCATTGTTATTAACCTCTCCCTTTAGGAATAATTAGAAAAATTTGAAGCTGAATACTTTTTTTATTCCTATCATTTGAAAAATCAAATATAATTTTCGTCGTGAGAAAAATGTAAAAAGAACCACACGCACATACACACAAATTTATATCTAATGAAGCTGATAATTGTTTTTGTTTTAGGTTAGCTTTTTTTTTTTTGTTTTTAGCCATCGATTTCATGATTGCACATTCCCCGTCCTCCGGACGGTGGATCATGTCTGCTTAACGGGTAGAGTGCAAACTGAAATGAATACCAACAAGAACAGATACCCCTTTAGAATAGAGTACCCTACCTTTGAATACCCTTGTAAACTTTCTCGTATCAAAATTCCCATAGAAGGAAAAAGACCATAAATTACCAAAGAGCTTTGCGCTAATAGTAATAAAGGAGAGTACACGTCTCAGGTCTCAGCAGACCTTAGAGCATGAAACAAGAGCAAATTTAAGCCTTCTGATCAAAATATAGTAAAACTAATTGGAATTATGGTGACGGGTGGCTCATAGGATTACCGAGGGTGCGTTACACGTTAGTTGCTTAAACCTATTTGGCTTGGATTACGATAAACCGCCTTTTCAGACTGGAGTGGCTTTTGACATTATTTTTTATCAAAAATTCAACTCATATCGCTTCACGACCGTCGTTTACGCGATTAAAAAAGAATTGATCCGGAGTTTAGCTCTTTGCTCGAGTACGAGTAGGCAACTAAGTAAAAATCGCCACTAGCAAGTCGGTGTTCGCAGGTTCCAATCCCAAGTACGATAAAGTTTACTTTGGTCGTGGTCGCTATAGTGAGTGGTCAGTCGGTAAAGGCATAACACTTATCGGTTGGACATACACACCCACCACCTGCGGCCACCATCCCCCATATTTCTTCCTCTTTTGTCTCTTGTCTACGACCGTCATCGTATTACACGAATAGGGGACATAAAGTGAGTGACTGATCTTCTTAACAAGAAAAGTATTTTTTAGCTTGATGAGAGAGGATAGAACCGAATTAAAAAATGCTTTACTTTATTGAACGAAAGCATCATGAAATCTTATCGATATATTAGTTAGTATGCGGACTACTCATTGAGATAAGCTCGCACAATTTAAAAATGGACACACCTTCTTCTACCTTTTGATTACGGTATTATTGTATTTTAATGCCTTCATCTTTACTTTCAACAATGCAGTAGAGGAAGAGAAATGAAATATGATTAAGTCAAAGATGATAAGATCAAGTTATGTTTAAAGGCTGCATCACATCTTTTTTCTTGCTGCAAACTACACTGTATTCTGAAAAGCGTTTTAAAATGAAATATTTTTAAGCTCAATGCTTTAAAATTTATATTCATAATTATGGTCAAGTAAATATTCGCGCGCATTATGAAGTAGAAACTAGCAGAGATTTGAAAGAGTAAAGAAAGATTATAAGAAAACTGCAACAATTTGCTGAAAAGTTAACCACAACTATAGAATTTGAACGCGCAATTATTTTTATTTTGACATTTAAATTAGATTATCTTGATTTCAAATACAAGAGACCGCAAATAAATTGCTGAATTGCCACTCAAGTAGCGGATAGACAAAATGTTTCGTAACTCTTAGAGACAATAAATGTATGTACACACAAGGACATAAGCTAAATGTATTTTTAATTTCCATATATATATATATTTACATATATATATATATATATATATATATATATATATATATATATGCTTAACTCGGGCACTGTGAGCGTACATAAGTAAGATAGTTATGTATCCCTCAAGACGAATCTTCGATACACTCATCCGACATATCAAAATTTCTCCAAATGTAATCTATAAACAAAGTATTACAATAAAGTTTTAAATTGTATATACCTACATATATATACATATATATATATATATATATATATATATACAATATGCGTTTAATAAAAATATACGAACTTTACATGAATATAATCATAGAGAGATACCGAGGTTCAGACAAGCATGACTAAAACGACCCACGTCAGGTATATACATATATATATATATTTATATATATTCGAAGGATTTTTTCGAACCAGAATCTTACGGACGGGACTGTCCATATTTTCATAAATATTAGCAATAAGTTTGTTTATTGAGTACGGATGGTGTTCACTTTCTGACTCAATCAACTTTCTCTATCAACTGAAAATATCTACAATATGCCAAATTTAAATTCCGGGGACTATCACATAACATAGTCAAGTAGTTAAGTCCTCAATGCGGTAGGCCACGTGCTCGTAGCCATAGTACGTGCTTTTTCGGTGAAAGGTAAAAAAACGATTGGGCACACAGCTTCCAGACGCCATTACTCCAAAATCTTTCTCCAGGCTTCTTTCTTACCATAACCGTGGTACATGGATAGGATCATACCTTCAATGACTGGTCACAGATCAAAAAAAAGAAGAAAGTTGGTTGTGTGAAAACTGAGGACAGATAGACACACTGCCAGACGGACAGATGGGCGAATGTACTGATCAAAGTTGACTAAGAGTATATTATAATATTTTACTGACTGACGCTGACGAATATTTCCAAGAATTCAAAATATAAAGACGAGTGTAGTGTAACCAAACTCTTACGTCGTCGGTATAAAAGTGGGATTAGAGTTGAAAAACTCTCATAAGCAATATTGTATGTAAAGATTCATTTACTTAACATTGCAAACATAAAGCAGGTTCTTAAGCATTCGTTTTAAGCTGGATTCGAATTGTTTGTAATCCCACTTATAATGTGTTACAAAATGCATTCATATATTGTATTATCTTATACAGATGCTAATTTCAATTAAAATATTAGTTTATTGCAAAACTCGAGTATTAATTTTCCTATTGTGGTCTTAATTGCAGTAACAACAACAATCATCATAAATAACAACGTTAGTAAACACTAGAGTCTAAAGTGCGCTTGTGCATTTAAAAAGTTATTAAAGCAAGAAAAAAAAAATTACAAAAAAAAAAACTATATATATATACATATATATATTCTCTGCTGCCTGCTATCAATGATCAGAAACCGCAAAGTTCTGTGGATAGAATTGATTATGTAAAAATGCTATTAAATTAACCAGAAAATTATATTCAATACAACATTATCTTCTTGCGATGACACAACGGTAAAGAATACATAAAATGATTTACTCTGATATATGCAAAAAAAAAAAAAAAAGGAGAAGAAAAATGAGAAGAAGAAGAAGGAGCAGAAGAAACAGGTAAACCATAAATGAAACAGAAAAACGTGTATGGGGACCACCGTGGCAGAAAATGCCAGATAAAATAAACATATCGTATAAGCAGAAGATAACGAACGAAGATAACAAATAACGGAACGCATCTGCTGACTAATAAGAATTTTCGCACGATTCTTCGAAATATAGTGGCGTTAAATATTAAACTAATTTCTAACTGCTTTTTTAAATTATTGCGCGCAAAAGAATATATTCCGATATAAAATCGAAAGATGCGCAATATATTAAATTTGTCATTTTGCTTCCAAAATGTATCTATCATCCATATACGTATCTACATATATATATATACATATATATATATATATACATATGCATCATATGTTTGTCATTAGATTAAATTTCCGAGCCAAGTTAATCATGTGTGCCTCACTACGAGTCCATCCACCATCAATTAGTGAAACTCTTATGATCAACAAAATTGGGATATCAAACAAGAATCTAACACACATATGTCTTGAGTTTAGATAGACGAAGTAAGCCTGAAAACAAGTCAGAACATTATTGTCGGGCAAGACCGAACGATTAAATGCCCTACATCACATTGCCTAACACGATTCTTATTTTTCTTATTGGAACACAAAAGTTATATCTTGTTCCTATATAAAGGCATATTTTTCAAGTGCGTATTTATGGGGGAGCGGAGCCAAAACTCAACCTAATGTAGTATAAGTGTAATCCTTACATAGGACAGGATCCAAAAATAGGCGTGGATGGTCCAAATTTTGTAGAGTTCCTTTATGTATGAAATTATTATAACATTATGGATCAATCATCGCCACATATTCAAATTCCGGCTTTTCTGCTCTACAAAGGTTCAATTTGCGTGAAAATCTTTATTAGGGTAGGAGCCAAAAAATAGGCCTAAATGGTCCACATTTGGTACAGTTAATTTTTTCATATTAAATTACTATTATGATATAATTTTCATCATAACGCATTGAAAATTTTTGTCGTATGAACTTCAGTTTTTGTTGTATGGGAGGAGGTCCAAAGTCTTCGTACCAATTTAAAATACCGAAATACTACTACTTAACCAATTTTTCCGGGAAATTTTGAAACCTGAAATTTTTTTCCAACAACCTTTCAGAATAGGGCGCTATATGGAGAGTGGTCGAAAACGTGGACCGATCCGAACCATTTTCAATAGCGTTTGTCCTTGGGTCAAAACACATCATTACATCATATTTCACCAAAATATCCCAAAAGCCGTATTTTCAATGATTTCTCTGAATCGATCGGTGGGTGTATCTTAAGCGCTTTTGCGTGTTGCATACGAACGCATTAACTTACACCACAAGTGGTGTAGGGTATAAAGACAAAAAATTTTCTACAATCGTCATACCGACCTTGGCCAAAATACTGTCACTTGCAATTTTAAAGCCAACATGGTCTACAGACCATTTGATGAAAATATTTATCAAGGTCGTCCAATGCAAAGCTGATCGCGACCAGACAGACTATAGGTAGTTCAACTTCAGCAAGAGATAAACATGAGGTTTTTTTCTTACTTTATTTGTAATCTTTGACTGAAGCGTTATAAACTCTTTTAGCCGATGTGTGGGCATGCCTCTAGTCCGCTAGTCTACTTATCTAAGGAACGGACTTTTTGTATTTATGGAATATAATCGTATATGTACTTATGTACATTTAAGGACAGACGGAGCAGGAGTAGCGCCTACAAATATATGTAGCAGAGATATAATAAATGAAATAAATTTATATCTTAAAAGTGAATTTGCTTACCGTCAGTATAAGCAGACTTTGCAATGTTTCTCATAATGTGAGAATAAGCGGGGGATTAATGGAAAGGTTTCGCACTCGCAAACATGAACAAAATTAATAAAAAGGGAGAAATGAAGAAACTCTTTACGAAACGATAGTGTCACGATGATGTTGTCAATAACTTAGATGGAAAACTTATCAGTTAGAAAGGTATTACAGCCAGGCCAGTTAAAGATTAGATACAAAAACGATGCTGATCGGTCTCAGCACTTACAAAAAGCTTTGCTTTATATTCTGAAAGGGAAAGGTAGTCAAAATTCGAATCGCGATTAATTTAAATTTCTTAGGAGTGATGCTTAATAAGAATTAAGGCTGATAAGACTGCGAGGAAGAGGCATTGATACTAATAAAGCACTTAAAAGACTTATTTGATATTCGAAAGTACATTTATTTACTAGCATTGTTGTTATTGTTGTTGAAATTACCGTACACCACGCTATAAGAAGGAATCGTATAATCCGGCAGAACAATTGTGACCATCTTTGTATAACATGGTAAAAGAAAGCAAGGCTGTGAATATGTATTCTCTCTCCCCTCTTTCTCCCCCTCACTCTATTACATGTGAAAAAAGAACCATTTAAAATTCAACGACTGATTACTAAAGAAAATTAATCGGCTTGACCCACGAATGTCTCGGGCGTTTGTATAACCTCTTACAACACGAATTTATATACAACGCAAGGAGTCTCTCTTCTTATTCGGATGCATACTGTGTAAGCGAGTAGATACCGGACCTTACTTTCTGTTTAAGGCAAATATATAAGAGTTGGCAAACTTTATATGAATTCCTAATTCGTCGATGTGCAACTAGGGACACATTGCTCAGACGTTAGTTTGTTTCTTTTGCTACATAATTTTACTTTCAGGTCGATGTTTGTTGCCAGTTATTGTATTTTCAAGATAGTGAAACATAAAAATCGACCTCAGTTTCCTATTCGAAAGGTGCAAAACTTTGGAGTTTCCAAAAGGAAATGAATTTATAAATAAATTTGATTTGAAATTTTACGCTATTATTAGAGCTAGATATAAGAGATCTTTAATTTTTACGAATAGAATGATAAATTTTGTATACTCTTGTAGGGGTAGAAATATTAGTAGATAGGTATTCAATGAAAAGTAAGATCAAACGATACATATACATATACATATACATATTATACATCATCATATAAACCCATATTTAATTGGTCGATCTACAAATTTAGTTAGTTTTCAAGTTTCGCAAATATATTATCTCAGCAAAACAATCAAATAACAGCAAAAAAAGAAAAACAGGACACAAAACGGTCGCAGACACAAAACGAAATAAATATGACTATCTTAACATAGGAAATGTAATCTTTATATGTATAGGTGTGCGTGTGTGTGTCTGTTTGTGAGGAAGAATATCAAATTATAATCTCAATTGTTGTTATGTAACAACAACAACAACAACAACAGCAGCAGCAAAAAAGAAACAACGACGAACATCATCAGTTAAATGCAACCAGTCGTGCATTACTAAAGAGCTAAACCAAATAATTCAAACGAAATGAAATAATAACACAGACAGACAAACAGACAGACATATAGACAATAATAAAAAGTAAGCAAATATTAAAAAAAATGAAAAAAAAAAACAACAAATAGATTCACTCACTGACACACACACACACACACACACATACATGTCCATATAAATACACAAATGCAAGCAAACATAAAAAATACATTTAAGCACTCAAGAAACTGAAGCAAAGATGAATATTTTTTTATGTGCCTACATATATATATATATATGTGTGTGTGTATATTTATTTATCTATATATGTGTATGAGCATATTTATTTATGTATGCATACGTATAAACCATAAATCACGAGCGTGCAGGTAAAACTTATTTGGGTATTTTGCAAACATATAAATATATAAATATAAATATATATATATATATATATATATATCTATAAAAGTATACAAAAATATGTGAAAATTTATGCATAAATATGTACACATATATATGATATATGATATATATATATATATATATATATATATATATATATGATTGTATGAGTTGTTAAAACCAACAAACCAAATAGCAAATATAATAACTATATATAATACAAATACATATGTACACCTATGGCATAAAACACACAATGAAAACGTTTAACCACAGGCGACACTAAAGGGTTCATTAACTTCTTTTCTTCTTTTTTTTTTTTTCCTCTGCAAGCATTTATATACACATATGATATCTTAAAAACACCCAAAGCATATGCAGAATATAGAAACGTAGAACCACAATAAGCAAAAAAAAAAAAAATAAAATAAAAAACAAAAAAAAAGAAGAGCTAAACAAAAGCTTTATATGAATGCGTTCGAATTCTCTGTTGGATTTTAATAAAGATTTTGTTTTCATTTCACAAGCATAGTCATTGTGATTTGATTGTGGATTTTTACGGAAGATATGGAATCAGAAGAAATCAAGTAAAAATATGCAATTTTATAAAACTTTTTCTTTTTTTTTTTTTTTATTGTCCTATAAAGAATACAAACAACGGTAACTTAATTCAGATTCAAAACTTCTTTGAAAAAATTCACTTCTTCATGCCCCTTTTTTTTTGCATAAAAAAGCGAACATTTTCACTAATTAGATCTCATTATATAAAATTTCATACTTAAAAAAAACCTTTGAAATTTTTTATTTACTTTTTACATTTAATTTTAATTTTTGCTATATTTCTATGGTCTTTCATGATTTCGAATGACTTCGATTTCTCTAAGGTAGCCGGACTACTTTCTAGTAGGGTGATCGATTAAGTATAGTCTTTCACGAAGACACTGCACCGGCCTTTCTTGAGACGTGCTCCCTCTCTTTACGTTGCTATCCTCTACAATATCTTTGTATTTCTTTTCACTAATGGATGCGAAGCGTGGAAGCAAAGAAAGAAAAAATTCCATATTCACTTTCTCCGTCAACGATATGTTTCATTGTTGCATTAATCTACTTTTTTGTTTCGTTGAAGAGCGCGCTCAACTTACCTTAACTTTTCTATGGCCTACTACTATAAGAATTGCAATAATTTTCGCTGGAACTCTCCGATGATAAGCAAGATTTAAAAATTACCGATAACACATATGCCCGCGAAACATTTTAGCCTATCATGTGTTCATTGAAGGATTTGTCTGTCCATTTCTAAAAGCCGAAATTCCACATCGGAAGGATATGTCTGTCCGTTTCTTAAACTTAAAATTCCACAGCCGGCATCCTCTTAATATATATATACATATATATAATATATATGCTACCAGGTTAACAGAGTCAGCCCATTCTCTCTCTCTCTTTATCCTCTTTAGGATCACAAAAGATTAGATCAAAAAAACTTTGCAAATACAGCAGCCGTCTTCTTTGAGAATCATGTAAGTTTGTTTTACCTCGTATGGAGGTATTTCAGTGTTTGTATTTGAATGGCTTGAAAAGCTGTTGGTATCATGTAATGTAAAGTGTTAGAAGAAACTTGAAAGTCAGGAAAATCTGAAAATCATACGGTGATCGTGAATGTTAATTGTGGGACTTAAGTTGAATCAAACCAATTTTTTTTATGAACTTGTGAATAATGGGCTGCATCTCAATATAGTTTCGGGTAAGGCCAGTTAAATTATTTTAATTACAACTTTAACACATCACTCAATAAGTCTCCGGTCTGACATGCACATATATATATCAAGGCTGTTGACAGACAAATACGATTTCTGGATAGCATCAACCTTCGAACGGTACGTGCGCGGATTTCATAACAAACTGACAATTAGTTTACAAGTTACACTGTTCCTAGTGACACTACGTTTTCGGTGGCTTGGGACGATTTTCGCCGATTGCTGTCCACTGGACAGATTGCCGACTTGACCCGGGCGTGTAGCGATGAGTCCATATTTCATCCATCATGAGCAATCCGTTTTATTTCGCCTAAATAGAGCCAATCAGCACTTGAAGTCATTAAGACGTTGTTGTCGAACGTCAGCAGAGCGTTGATCATCATTGGTGTGTATATACGACTATGTTTAAGATTACATATCAACTAATACTTATAATCGGCGGCTTTGTCTAGGCACTGCCTTATCTAGGACAGCATCAAAAGAGAAAAAATTTGGAAGAATGCTCTACACACTCATATACATACGTACACTTTATTTCAGTTGATGTCACATAAGCACAATAAAAATCATAGGCTATCGTGGATGTTTTCCCCAGGAGATCCTGGTAGCGAACGGATTAAAGACAAAAAAGAAAATGAAAGTGAGGAGGAGGACGGAAGCACAAAAACTTATTTGTATTAGATTCTCGAAAAACCAGAAAGAAATCAATATCAATAAACGATATACTTGGATGAATTCTATAAACGCTATTATTCCCACTCATTTTAATTGCATTGTAGTTGTAAAGACTGATTATCCAATTATCGATTATAACGCTTTTCAATGTAGACAGAACAACTGAATGTTGAGTGAAATAACGCAAGTTGGAAACTCTATCGCTCCAATGTATTTTTCAGTAATATATTCGTTTTGCTCAACTATTTTGTGTTCAGTTTAAGTTTTGCAACATTCGGCTCTGGGCCTTCGATTCTATCTATTGTGAATTGAAATTTTTCTAGAAGAGTTTCTTTAGAGTCAAGCCTCTTAGACAATTGTCTTTCAACGGTTACACAACAATTCATTTCATGTCCATCTAATCTAATTGTAATACGTGTTAGATTTAGCTACCATAGCAGATGCATCTCGTCTCTGATATTAGTTCAATTAGGTTAGGTTTCTGAGTTAACAATATGTAAGCGTACTACGAAGTTTTAGACAATGTTGCAAAGAGGTCTTTGTTTGAATTATGGCCCAAAAATCGAGACTTTTATTCGAATTTTAATACTAAACACTTGCTAAAGGAACGCCAGCACTGCTTCGCTTAATACTAGATATCCGGCACTCTTGTCCATAAGGATCCAGATATCTTCATACGTTATATGACATATCGATTTTTGCTGATTCAACGCAGCATATATGCTTCTTTTTGTTTTTGGTGGGATACGCCCACTTTGCTATATGTCGATATGGTATACCTTTCGTGAATCGTCACAGAAAACTCAAATTTCTATTTTACTTTACGTTTATATCGCCAGAACTTGAACTGATTTATTTTTGGGAATCCTCGTAGTTCTTATTTTCATACAAAATTGAACTGAACTTTCGAAATCTGTGGTATTGTTATAATGCACGACGTAAGACACTTTTGAAAATTTTTATACTTATCTCGCTACGTATTGAAGTAAGAAGCACGAACAAACAAAAAAAAAAAGCTTTTAAATTTAAACAATAAAAAGGTCAATAAATTATTCCGTTCTCTTCAAGAGGTTATTTCAATTATTTGTGTTTGACCACAAACATACGAAAACATACTTAACACTACATACACATATATAGATATATTGAATCGATGATGGCAAAGCTATTTTTGATTTCATTGAAAACTTATTGCGGTGCCTAAGCAAGCGCTTATATAATAGAAGAAAATATTTATCAAAAATTTCGAAACTTTACCGCTAAAAGCCGAGCCCCGTGGGTGTCAGCCAATTTACAAATAAAACAAAAACAACTAAGAAAATTATGTTATATGTACCCATCACCGTTATCCTGTTTTGATGGACTAACTTTATATCGTGTATCTGTTGCAGTTTATATGCAACGAGAAACAGAGAGAGAGAGCGCGCACGCGAAAGTCTTTACAATTTTTGTTATATAGACGTGTGGGCGTTGTAAGCATATTCTCGGAAAGTTTGGAGCATTGGGGAAAATCTTTTTGCAAGTTTGTAGGCGCAATCTTCATTTTTACTCATGGGAGAATGTTTACCATAAATACTACATAGTCGCGCTGATAAACAGATGGACAGACGAATGGACGCATATGTTTAGAATTTGAAATTGCCCAAGAAATTAAATGCTTTGTGGGGTTTTTGAAGCTTGTTTCTGCGCCTTATGAAGATATTGAAAAAAAAAAATGAAATTATGATACGTCCTAATATTGGGTAGGCGGGGTCAATTCTTTCTATTTTCCAAATTTTTGTAGATTTATCCGTTATAGTTTATGAGTAATGAGCAAAAAATCAATTTTCTATTTATTTTGAAAAATCGAGGTGCTCTCAGTTTACGTGGTACTGTAGTCGTGTCCTCTGAACGATTTGGCTCATTTTCAATACCAACCTGCTTGCAAGAATTTCCAATGTTTCTGGCAAATTTGAATTCGATAGCTTTATTTTGACGGGCAGGAGAATGTTTATAACAGACAATATTCCAACGGACAGACACACAGGTGAATGGTTAAATCGATTCAATTGATTCTCAAGCATCCCTCACCCTCCGGTGATGTGTACAAAAGAACCTTTGATTTAAAGATATTGTCATGTTCTTGTATACATCAGCACAGGATGGAAGGAAATCTATAAGTCTTTTTATCTGCTAGCTGTCTGTCTGTCCTTTTAATGTGATATACAATGAGCCTAATTTAACCTGCCTGCAGTAGTCGACAAGTGGAAATAATTTTAAGAAAATACCATAAATTTGACCATAGCTTCGTGAGTAGCGTACTGTCTGTAGCGGTTATCGGTAGGTGAATATTTACCACAAATATTTATCAAAAACTTGGGCCATTTATCAAAAAAAGGAATGCATGCGATTTTCTTACACTATACTTATATCAAATTGTTTCAAATTCAAGATACGCCCACGTGTGTGTACAGCTTTTTAATTTGTTCATAAGAATTGTTATTACAAAAATTTCGATTCATGTCTCGATTGCGTGCTTAAATATGTTCAGGCAATAGTTCAAGTACTTTAAAAATTTCAAGGTTAAAATTTTGATTTTTTACACAAACATTATTACACATGTAGATTCTATTCAAAGATGTTTTCAAATTGTCCATGAATGGTTATGACTTATGGTTGACAATCGAGAACAACTTTAGTTCATGTTTAAGTTATCGAAATCATTCGTATTGCGCTTTACAGTTTAATTATTGGGCAGTTAATAGGTGCAACTGCCTTATGAAAAGTAACTCTCTTACAATTTTTCGAATTTTTTTTAATTTTTTCGAAGAACGACGAGACGACCAGATTACATTTTTGTCCTTATCTTACTCTTTAAAAAAAAAACCCACGCAAGATGAATACAAATTTCAAAATTGAATTCAATATCGATTCATAGGCTAAAACATACGCTACAATTACCGCAAATGCATTACGCAGACATGACGGCGAGGCAAGATGGGAAGAAAAATTTTTCAATTGTGCATTCTGAGCAACGAATTGATGCCGACCTGCCACCAGGACCATGCGACGTAATATTAAATAATTAAAAAAGAAAGAAACAGTTTGCGGGAAACATTGTAGACATTTCCCATCCATTATTTGTTATTTACAAAAACCTTTCTCAGCATTTTCGAACATGAGGAGTCAACTTTGGGAAATGGTTTCCATCACATCTAGCCTTGCTTTTCTTCACTCAAGTGAAAATATAATCCTCTCCTTCGGAAAAAAAACCTTTTTATGTTTTGATTTTTTACTAGTCCAAGAAATGATTTACGTTCGCATGAAAAGGTCTCGTTTATTATTAGAACTGTTAGACACCACCCTATGTTCGTAGGGAAAAATAAGAATATCCAGTTCACGTGAACATTTTTCATAGTGAAATTGTGAAGGAGTTCAAATACAAGTCAAACGTCTATAAGTAAATAAATTCCTGATGATCTGCTTTACATTATGCCCTTGTGATACAGGGTATATATATATAAGATACAGGGTATATTAGATTAGTGCAGACGTATGTAACACACGGAAGGGCTTAACACAGAGCCACATTTTATTATACCGATCGAATCAGAATCTGAATTGATCTAAACCTGACTGTCCGTCTGTCCATGCAAATTTGTATTCAAGCTACAGGTCGCGCATTTTTGGGATACTTTGCTGAAGTTTGATATAATGATGTGTTTTGACGCAAGGACGAACGCTATTGAAAATGCTTCGGATCGGTCCAATTTTTCGACCACTCCCCATATAAAGCCCTCTTCTGAAAAATTGTTATATGGAAAATAATTGCAATTTTCAAAATTTATGCCTATTTTTGGATCCTGGCCTATGTAAGAATTAAACTTACCCCATAAATACGGACTTGAAAAATATGCCTTTATATAGATACAAGATATAATTTTTGTGTTTTATGATAAAAATAAGAATTGTGTTAGACAATATGATGAAAGGTATTTAATTGTCGGCCTTGCCTGGCTATAATGTTCTTACTTGTTTTAATGAAATTTTTCGCGATAGCTTTAGGCTTTCTTTGTTATTTTCTTTCCTTACTTGGACATCAATTTTACAAAGAGTTACACGGTCAACGTTCAAATTTCCAGAAACTACAAAAAGAGAAAGAGTATCACAACTAAATTTTTGATTTCTTTGATACAGCATCAGCAGCAGAGACCATCACTGCATTAACTAAATAAATTTTCCTCTTTTTTTTTTTTCTAAGTTAAAATATTTCTTATTATTTTCAATAATTATTTATTTACTCAGTCCTATACAGTCGGACAAAGCCTTAGGTTGCCAAAGAGTGAGAGCAACTTTTACTTTAACAATAAGGAACCGAATGAAATAATAGTAAAATGAAAACATGAACAATGCAATAAAATAATTGTAAAATGAAAATTTAAATAACGCTACAGCATAACAGCCGCATAGTCCGCTCCACCTTCGTTAGCTCTATAGAAAATATCATGCATGTTTAGTTACGATTATCGAAGGCTGACACATTTACATTACTTTAAAAATGATTAGGTCGCTATGGCGTTTAGGTTGTTCCACGGACTCGAAATCCCGTCCTGAAACTTCTTTCTTGCAATTCAAGAAATTTATAATCAAAACTCATATGTTTGGGCGCATTATTCTACCGGCAGGACGTTAACTCGTTTTGAATTATCCCTCAGTGCAAGTTAACATAATGTGTAACGGCTTCTTCAACCACCCAATAATTTATATTTTATACGTTAAAAGGTGAGCGCTTCGAAGCGCTTTCTTTTTTTCAACCGATTGACTACAATTTCTATCTTCTTTTCTTTTTTTCTTTATGCTCGAAATAATTTAGATAATCAAAATTTTAAAATTATTTTCCGAGTCCTAAAACCTTCTTTTTTTTTTTTTTTGAAACAAATTACTATTCAAAGTGGAATGATTTCGTTTTAACTTAAATTAGAAAAAGTTTCGTAAAAAAAAAAAAAACCGCTATATATGTGTATAACCTGTATGGTAATTTTTTTTTTTTTTGTTTTCCTTTGTGGTTTTTTTTTTGTTCATTTATTTAGTCATTATTTTTAGTGATTTTTTTAAATTTCTAACTTTGTCTCTGTTAACAAAATCACCAGAAATCGTAATTTATTTGCTTTGTGCATTTTTATGGCGGCTCTTTTTCTCATTTAATCAACAGCAATAATTAACACGCATGTCATTCTTGAAAAGCCAGTAATTTGTTTGGTGTTAAACATACATAAAGGTTGAGAAATGCAAACTAAAGGAAATACTTGGTCACGCCTCTACAATGGCAATGAAATACACATGCAAACACACCCATATACATATATATTAAGTTTTTAAGATATATTGAACTTGTGTGTAAAGCGTGCTTTTTGGAGAAAATCATTTAATTTGTTTCCAAAGCAGTAAAAAAAAAAAAGGCAAAACAAATGTTAAACCAAAATGAGTGCGTTTCAGCTGGTGCCGTCGAACGTATACAAAACATGTGCAAAATAAACACATTCGGTTTAAGTCGAATTTTTGAATACCCATTACAAACCTACTGAGCAACTGTTTACTTATTCAAAATTCTTCATACATTGTGGAGTGGACAGAGTGGAGTGAAGGAAGTGAGTAGCGTTTGCGACTTGAAAACGGAGATATAAGGTACGATAGGAACGACCCGACTGGTAGGGTGTTGTGCGGTATGCGAGTAACTCCAAGGCGAGTGAGTGAAAACGCTGAGAAAGACATGAAGACAAGACTTGAAGGATTCAGTTGCTAGCCATATCTCTTTCATCTCCGTAGAACACTTGCCCTGAATGTGTCTGTACATAAGCGCAACACAGCCCACATTACGCCAATGTTCAAGGATATCGAGAGTTCCGAACACCCATGAGCGCCTGAGCCTTTCGCTGGATATCCAAGCAAAGTTTATAGTCCTCCGCCCAAAAATGCCAATTACACTCTCATGTTCACAAACTTAACGTATTCCGACAATAAGTTAAATGGCATTCGAGACGGACGAATAAAGTAACTAGAACAAAACAAATGGAGCCCTTGATCCTTGAAGGTTTCTCTCTGCTTTTTCATTGATTTTTCCCGCTTCAATACGGACCATCTTCAATTTTCCTAGGCGGACATAACTAAATTGTTTTCAAAACTAAATTTACTTTTTGTTTCTTGGACCAAGCACTCAGGGAACGTTCGCAATAAAGACGATCTTGTTTGCGAAAAAAAACGGGATACAGAGGGATAGGATGGAGCCGTAGCTTGAGCAGTGTCTTAAACAATCGAGTGTTCGTTGTAGCTGCGATTCCACGCGAGTCGTATTGAAAGTATTGCCCACCGCAGCGGAATAGAAAAACACACATATGTATAGCGTATATGTTGGACTTAAATAACTAAAAAAAATAAATAAATAAAAATAAGTAAAACGAAACAGAACACAATATTATTCATAATTCATTTCAATGAACAAATTGTGATGAATATATTTACCAATTATTTCATAAAAATGTACAAAATTCATTATAATTCCGTACACAGAAATAATGACCTGAAAACAGACGGTAATAAAAACCTATAATTTAACTGTAAAATACATAAATTACATTACGCTAATAATAGGTAATAATTAGGGTAATTTACAGCGAAGTGAAGAACTATGTCTAATCGACCTAAGACGAATTTTGCGTACTCATCATTTAAGGCATGAATATGTGAATAAGGCTTTATATTATGTATTAATTTGATAAGATTCAGATTCAGAAACAGAAAAGACAATTGTTTTCAAACTTTTCATCTTTTTTTGCCGCGATTGCGACTGATTTTACATCAATTTTATAAACGATTTATACAAGATATACATACATAAGAACATAGCCAAGAATTTTTAGACTATATTCAGCAGGATATTTACCAGATGAACGGCAAACGTATGGAAACTTTCGTTAAAGTTTGCATAAAGTGCGTCAGTATAAATAGAATACAAGTTTTCTCGTTCTTCTAAAATGATGACTTTCCCACCTTAAGGACTTTAGTCTAAGGCTTTAAGTGCTACTTTTGAATTTTTTATGAGAAAATCATGGACAAATAGGTAGCATTTTTGGCTCTTCACGATTTTCTAAAAGTGATGACAAATTGTACCAAAAATTATGAAGTCATTCATATAGTTTATGGAATATATATGAAATTATCTTTCACTAATAGAGCAGTAAATGGAATGTTGCATCTCCCTATCCATATAAGCTAGTGGAAGGGAATATTGATAGATGCGAGCGAATGAAGCAAAAGCAAATATTTTTTCGAAAATTTTTAAATAAGCGAAGCGTGGCTGTTGGTGTTACAAACACAAAGAGAAACTTAGCCTATCATCGTCTCAGTCAATATTAATAATAAACAAATAGAGCAGGAAATTTGAAAAGCATACAAAAAACTACACACTGCGCACTTCATTGTTCAAGCAATCAATGATTATAAGAGTTCCTGCATAATTAAAGTCAACAGCAACAAACAACAAAAGCATAAAATGAAAAATAAAAATACAGAAAAAAAAAAGGAAAACAAACAAAGAAAAAACAACTTACCACCATCATGTCTATCTATAAGCACAGACGTGCACCTTGAAATGGTCGAGAATGAACTCGAAAAAAGTAAACACGACTCTCTGCTGTTGTAACCCAACATCATAACTGTGTACATAACTCTATGTCAAATTGTGCCAAATACTCTGACAGTGGGATCATAATTACATTGCGTGCTACGAATTCACATGCGGTTGTTATCATTCATCACTTCATAACAAATATCATTCATTTTGTTTTTTTGGTCTCTTTCGTAAAGCGATTTGTATAGAAAGATGTATTAACGCAGAAGGTAAAAATGAAGAAAATTAAACTACAATAAAAACAAATAAGAGCATAGATATGCTCTATATATATGACTGAAACTTGGACTCTTGTTATGCTGCAAATTTTCATATGTACTTGAAACAAATTTCAAATCAATATCTGCTAGGGGCAGTTGATTGTTTTTTTTTTTTTTGTTTTGTTTGCATTTTGTCTCAATTTGACGAAATACTAAAAACAAAACTGTACCGTTTACAAAGACTTTGTATCATGAAATACTTGAAAGCGTAGACATTTCTTAAAAGTTTTTAATCCTTAATTCCAAGTGCAACAAAAGTCGTTGTTCAACAATCAAAATTATTGTACCTCCATCTCGTATTAACAATTGTTGTAGAAATTGAAAACAAAACATTAGTAGAAACATTATAGTCCGGCAAGTTCGACAATTAAATATCTTTCACCACATTGTCTAACACAATTCTTATTTTTATCATAGAACACAAAAATTATATCTTGTTTCTATATAAAGGCACATTTTTCAAGTCCGTATTTATGGGGGAGCGGAGCCAAAATGCAACCTAATGTAGTGCAAGTTTAATTCTTACATAGGCCAGGATCCAAAAATAGGCATAAATTTTGAAAATTGCAATTATTTTCCATATAACAATTTTTCAGAAGAGGGCTTTATATGGGGAGTGGTCGAAAAATTGGACCGATCCGAAGCATTTTCAATAGCGTTCGTCCTTGCGTCAAAACACATCATTATATCAAACTTCAGCAAAGTATCCCAAAAATGCGCGACCTGTAGCTTGAATACAAATTTGCATGGACAAACGGACAGTCAGGTTTAGATCAATTCAGATTCTGATTCGATCGGTATAATAAAATGTGGCTCTGTGTTAAGCCCTTCCGTGTGTTACATACGTCTGCACTAATCTAATATACCCTGTATCTTATATATATATACCCTGTATCACAAGGGCATAATGTAAAGCAGATCATCAGGAATTTATTTACTTATAGACGTTTGACTTGTATTTGAACTCCTTCACAATTTCACTATGAAAAATGTTCACGTGAACTGCATATTCTTATTTTTCCCTACGAACATAGGGTGGTGTCTAACAGCTCTAATAATAAACGAGACCTTTTCATGCGAACGTAAATCATTTCTTGGACTAGTAAAAAATCAAAACATAAAAAGGCTTTTTTTCCGAAGGAGAGGATTATATTTTCACTTGAGTGAAGAAAAGCAAGGCTAGATGTGATGGAAAACATTTTCCAAAGTTAATTCTTACATACGGCAGGATCCGAAAATAGGCGTACAGGGTCCAAATTTTGAAAATTGCAATTTTTTTCCATATAACAACTTTTTAGAAGGGGGCATTATATGGGGCGTATGGTCAAAAAATTGGACCAATCCGAACCACTTTCAATGGCGTTCGTCCTTGGGTCGCAAGACATCATTATACCAAATTTCACCAAAATATCTCAACAATGCGCGACCTGTAGCTTGAACACAAATTTACATGGCCAGATATCAGACGGACAGACAGACTTAGGTCAATTCATGTTACGATTCTGAATCGATTGGTAGAATAAAAGGTGGGTCTATCTTAAGCCTTTCTGTACCACAAGTGCACGGTCGAGCAAAGCCGGCTATTAAATGCCTTAGACTAAATCGCCTAAAACAGTGCTGTTTTCATTTCCGTTTTAAAATAGCAGAAATCATACAATAAAACCAGGTAAATGTTTACCTATGATAGTAGCGCTCACACGAAAGCGGACTTGATAAACTAAAATGTCTAAATTTTGTAAGAATAATGTTTTTGTGAAAAATCCTATTGTACCTCAGCTATTTTCGTTATAAACTACTTAAAATTAGACCTTGTCATCCTATAAAAGTTTGCTTTCAATAAAAACCCTTACACAAAGCGGGATCAAAAAAAAAATACAGCTATATAGTCGAAAATTATCACAACAAATTTATTAACCAAATCGCTTTCTTCAACTAATTTCTATTATAAAATTCCAACTGTTTGATGTTCTGTTTACCTGTAGCCCTACTTGTTCCACCTAATCCACATTTACATAATACGTTAAAAAACGCCAAGATTGGAAGTAAATGTGCCAAAATCAGTCAAAGCATCTCGAAAATTGTGACTCGTCCTATATATTGAATGCCGAAATATACGAATAGAACTCTGATAAACAGACTAATCGCAGACTTAAATTGATTTAATAAATAATCAGCTTAAGAATAATGGATATAATAAAAAGTGATTCCATCTCAGGTCCTTTATGGTATAACATACAACTTGACCATAAGTAATCTATGATGATATAAACATTTGAGATCAAGCCTTAAGTTCGCGCCAAAATTTTCAAATCATTAAGAAGCCGCCAGCAAAAAGTGTGAACTAAGCAAATTTAAAAAAAATCAAAAAATACATTATAAAGAAAGGCACAATTTGTTGCAAAGGTGCTTCGCTCGGCAGAAAAGAATGAAAGAATTATGAAAATATGCACACTGTGTTCGCTAGAAGTAACTCATTCATTTTTAAAAAATTTTATATGGGAGTAGACTTCTGGCTCTTTGTAATAGAAAGAGCAGTTGACATAGCCGCTAACCTGAAAGGTTGGAGCTACAAATGGCGGAATGATCGTGGAAGATATGGAAAAATATATACGACTTTAATTGAAAAAAAAATTTCTTCCCTATCGTGCTGAGAACTTTTTATGAGTGTCGCGTATATTACCTCATAGTTTGTGTATGAAGTAATGCTTACGCAATATAGTTATCCTATTTGTTTTTTGTACAATTTTTTAAAAAATATTTTATAAAAATTCATTTAAAATTTTACAAAAAATATTATGAACAAAACGAATAGTTTGCAAAACTCGAAAGCCTTACAAACGAATACCAAGTCATATCTAGGTAAGAAAAAACTTGCGTGAGGCTTAATATATATAATAAAATTTTACCCACATATGTTTTGCATTTAATGCAAAACTCTAAAGCAACAACAGAAAAAAGGAAAAAAAAAAATAATGATTAATTAGCTACAGATTTCGAACGATAAGTGGGCGTCTTTTTTTTTTTCTTTTTTTTTTTTTCATACAAATTTCAACACAAATCAGACAAAAATGTTATTTGTTTTCAAATTCGTAGGAATGCCAGACCATCAAACATTGAACTTGGCAGTTCTTTGATATTGAACTCGACCCAGACGCACTCACACACTTTTGCCGTATTAATTATTAATCATTTATAATATAGTGAACGTAGGATTTTTTTAGCTCATTTTTTGCCAGAAGAGATTTTTCATTTTTAAATATATTTCAAGTAACGACAGCTGAATAATTCCCAATTTTGTTTTTATATTAATTTCGAATTAAAGCGAATTCGTTTTACGGATGCTGCACATTTTTTAAACTATGGCTATAAAATATTAATAGTGCGTAGTGAGCGAAAAATTTGCCTACACGACACAAATACCTTAAAGCCCATAACTAATAGCAAGCGAGAGAGTTAAATTCCTCTTAAGACCAACCATTAATAATCTTTAGGCCAAACAAATGAAAACATTATAGTCGGGCTAGGCCGATTAGTCAATACCTTACACCACATTCTCTAATACAATTCTTAGTATTTTCGTTAAAGAACACATTATAGTCGGGCCAGGCCGATTAGTCAAAAGCTTACACCACATTCTCTGATACAATTCTTATTATTTTTATCATAGAATACAAAAATGGTACCCTACCTTTATATGAACATACTATTATGGAACTGTATATTAAAAATTAGATATCTTTGCAAATAAAGAATACTTTCCGAAAGAATCGTTATGACCAAGAAGTTCAAAAGTACATATTCAAAATTCAGCAGACTTAATTTTTATATTAACCTACTATTATGAATCAATTTTTATCATAAAATAACTTCCCTAAAAAATAAACATTTTCGTGCAAATCCATAATTTTTATCTTAAATTATCCACCTGAGTGGCCGAGTAGGCAAGAATCTCGACTAGCTACTCAAGGGTCGAGCATTTAAATCTCAAGTGCGATAGAGGTTTTAATAAAGCCGAAAGCCTTAGATGCTAGTGCTTTAAGACTTTAACCTTAGCATTTATTCTCGGGCTGAATTTATAATAATAATAATAATAATAATAATAATAATAATAATAATAATAATAATATCTTAAATTACTATTATGATATGATTTTCATTATGAAACATTGAAACTTGAATATATGAAAGGAGGTTTAAAAATTGTCTCAGCCGGTCTAAACTTTTCATATCCATGTAGAATGTCCACATACTATTACTTAGCCACTTTTGTCGAGAATTTTGAGAATTGCAATTTTTAATGACTTTTCAAAATAGGGCGTTACGTAGGAAGTGATCCAAAAGTAGACCGATCCAAGTCGATTTTCAGTGGCGTTTCCTTAAGTCAAAACAGATCAGTGTACCAAATTTCATGGTAAGAGACTTTAGAAGGACAGAGGGACAGATACTCTCAAATCGATGTAGAAGATGATTCTGAATCGACCGGTGTAATGAAAGGTGGGTCTATCTTAAGCGCTTCTGAGTGTTACATACATTGGCACAAAATAAATACTATGGGGTATAATTAATACAAAAAGAATTGTAAATCGTGTCGTTAATTGTAAGCAGATCAGAAGATCGTTCAGAAGTTTTCTTCTATAGACCTTTAAGAGAAATGTTAGAAATTTTGACTGAATACCTCTTATATGTCATACAATAGACGCATGTCTATAGACGATTCATTGATTCGCGTCGATTCCTGCACTACAGTTTTTAACAACCTTCGATCAAAATACTACGGAGTTTAAGATAAAATTCATGATTAAATTCAATTAAGACTACGCAACATATGTCAAGTTTCAGATGTACATCAAAACTTTTGCGACCGTTCGGGTTGTTACAAACAAGAATACAGACAGACAGACGGATGGACTAGATGAACTCAGAAAATTATGGTCGTTCCCTCTCTCATGGCCGTATATTCGATTACTACAAGCAGATCAAATATAGCCGATATGCTTATATGCGACATGAATATAAAAGTCATCCGTGCATTTGATGCCTGCTGTCAATATATTTAAAATTTCAATGCAAAACCAGCGTTTATCGGGCCACTAATGCGCTGCCTAGCAGATGATAAATGACAAGAGAAATGTAACACTTTCCGTTTGCTGATATGTGGTCAGTTGACAGAAAAACTCATTGAGTACGTTTTCAAGTATTTGAAGGTAATAAACTTGTAATTACTGTTTTGTCGTAAAATTCTATGTTCTTTGTTACGGATGTGATTTTTCATAAAAAATCAACAAAAATACATTTCTGTACCGCTTACCTTGAAGAAAGTACAGAAGAAATACTTAGTCAATTTTTGATTGATTCTCCACTTCCACTGCTGCCTCGCTTGCCATCTAATTCATTCCAAGCGTAACAAGAGCCAATCTTCTCGCTCTGTACATCCATTGTTAAATTGCAAACACATATTTTTCTCGAATAATAAACAAATTACATATATGACACAATCGAATATGTCAACTACTGTTGGACACTTTGTAAATCGGAAATACAAATAATGAGCGCGACGAGATCATCTTTGCATCTCAGCTTATCATTTGCTTTGACTTCCTTACACACTAGCTATTCATTATTAAATACATTTAATAATCCGCTTCCAGCTCTCTTTTAATTACAATATTAGCCTGATCATATTTCATGCATGCATTTCACACACTGATCTGGTTTTGATTAAAAAAAACCGAATAATTCTAGTTATAGTATAAATATTCTTCTCATAGTTATTTCACTGACAAATTCAAAAATATTATATTTCTGGGATAAATTTTTATAGTAGAGATTTTTTTTTTATATAGATAAGCAAACCATTACCTAGGTACAATTTCTTCGAGAACTTGCGAACGTAGTAGGATTCCGTAACTGAAAAGCTTTTGTTTCCTATATGTTTTTTATTAGAGCAATTCTTGATTTACTTCTTTTATTGACCGATGCCTTAGGTAGTAAACGATCTATAATGATCGTCTCTAATGGCTGCCCATTTGAGAGGCATTGCATTCGCGAACATTCACAATTTCTCGAAGCAAATGAGTCCATAGTGTGTAAAGTGTGTTGAGCGGTGAAATTCATTAAATGGGTTCATGGTTTTTCTCACCTGTAAAAATCTAAAAAACTGTACTCAATGAAAATTGACAATTCGAAGCAGATATTTTAAATCGTTTAAGGGACAAGGTCAACTTTCCTTGGATAGATGGCAATTTTCCCTTGCAAGTGTAGCTAATGAGCTTTTTCTCCCAAACAACCATACACTATCTGTAGCTGTATTTGTAAGATATGAGAACAAAGTAAACTTTGCAATACGTTTCCGGTCCTTGAAAACAAGCAGAAGATACTCAACTAAGTGCACTTAAGTTTATCAACTTTCTTTCTACGCACTTATCTAGCTATCGAACATTTACACGATCGTAAGAGTGTTCTATCAAAGAGGCTTTTACCTTCGCCAAATCGAAACCGTCTAAAAACAAATGACAAAGAAAAGTTCGATGAGAATGAATGGAAAAGAATATCGATCTCTTTTTCAATATCGATCGAAGAATATCGATCGGCTTTTTTAAATGAATTTTGCAAAGAAGTTGGATTACTCCCTATAATGGACGTCTTCAGTTCGATTTAAAGCGACTCTAAATTTTTATTTGTTTTTCAGTGTGCAGCAAGTAAAAAGTTAGTAGCGTTTTTTTTTATAAATTCAAATTCATTTGTTTTTCTTTTTTATTTTATTGTAAGTGAACTTTGTTGGACCAAGTACATGCCATTTTCATTGAAACTTTTGCCGTTTTTCTCAAAAACCAATTATGCCATCACGGAAGAGTTTCTTAGGCATGTAATATCTGCATGAAGAAACGGAATCAAGTGATTTTCACAACCATTTTTGAAGTCAGTTTTACATCCAGTAAGCGTGTTCTGCAACGAGCGATACAAACGACAATCGGACGTGACAAGATCCGGGCTATGCAAATTCTCTCAAATTCCGCCAAATTATTAAATACATGAATCTGGCAGTGTCTGGCAGTATTTCCTATTTTTTTTACTATTTCCCTTTTCCTACTGATCGATTCTGGACGCATTGCATCAATTTTGTTTACATCAATAGTGAGATTAGTAGTCTGGCCAGGTTGACGCGGCTCATAGCGCCCAATTTCCCATGTAGCATTACCTTCCGTGACGTCAATCAATGATTTTCCATCATTTGTGGAACTTCATCCATTGTAAGCCATCATCTCTTGCGTAGGAAAATATCATGCACGACTATTTACTTCTTATTGCCGGCAATTATTCTCTTAAAAATGACCGGATCTAGTTCCTCATCAGGGGTATCCAAATATCCGACCTTCTTGTTTATTTCATCTAATAGCATTTATTTATTTGTATTTTTTTTTTCAGACTAGACTCGTATAGAGCGTAGGGGACCTTAGTACCTAATAGGGCTGTGTATAATAAATTTTTTTTGTGGGCCTAAACTCTTCTTTATGTGTGTTCCGCAGTTATGTCTTGAGATAAAATGGATCTCCCAATTTTTTCAGAAACTCCACCGACATTATCCAAGATTGTTAGAATGGGGCGAGGTTGGTTTTTACTTTTGGTGAAGTGCAGCAGGTTTTCACAAACCTGCAAAGCGAATACGAAACGCAATTACGTTCGACGAGAATTAAGAAACATAGAACCGTATGGTGACTGGAAAAGAAAAACGCCACAAACTTTTTCCTTGAGATATCATATTCATTATATATTACTGTGATTGTACAATGAATGGATCGAACTTAAATCAATACTTTATCAAACATACGAGTTATGTGCTACCTGGAGATTAACGCCCTGCCAGAATTAATTGTGCAACTAACTTGAAATGTTATTTACAGTGCATACGTTTATGTGTATGATAATGTTATGTTCATAAACTGTCAACAGCAGTTAATGTTACTTAAGAGATTTTATTTCTTAACCAAGTCCATTGGGATCGCATCTTAAATAATCACAAGAGCACATATAAATAATTATGAAACGTATTTGAGAGCTTTTTTTGTTTTTTCCTTCTTCACTAAATAAAAATACTGGAAGCGTGTTAAACGCCGCATATATATGTCAGGAAAATTATAGAAACGAAACAAACAAAAAACAAATTACATTTAATTTCCTTTTAAATAATAGAATCCATTGTAAAATGTGCTCAAGTTGAGAAAACGCAAAAACAAAAAAAAGGAGAAAATGGTTTTGAAAAAAGTTGAAAATTTATTCGCGTTTTCTTAATCGTTATTATTCAAGTGTAAATTCGTTACAGAAATCCCTTTACGTTAACTGCTGCTATCTTCTCTTAATGCCATCATCACCAACATAATATAGAAATTATTACTTGAATTCATTACCTGACTGCCATCTATGTATGCACGTATGTATGTATGTATGTATGCATGATGTTCATATCGTGTATGCACATACATATATATATACAATAGATTTTTTCTTTTTTTTGGTTTTATAATGTGTTGATGAAAACTTTTGTGGGCATATGGTTGTTGGGTAGATAAACAACGTGCACACGTTGTATATTTTTATATGAACGTATTTACGTGCGCTGCACGCACTTGGAAAAAATACAAAAGAGTTAGCAACAACAACAACAATAACAGCAACAACATTGGCATAATGTTACTTGTATAAAAAAACGTGAGTTTTCTTTTTAGTTTTTTTTTTTTGTTTTTTTTTGTTTTTTCCTTCTCTTTTACATGCAAAAGAGGTGATGTTGCAATGAATTTGTTTATCATATTAAATGATTGTATATTTATACGAGTATACGTTTGCATGCTTGTTTACTTTATATTTATTCACATGCAACCAGTTGTGTTTTGTTGCGTTGCGTTGTGTTGGTGTATGTTCCTGCTTTGTAACAGTTAACAAAGAGGTACTTGAGGAGCACCAAGGCTTTCAAGTAAAAGTTTATTTATTGTGTTTTTGAAATGATATATTTTGAGACATGTGTCTAGTTAAGGGAAATACGTTACTTTGTAAACGATTTTGAAGTGAATTTTACTGAGACATATGTGTTTCAAAGTGCATAATAAGTCGGAAATTTATGCGATATATTTATTAGATAAATCAAAATGCTTTCAATACGCTTTAGTGACAAAAGAAAAAGTTCAAGTAAGTGTGTGTAAGTATTGTGTACGTTTATGATTATATAAGGAGTTAGAAGTGCTTATTGCTTATACAGAGACAATCGGAGGCAGATTTTAATTAGCCTTCCTAGACGAGATCTAAACGCCCTGTGGGCAATAGAGACTATCACACATATACTGTGTTCCCAGTAATCGTATTCTATGTCGCCGAATTTCCTCCTTAACGTCAGGCTAATCAGCGATCAGTTACTTTACGATTAAAAGGATCGTCCTATGACTTCTTCATAGACAACATTGTTTTTTTTCTTCATCGCTGCTCTGATTTACTTCTTGAGGCAAAGTCAAAACTGATTTATGAATTGCTTTGAGCCGTTGCACGAATGGAGCTAATTATGCCTACTTTTATAGGGAATTCCGCTCTCCCATCACTGGGTGGCATTAAAACTTACATAGACAACAAGAACAAAAATACCTTAAATAGATCTGAAGACTTTTGAAATGTAACGATGAAAGCAAAATAAAGAAAATCTTACTCCTCAATAGCACTTTTCGTTGATTCATTAAATTTCTTCTTCCACTAAACAGAGAAATGTTGATATTTTCCCGTTAAGTGCATCAATTTCTCATTTCTGAATTTCAATTTTCTGTGATAAGCGTTCTTCCTTTTCTTTTCTTTTCTTTTTTTTTTTTTTTTTGCTTTTGTCCGTTTTATAACAAATAAACTTTTTCAACCATAAAAAAAAAACACAATTACCACTGATTACACCACAATACGAATTGTAAAGAAAACAGCGGCATCATTAATAAATATTTCAACAAAAATCTTATCGTTTCTTGGCAAGAGTTGAATATATACACACAAGATTGTCGTTTACTCACAAATTACAACAATTCAAATTTTCAGAAAACGAAAAAGAAGAAGAAAAAAATGGAGAAAAAAAACAAAAAACAACTTTTATTGTTTGCTTCTCAGCAATTCAAAAAGAGAATTATGTGGCTTAGGTCAAAAGATTAAAATCATATATCATAATGTTTATCTTGATTAAAATTTAAATAACATTACGTACAATATGTATACACATCTATAGTTGCTACACATATACATATATACACATAAACACACACACACACACACACACATCATCATCATAGTCATGCGAACTAAGTAAACAGGTTAAAATAATTTTAGCTGAAGTCTCCAATACTACACTACTTGAGTTGTATATATATATATATATGTATATATATATAAAACAAGAATTACGCAATAATGGGCCAATAGGGACCATATTCACATTTTATTAAATCTTTTCATTAAATCTTTGAGACAAACATAGTAGTCTTGATCCGTTAAAGCTCAAATTATTTTAGAAAACATATTTTTTTTATATTTCTTTGCTTTTTTTTTCGGAAAATTTCGCATGTGTGTTGACCATTTTTAACGTTTTTACTTCAATGATTAACATTGCATGGAAAAATGGATTTGGTTAAATTGACTCAGCATATCAAGCTGCTGTTCATATTTTGCCGCATTCCTAAACCACTTATCTAGACCCTAATATAAATCACATTGATCAAATATTTCTATATTTTGCGGGAGTTAGTAAAATTCTATTCCTCCTTGATGATTATTAGTGACAGTGTCGATATACTAAGCCTTCGGTTATCTATCCCTCAAAACGCAATGCACAAGAATCGCTTGGTATTATTGATAGCCGGTTAGTAGACTGAAACACAATGCAAGAAGGACAAGGAATTATATAAAAAAAAGAAAAACAAGCATCAGGCTGATCATAAGGTTCCTGGGGCATATTACTGCTTGTTCTTTCCAGTTACGGAAATCTAAGTCAAATATCTATAATCACGTGTACAAGCTGCTAAGTGAACCTCGTCTACATTGTTGTAGTGTAGTGTTTGAATTCCTTTTAACTGCGTTTCTAATTTTTTTTTAGCTTTACATACTACATATGCAAAGAGGAAGACAATGCTACAAAGATTTTACAAAATTACAGATGCTTTGCAAAAATTTAAAAAAAAACATTCTTCTAAATCCTTCAAGAAATCCTTTAAAAGTCGTCACAGTGTGTTTCAAATAAAAAACAAGTAAGAACATTGTAATCGAGCAAGGCCGACCATCAAATACCCTACACCACATTGTCTATTAGAACACTTATTTTTGGATGAAATTACTATTATGAGCCAGTTTTCATCGCCACATATTAAAGCTTCGACTTTTCTCCTCTACAAAGGATCAATTTTTTTGAAGATTCTTATTAGAATAGGATCCGATGTTCCAATTTTGGTCTAGTTACTTTATTCATATTAAATTACTATTATTTTATAATTTTCATCATGTGTTCAGTTCAGTTCGTTATATGGGAGGATATTCAAAAATTGCCCCAGCCGGTCCAAAGTTTTCATACCAATTTAGAAATACTTTCACTTAATCGCCTTCGGCTAAAAAATTTTGAAAATTACAGTTTTTTTTCATATAAAGACTTTTCAGACTAGGGCATTATATGGGGAATGAACGAAAAAGCGGACCGATCCAAACCATAACCGAAAGCGTTCGTCATTGGGTCAAAACACGTCAGTGTACCAAATTTTATCAAAATATCTCAAAAATTGCGACCTGTAGCTTGAACACAATTTTCCGTGGACAGACATCAAACGAAGAGACGGACAGACAGGTTTAGATCAATTCAGATTATGAGTTTGAATTGATCGGTATAATCAAAGGTGGGTCTATCTTAAGCCCTTCTGGGCGTTACATACGTCCACACTAGCTTAATATACCCTGTGCCCCAAGTGGTGTAGGGTAGAATGAAAATATGTTTATATTTATTTACAAAGTCATGGAAAATTTGATATACTAATGCTATGTCCGGTAACACGACCATCACAACTACCATTTGTTTTAGAGATCAATCGTACTGTCTTGTGGGGACTGGATAATGGATAATTTTCTCAAATTTATCGCTAAAAGATCGACCAAGTGATTGAAATGAACGTTCGCAACATAATTCTTTTCTTTAAAGCGCTTCCTCAGACTTCATTTTCTATTTAACACAAGAAATTAAAAAAAAATAAATAAATGAAATGTGGTTCAAAATCTCTTGAAGAACGTCGATTTTTTAATAATGTTGACATGAAAACATAGAATTGCGTCGATTTTAGATAAAATATATATATTTTTTAAACAAATCTATCAACTATCGGTTCTAAAGTCGACGAAAATGAATGAAATAAAAAATCGTGCATTCTTTACTAGAGAACGTTATTATGAAATGGTTTTATCTGAAATCTGAAGTCAACCGGTTGAAAATTGAAAGAGCTATAGAACAATATAGTCCGCTTAGAAAACATAGTTTTCAGAAACATATATTGAGCAATGAAATTTCGATAAAAATCTCGTCCTTCCTTTAACTTGTAATGCCTGCAACATACAACTGTTGTAAGGTGTCAGCACCAAAATTGAAATAATGGAAAATTGGAATCCATTAGCTAACTCTCCAGATTACATATTCTGTAAAGCAGACAGATTCATGCATTATTCAATAAAAAACCTATGCTCGGGAGTATTTAATGCAGCCGTGAGTGTACTCTAAAGATCGATTCTTTAAATAAAAGATAAAGTATTCACAAACAACCCCTTTGCCTCCCTCGTATTCTAGAGCATTTTTTAATATTTAAGAAAACAAGAAGGGTATAAAAAAAAAAAAATGAGAAAAAACTGAACTCCAAAGAATTTAAGGAGCTGATCTTGGCGCTTTCTCCACAGGCATTTTTGATTCATAGGAGCTACATATTTTTAACTTTTCTCTCACGGAATTGGCTGCGTTATATCATGTATGGCATTTGGACCATCTTGTTGGAACCACATCGACCACAACGTCCACAATGTCCACGTCGGAATTATCTAATTCATGCCGATCAATGGAAATCAATAACGATGTTTCTGTAGCGTTTTCCATTGATTGTAACCGAAATCCCATTTCTTGTCTTCAAAACATGCAGCCCAATCACTTTCTTTCCCAACATCGATGTTTCGGGCAATCCGTTACGGTTTTTGACAGACTCGGTTCTTAACATCACAAACACTATCATTTGCTCTTCAAATTTTTCAAGTACTTTACTCTATAGGACAATTGCTTCACGTAATGAGCAAAACGTAGCTCAAATGGATTCTTGATATTTACAATAGATTTTAACAATTTCTACACACTATGCAAGTGTATGCCTTAAGTTATTGATTTGTCAAAGAATAATGAACAAAAAAAAAACAAAAACCGTGGATCCTACGACATCTCAAATACATATATACAGGGGATTGAGAAAATAATGTTTAATTACACTGTGTTTGCGCAAAATTTTAAATGAATATTTGCTATAGGTTGCATATGATTAAAGAAAACATTTGGAAAAATTGTAATTTTTCAGTTATCTTTTTATACGCAACACCGAAGAACGTAGGGTATAGTCATTTTTGCCAAAACTTTTGCAACGCCCAGGAGGAAGTAAAGTATATATATTCTTGATCAGCATCAATTTCTGAATCGATTTAAACATGTCCGTCCATCCATCTAGTTGTCTCTCCCTCTGTGTAATGTCTGTTTTAAACATTTTTGTGGCCGCAAAATTGGTGCTATCGACTTTGCATTTGGCAGAAGTATTGGACACCGGTTGGTATTAAAAATGGGCTAAATCAGTCGAGGAATACGCCTACGTACATTAAAGCCGCCTCTGTTTTTCAAAAGAAATAAAAAATTGGTTTTTTGTTCATTTTGCTCATAAACTGCAACAGAAAAATCTACAAAAACTTGAACGAATATTCTGTGGGCAATGTTGTGGCACCTTTACAAAAATGGGACCCATCCAACCTTGTAGTGTAACAAAATTTAATTTTTTTTTTTTTCAACAACTTTTTAGCGGGCTTAGACAAGCTTCAAAAAACTCATAAGGTATATATATTTTTGGCCACTTACAGATTCGGAATATTAGCGTAAGCATGTCTGTCTGTTAGTCCGTCCATTTGTTGGTCTGTGCAACTATGCGCAGTATCTACGATAAACATTCTCTTGTTCGCAAAAATGAAGATATCGCCCAAAAATTTGCAAAAGAATTTGAAAATGGCCTAAAGAAGCCAAAGAAATCTGAGAACACCTTTGCTTTCCGGAGCCTTTCTCTCGTTACTGATAAACTACAACAGATACACGATATAAATTTGCGCAAAATTATTTTATAAAAATAGAAAAAAGGCAGGGATGCGCACCTTATATTATGGTGTATGTAATTTTATATCGCTCCTTTTTTTCAATTTTTTATAGCACAACGATGATGAATTCAAAATATACGGTTAATTTATGGAACATACTTCTCAAAATCTCAACGTTATTTTTTTTTTTTTTTTTGGTTTCTTCAAAATCGAATAGAAACCGCAGACGGATGAAAAGACAGACAAATAAACATAACTAAGGCGACTAAGATATTTTGTTCTGACTTGCACTGATTGAAGAATCGTCGTCGAATTGTCTGTGCGATATATTTTATCATATGCATTAGAAAAGGAATGATAAGGCTACCACATAAGTATACCCCAACCCTATCCTTCACTGGAGGAAGATATAGAAATTTATAAAATGTTTCTTTGAAGGTCTTGGAGAAAAACCACAAAAATGATCAAGTTTTCTCAGTGTGTTTTATTCGAAAGTACTGCAATATTTATGTGGTTTTCTACACCATATATATATTTACAAAATTTTTCCCCTTTAAAACCAACACAATCCGACCATAATGGCAATTTAGTTCAAATGCAGATGCAATTGTATGTTATGCAGATATATGAAAAAAAAAAAAAAAACAAAAAAGAAAAAAGGAAAAGATTGAAATCTTAGCTCAAAACATTAAAAAAACCAAAAAAGAAAAGGAAAATATAAAGAAAAACACAAAGAGAAAAAGAGCCCAACGAGTTAATAAACCACAACGCATATACAACATAGTATATAATACGACTAATTACAATCAACTGTCTTCCATGGTATATGGAGGCTTAATTAAATGACATACATTTCCCGTAAAAAAAAAAATAAAAAAAATAAAAAAAGAAAAGAAGTCAAAAGTAATGTACGATTTTTCCCGGTTAATGTTTATCGAAGGGAGCCTACACTTAAAGTGAATGTGATTGCAACATTAGAGCATAAAGTTACCTCCATAAGCAAATATATGTAGGCATGGATATAGGTATATACATATGTATACGTATAATGTGTGTGTGTGTGTGTGTGTGTGTGTAACAACAGCAAACCATCATTATTATCATCATCATAGTACTTTAAAGCTACAAAACAGTGGTTTAGTAATTATGTTTTCATTACGTTTTAGACATTTTAAGCTGCAAACCAAGCGCATCAAAGTCGAAAACCGTAAAATGGGCGGAAGAGGGAAAAATTTGAGAAAGCGAAATATGGGTCACACAGTGAAAATACCGTACAATCAATTTTAATATAATAACTAAGAGTCTAAATATATACATACATATATACATATATATAGTAGGCACACATGTACGCACACACACACATATACACACGCGCATACATTTCAAATGTGGTATAATATAATTTGAAAAGAAAAAGTAATGACGAAAATCTACCATAAAATCACACACACACACACACACAAGAAAATAGTAGCGAGAAAATTTTTCAAAATATTATAATAAAAGCAGAAAGGCGTACAGACGACGTTTGCGATGGCTTCGAAGCTTTGGTTACGGATCTTAATCACATAAAGAAAATATATATATATATATATATAATTTTTTTTGCTTATATATGTATATATATGTATATATATTCTCTTAAATTATTACATACAGAAGATATGAATACATAACATGTTTATCAATTTACAAAATACCGCCAACAAAGCCGATTACAAACAAAATACATGGTGATCATTGGCAATTGTTGGCTTGAATGGTAGTCGTAACACCCGACATACGAATGTAAAAAAGTTTCCTTAAAGAATACATGAATACTATTACGTCATTTATTTGATTTGAGTGCAATTGCAACCTGATATAAGTGATTTACTGATAGAGTTTCTTTTTAAAGCCTGAGACCATAAGAAGCACAGTGAGAGGGCTTTAAAAATCATTAATTGCAGGCCCCTTGGACTATAAGGATGAAAAATGAAATATATTTACTTTGCTATAAAGACTCATCTAAACCGCTATTGCCCCCTGGAATATTCTTTTCAATCAGTCGCAAATACTTGAACGAAGGATATTCAAGGGTAATGAAGTGAAGGCTCAATTCCAAGTCTAATTCGCTTGCTTGCATATCATACTTGAGTTTGCTTGTCCTTTGCATATAATCGCAAAGTCTTAAGCAATGGCTATTCAATCTGCCTTCCACGTCGTATAATTAAGTTTCAATTCGAATATAATTCACATATATACGATATTCTAAAAAAGATTTGTATTGTAAAAACTGTTACTCGACTGTTGTATGTGTATAGCACAGATAGTTAGTTAGTGGTATGTTTTAAGGTTATACTCGTAAACACAACATCTGAATAATGAATGTTGAATGTTCCATTAGAGCGTAGTAGTAAATGTGCGAGTCCCGATCATAATTTTTTGAAGATTTGGTAAAAACTTTCAAGCAGACATGATTCGTGTACAGCACAGATTGACAATCATTTATTTCAAGTACATGCAGACTAATCGAACGATGCTTACTTTCTTTGTACAGCTCTCTATATCGCAATTTCATTCGTTACAGATTGCATTACGACTAAAATAGTTGCAGTATTGAGTGAAAAGCTTTCCGTTTTGATCCATAATCTTTTGCGATAGACAAATGGAAGGAGGGACTAGTGTTTGTGTATGTTTGATTTAACAGTGAAGACATCAGGCGCGTCGTACGGTGTAAAGACAATTCCGGACCGAGTGGTTGGAAACACTGAGGAAGCTTTCTGATGTTGTTGAGGGGTTTAATTGATCGTCAAATCTCTGTGATCTTTGTAGAACACTTGTCTTAGATCTTGTCTTATAGATAAGCCTTTGCGCACCTGGGCCTTCAAGCGTCGCTAAGCAAAATTTAGAGTTATACTCTAATTTTGGCTGGATATAGGTACGTATTCTGGCTGCTGTGAAGTATTTCTTACACAGCTTTAAAAAACTTTGATCATTGACGGCATCTTTCGATACTCGGAACATATGTTCTGTCCAGTGAATATCACTTCTTATCCTCGTGCCCAGAACATCAATCGTTGGCAAGGTAGGGAATTAGCTCATTACTTCCTCTACGCGTTAAAAGGCAGAACTGTGTTTTGGTGGTATTCACGTTTACCATATTAGCTTGGCCCCGCTTTGTTATTTTTATGAGGTCTCGCTTTAATGTGTCATTCATCATGCAGCGTTTCTTGTGTGTTTCGCTGTTCCTGGATCTTCTCGTGAAAGAGAATGAATGACCGCGGGCGTTGTCGTCTGCAAATGAGAAGACAGGATATTCTGTCACGTATAGAAGATCGTTGATGAACACCAGGAAGGGACATTTGCCATTTGCTGCTACTATAAAATCGTTGCGACATCAGTGTTGGAATGCGGTTGGAATTGCTGAGCGAAAAACTGAATCAAGTAATGTTCACAGGTCTCTTTTGAAAACAACTTTGCATCTACAGGAGGACTATGTAGAGAGCAAAACAAATGCTAGTTAGAGAAGGCAAAGTCTTTCAATTTCAAGGTGTGAGTGTCGCGCATTCGTAAATTTATCAAAGTTACGCAACTCTAAAGTCATCTAATGTTACGCGAATCACAGTACTCGAGCTGAGCTCATTTCAATTCCATTCCACAAATTTAGATTAAAAATATTGCAGTTAAAATATGATAAGAATTATGAAATCAAGACAAGTGATATCAAGTTATTGAACGAATCTTGTAGATTACATATGTAATTGTCGATAACTGCCCGTGAATGGAGCATATACATATATATACATATATATGAGTTTGGCTATCTGTCTATTTTATTTGTTTTTCAATTTCTTGATTTCATGTATGAATTCCCTTTACACACATCGCTCTGCGTATGTTTGTATGTATTATTTATTGCTCAGTATAGCAGTATAGTTAGAATAATCATTGAGTACCTCAAACCTATACTTTAGTGATCTTGAACTATTTGCTCGCATTAATAAATCAATACCAAAGCTGACCTTAAACTTTGTTTGTTTGAACATTTAATAAAAAGCCTCTTGTAGAAGGCACGCAGTCAACATAATATGCCCTTCGACTATCAAGAGATAAAGCAAATAAATGCGTACATTGAAGTATGCGTATAATATTACAATGCATGTAAATGAATGGGAATTGACGACACTTCCCGGGGATACAAAAACACACCAAAGCATTTAAGTTTACGCGTTGAGTAAATCAAACAATTAAATCCAATGGCATTCTAAATTGACAATTTCTTGCCTTTGTTGTCGTCAAGTAGTTTATACAAGTACTTATGAGTGCTTACTTAAACTTTAATAACATATACACTCCGTGACTCTTACGCTCTTAAACACTTGTGAATACCCTCCAACACAATCAAATGTTCATGCATTCGTACAATCGTGTATGCTTTATAATTACCATTTAAAAACAATAATTACTTGCAATGATGAGATTTTATGACTTAGTTTTGCTTCTCTTTACCATAATGAGTCTTTTTCTCTCACCCTCGCGACCCCGTCAGCGTTTTCAAAGCTGAGCTTTGATAAATTTTACACCCATCGAAAGATATGTTCTTATATTCTCGTTCTACATGCAAATACGCTTCAAAAACCATGTGTGCTATATGTGGTTTGCGAGTGTCTGACCATTCGTCCTCCCATCTACAATTACAATAACAATTGCAATTATTCCAAAAGTTGAAATAGAAAGATGAAAGTAGGCTCGTACACCAACAAACATTCTTAGTCGACATTTAGAGTTTAAGATTTATTGGTTCTCCTGCGGCAGGAGGTGGGCAAACTAAACGTTTATGATAACTAAAGATCGTGGCATCAGAAACTCTTTAAAGTTAAGGATTTTCTGATCAATGAAGGATTCGAACTTATCGATATTCATTCAGGCATTGTCAACCGTCATTCATGGACCCGTTACATTAGATTTTAAAAATGTCCCAAAACGTTATTTATTCTCAATCGACTTTGGGGCAATTTTCTCACATCCCGGCGGTATGTTTTAACATGACTAGCACAACAACGTGTGCTTACAAAATTGTCAAGTCGTAAAATGTAAAATTTCAAAGAACATGAATATGTTTTTTTTTTTTTTTTCGTATCTTCGTATTTATAAAAGTTCGTGTCAGTCAATGATCTCAAAGTATTCAAAAAAAAAAAAAAAAAAAAAAGTTAAAAAGTATATATACAAATAGACATATAAGTATTATTATTTATTGTGAGATTTGTTTCGAGCATTTTATTAAGAGTCCAATTGTCATAATGAACTTAAATAATCTTTTCATGTGGTAAAGCACCATTGCCCAAAATACATAAAGAAAGCCTAAGTAATATACGAAAGCTTAAATTTCTTATCATTGTGTTTGTAATTGTAATTCATGCTTAAAAAAAAATTGCTGCTCTTTTGTATAAAAGTTTCCTCTGACAAATTGTTACGGCCTACGTGTTATTTTAGTGCCTTACTGCGGTTGCTAAAGTAGAGGATATTCCGCGCCAAACTGCCTAAAATAAATGACTAACCGGCAGACAGATAATTTTATTTTATTATGATAACTTACTATTGTTGCTGTAGATGTTCGTAAATGTATGCCGCCGTTTGTATGACAAAATAAACACCCAAGCTCTGCCTTAAGTTTTGTATTTGATTTAATCTGTTAACGGGTGAAAGAAGAGGAGACGAGACTTCACGGTTTATATTCGCCCCTCAAGGCCTATAAAAAGTCATGAGCAGTATACCAATTAGGTATATATAAACGCATATACAAACAAACACATACACACGCACGCACACACACACACACACATATACACTTCTATATATATAGATAAATAAATATATATGCTTATATAAGAAGGTGTGGGTTAATGTTTACAAAGAACACTTAAAGGCAAATTTTAATCTCCTAAGGCTTGCGGAATGCTACAAATTACACGTAATAATTATAATAATAAAATGTATGTATGTATGTATTACATTTAAAATTAGTGTTTTAAAGGATTGTGATCTTTACTGGAAGATCCTATGTATGGTTACATCAAGACCTGTAACCCCAATCGAGCCAGGTTAGTGAAGGGAAGGCCCGTCATCAGTTCTAGAAACACAAAATACTAATTCATACACAAAAAAAAATAATTTCAAAAGTCTACTAACCCACCCAAAATAACCGCAAGGGTTAAAGGATTTTTAAATACCCGCTTAAGAAGTACTTAATAACATTTATGCACCATTTCCACCACAAACTCTCTTTTACATGCTTATTCTTTTATAACGAAGTATACCACGATGTGCCTCTGTTCGTCACTTATAGGTATCCTAGGAATAATTCAGTTTTTCCCCTTTTCTGTTTATAGTTTAAATTTATTTGCTTGTTAGTCCTAGATATTTTTTTAAGTCAGTAAAGTAAGTAAGTAAGAAAAGAAAAATGTCCATATATTCCTCGCATGTTTCTTTCAGTGGCTCTGAGTCCTCTGATGATATTAAAACCTCGAATCTCTTGGCTGAATACTTCCGTCGAAATTTTTCAACGGCTAATTCCAATTCAACTGTCAACTATCCGTATCCGATATCTAGCTTGATCTTGATTCCTAACTTGGCCATTTCAGAAAATTATGTGTTAGATGGTATAGTTCTGCGCCTGGACCTGATGGGATCCCATCATGTATACTTCGAACATACTCTGTCGAGCTATGTGATGTTATTTCAATGATTTTTAATTAGTCCTTGAAATCAGGTGTTTTTCCTTTGTGTTGGAAGAGTAGTTTCCTTACTCCAATTCGCAAATGTGGAAATGGCCATCTAAAAAATGTAAAAAAAAATCTAAACAAAATGCAAAATGGGAAGCCATTCAGTGCAGAGTATTTCATTGACTTACACAAGTTGGAAAACATTGATTCGTTCATCGAAGAGATTACGTTTGAATTTGCACATTGGGCTCTCTTTAAGTAAAGCTAGGTACGCGCTTGGTTTCATTAAGCGGTGATCCAATTGAGCTAAAGGATCCTTACATTACAAAAAAGCTATACATGTACTTAGTTAGCCAAATACTTGAGTATGCCTCGGTTGTGTGGCGTGCCGCCTATATACGTGTTATGTAAATTCAACTGACTCCGTTCAAGAGTAATTCTTGCTGTTTGCCCTTAGGAATTTGGGTTGGGGGGACCCGCTTTTTGGAAATAGTTTGCTTCTGTTATCCTTAGCGTCACTTAAAGGTAAACGTCTCTCCCTCTTAATCAATTCATAGGATAAGAAAAAACTTATTTGTTGATCCAATTTCTCCATCAACATTAATTCATTTACACATTCCTGATTACAGAGGATTACTGTGAAAGCGATCTCTATTCGCTTGTCTGTGTGTCGAATTGCCAGTTAGGATTAAAAAATGTTTTCTCGAAAAAAAAAAGACTGATCTTAAATTTCAACTTCTTTTTTAGTCCCGTCAACTTATCTTATTGTACCTTTTATTCGGTTGTTTTACGTTAAGTGTGTTGTTTGCATATATGTTTACGTCCAAGTTGCGTGATCACGTCGTACTCTGGAAATATTATGTTGCAGCGATATTCATAGATATATCTGGGTAAACGATACTGCCACATATATGTACGTAAAAAATATATTATTTTATATTACGATACCTATGCACTTACATGATTGGCGGTTACTTTCAAGTGCGGTCATGTAATTTCGTTAGTTTCGAAATATATTTGCTGAAGAAAATAAAAACAAAAATAATTTTAAAAAAATGCTTAACTGTAGTTTTATAAGTTTTTTGCAATTCCACGCCTATGAACAGGCAAGCGGACTAACACAGATAGTACGAATTCAATTTTCGAGATCAGCACTTGATTCGATTTCGTAATCTATTCGTGTTATAAACTTTAAACCAAAATTAAATACTTTTCCCTACAAACCCTATCTATGCATTTATTTCAATAAATTAAGGAAAAATTAATTTATGAGGTGTTTGCATGTATTTTGATCATTTTTTTCAAATCAAAATGCAATATTGAGCTTTCCACTGAATAGCTCAATAATACTAAACGAAAGAATGTTATGTTCTGTGAGGAAAGGTGAAAATCATCGAATTTAACCGTTGTATACATTCATACTTCGCATTACTTTGTCATTTTCCCCAATACATTTCACTGATCAAAATATATGCAAGCACCTATTTGAAATCGACTTTACAATCATATACTCTACCGAAATTAATTGATTGAGATAAAAATGTTTCTCGTTTTTTTTTCTGTCTATTTTCAGGTAAGAAACGCAATTGGTTCTAATTTTTAACAAGAGTTAACAAGTAAGATATTTTCATCATATCATCCTGCAACCATGCCTATAAGAATTTGAAAAATAAAAGCAATATTTGCTCACAGATGAACGTTTGGAAACCGCCACCTATGATAAAAAGCTATCTAAGAATAACACGTTTAATAACAGCTATGTGTTTTTCCGAGTGTACTTGTGGATGAAAAAGTTCAGACATATTCCCATAAATGATATTAGGAATTGCACCAATGTATCACACTTTCGATTTGGCATCTAATATTTTAAGTTCCTTAATGAGGGTTTTTAACAGGAAGGAAATACACGAATGGACCGATGGACGGAACAAACAAAAAAGACTAATAATTCTTTATTGAATATGTACCTCCATGACCCTTTAAAACTCAGTGTCTGATAAAGTATGTAAGTGTACGTAATATATAATTATTACATGTGGTTAACGTACCGAACACAAACAAAAATAGAGACAGACATTTGTGCGTACCCAACTAGAAAACAACACTATTTTAATGTTTTTCAGTTTGTTCATTTATTTTTTTACGAACTCACTTTTAAGAAAATTCAATGCTATAGTTGATCAGAGAAATTCAGCCAAGCAATCAAGCCATGAAACTTTCATTTCATTCCTATGACCCATATGGGGATAAACGCCACGCAAACATGATTAAATTTATCCGGAATTTTTTCATTATCAAGTATACATACGCTCGACTACCGGTTATTAAATAACATAACAACAAATTTTAGTCTACCTTCGAACATTTGGTGGTGGATTTCCAAATCAAATCGAATGCTTTCCTGTAAGTTCTACATTCGTATATTAGGATATGTAAGGCATACAAGCCCCACATCATGTTTTGCACAACAAATTTTTCAACTTAAATAACCCTCGATCTCTGTGTGTGGAGTAAGTTAAGTTAACATAACGGAATATGTGTACACATACATCTGTTTCACTGAGAGCAAACGAAAAATAACTAAACACAAATCTTATGAGATTAAGAAAATCAAAAATATTTTTAAAAAAGAAATTTTTTTACAAATGTAAATAAATATACGAGAAATATTTTGCATCCGGGGTGGAATCAAGGAAAAAATAAATAAATAAATAAATAAATAAATAAAAAGCAACAACAACAACACCGACAACAGCAAAGAGTAAAAGAAACCCTTACAAATGCAGATGCATAGGATGTATTTTTCATTAAAAGCATTCTCAGAAATCTTTATAGAATTTAAATGCTTCCACATATACCGGAAATGAACGGAAAAGTTGAAGCGAAATGAAAAAATAAAAATTATTATAAATGAATTTCGTTAGGCAGAAAAATGCAAAGAGAAAATAAAAGAAAGAAAAGAGAAAATTATTTAAAGGCCACAAAAGCCAAAGCAACTAAAGTAAAGCACATACGCATCGGGGTACATTTGTGATTACGAAAGGAAAGGGGATGAAAATAAGTAATGGGGGTTACAGGCATCGGTTGCACTTGGGGTTAGGACTTACATATACTACTACCCTGACTATGACTAAGTTTAAGCTCAATAAATGAATGTGGATGATGCACAATAACAACAACAACAAAAATAAGAATGAAAACGCAGACCGAACTGACTGACATAAATTATGGTTCCATGTGCACATATAGCAAATGTACATGAAACTCATATATGTGCGTGTAATGAATTTTTAGATATCTAGCAATGTGTCTAGTCGGTATTTTCGCTGTATTTAATGCCACAACTAACGCATGGCGGCCTAAAGTCTCATTGTAATTCTCCAAAATCGTATAAACCAAACACAAGCATACACACGCATATGAAAACAGTGGGACGTTTGAAAAGACATAAGGGAAGAAATGTCACACCACTGCCACCACCATCAGTCGGCTGGCACATAAAAGAGACACAGGCATTGCTATAATAAGCAGTTTAAGCCGAATCCTCGTCACCCAATGTCTTTTCGTCGTATTCTTATGCGAGAAAATTCTTTGAACTCACTTCTTCCTATATATTTAACCGATCACGTAAATTCTATATCAGAAGTTTAACGGGGCTTGGCAATATGTGTAAAAGCTACCGCTTCAGTTTCTACTCTCACACGATTCTCAAGAAAAAGACTTTCACGTTTACAATACAGAATGGGTGAGATGATGGAGCCTGCAACTAATTCGTTCCCATATTGAAAGGCACCACTTTTTCTCAAGTGACTCTCTAATACTGGTTGATGTTCTTATAATTTCAAATAGGCAAAGGGTTTCTTAATTTAAAAATTCGCTAAAACTGATCGTAATACATGCATAGATATATATATATATATATATATATATATATATATATGGAGGAACTTCTTACCGATTCCCAAGCAATGCCAGTAAATGACTTGATTTCAATTTCGACAATAAAATGTTCGGATAATATTTGTCAACATATATATCGGAAGTTCGATTTGTATTCTACGGTTGATCAGAACTATTAACGATTTTTTCATTTAGGAAACTTTTAAGACGTCCTTCTACGGATCTGAATCTTCTAATAGGAATTGTAAATCATTCAACTTTTCTATGATTTCATATGATATTTTTTTATGTACTCTCCCTTTAAGGGAGTAAAAAAAAAAAACAAAAAAAGGAGAAATAATCCCATAGACAGGCAATAGCGCAAAACCCAATTCTATCATTCTCTCAATCGAGGACAATGTGATTAATATGATTGACAATTTTCACATTAAAAATTTTGCTCAATCTCGAAACACAACTTATTGGCGTACGCTAATCGAATCCACTTTTACTGCGTATCGAAACGTCTCGAAAGTGTAAACATGTTATGACAAATTTAATTTATTCTCCGATAATAGTTATTGTAAAAAATGAATGCATAAATATGTATGGATTCGTTTTTGCGAAAAACCCACGCAGCTTATGTACATCGAATGTATGATATTTTAATGTTCTTGAAATTTCTTATATACAACACAATCACACATACTTAATAATAAGTAAAGTAAAGTAGTGAACGAGGAAATGTGTTAAGCAGGCGCTAAGACTTTGGTTACCCGATGAGGGTTAGTTAAATGTTAACTGAAAAAACGACAACAACATCATCAACAATAATAACAACAATAAGCAAAAAAGCAAGAACATAAGTAAGGTAAACGCAGTTTATTCCAATTGATTTTTTGTCGTTCATTTCTGTTGTTCTTTCCTGCCCAGCAAGTTCGATAAGCGTAAACCAAAATTCATGAATGAACCCACCGTTTACAAAATCATTTTGTCCATCATTCCTAGCCGTTTGTAGTTGATTTAAGTGTAAATGAGTATGCTTTGATCGTATATTACGGTATGCTTTTAACATATTTTGACTGCTATTAAGTATGAGTGTGTGTGTGTGTAGTACTGCCGCTATATGGAAAATCGTAAAAATCCTACACTAAACCTATAACGATAGCAGTTTGTTCGCTTTGCCATTTTCAAGCAAAAATCATGTGGCTTTTAAATGCCCACCGTATACGACATAGCGGTAATTTGAAAAGTTATGCTTATCAGGCAATTCATGCGTGCATGCGATACATTCTGATATATTTTTCGATTTCATGTTGAGAGAGAGAGAAAAAGAGAGCGAGAGAGAGAGAGAGAGAGAGAGAGAGACCTTGAAATTGAAAAGCAAAGTGCAGAGTCAAACATTATTAAAGTCATGTGTTTATTTCTGTTATATCTATCTATCTCTATCTACGTATATATCTTTGGCTTTGTGTCCCTCTGTCCTACCTCCTTTTCAATTTGAACTCTGAAGGAAAATGTTTTCATTTCAATTATTTTCTATGCCTGCGTAATTTTCCATTCTTCTAAAGAGGGGTTGATTTTTATTCTTCACTTCACTTAGTGCCAGCCAAGTAAACGCACATACATATCTTGCTTTTACTTTAGTAAAATTGGGAGAATTCGTTTTTTTTTCTTTTCCTTTTTTTTTTTATTATTAATATTATGATTTTCTTAAATTTTTTTAAGCTAAAAAATTAATTTCCAGTTAACGGACAATTATTAATCATATGCTAGCGAAAATGTTTGCAAAAAAGAAATCTTTTTAAGTAACTTATATGCCGATGACTAATCAATATTGGGCCTTTGTTTGCCTGGCATTAATTGTTTAACCCACATTTTGTGTTTCATCAAAGAAATTCTATAGAAAGTCTCTGACAGTTATATGGAAGTAATTTAGATAAGAACTCATTAAAAATATAAAACAAAAAAAACAAAAAAAGAACTGAACGGACTGCGTGCAAATACTTTATAAATAGTCGAACTTTAAGTACAAAATAATTAATTAAAAACTGATAAAATTTATCTTAGAGGAAGACAAACGAGCATAGAGTACGTAAAAGCACTTAAGAACGAAAACTAATCAATAAAATATATTACTAAACGCGAAAAAGCGTTTCAAGATAAGCCAGTGAGATTGCTTTCGCTTTAGCTTAGAAGTTTGCAATCGTTTCATGAATTGAAATATGAAATATGAACGCGGTGATGAACATCGCATACGAGATACATCGAAACTGTATGTAAATAGATAATACATAGGGGCGTGTCAAAATCTTTTCTTGAATCAAAAATAAACAAATCACACATACATTGGCCTGCATTTAGTGCCCGATAATCTTCACCGAGACTTGGATTGTTCAGGTTATCGTAGCGGGAAAAACCGCTAATTTAAATTTTTTTCATGGATTTCGTCTCATTTTTATTGCGTCTTTCACACGGACAGCACCCCCGTATTAAAAATTCAAAATTTCATATGTATAGAGAAGACGGCAATAAACAGAGATGTGGTTTAAGCGACACATTACACGATAAGATGATCATAGTCAGCATAGTCATAAAAATGTCGCCACTATTAACGAATCCATATGAAATTATGGCTGGGAAGCTAGCAAGCAGCGTCACTAAAACAACAAAAACTTATAAACTAATGCTCGGAATGCTATAAAATTTCGATACGTTTCATTTAAGGGTTGGTGCTAACTAAAATTGATGTGGACTCGTCGGTAGCGATCCTATGTCTGTATGCCATTCTATAAACTTATTGAGTGATGTGCTAAGTTGCGCGATTAAAATCAATATAAAATGATGGTGTTTGATATTGACTTCAAGACAAAAGACACGCTTTCATTACAACCCTTGGTCATTTTGAGAAATAATAACGTTACACAAGCTGTGGCAATTTCAATGGGAAATGTTATCAAATTCATTTTACTCAGTAGATATTATTTTAGATTGTTGTTATTTATTGGGGTAATGATGCAAGCCGGGCATCTAAGATCTGTTTAACTTGTTTCTTCAAAAGAAACTTTATTGCTAAAGTACAACTGTTCGTGTCCACGGTAACAGACTGCAATTGGTTGGCGTTGGTACACCAACCAGACATTTTCACTTTACAAATTCAGGGTCGGAATTCGCTTAGTCATTCGCAAGTGGGAACTAGCTCAAACGATGTAACCCGGATGGACGGAAGGCCTGCAGTTACCGAGCGTTAGGAAATTTAATGAAAAATTTTAAAATTTTATATCAAAATTTACTTTCGTCATAATATGTGAAAAATTAAACCTTGTTGGTATATGAGGGCCTACTTTCCAGTAAGTCTGCTTCTGAAGAATAGATCATTCTGGCCAATAAATTTACATGTGAAATTAATATTTCATGTTAAATGTTATCAATTAGTTCGAATCGTTTTTTTACGGTCGAAAATGTATTTAAATCAAAACAATATGGATGAACAAATTGATTAATACATTGCCCATCGCTGGCTATTAGTTTCTCCCACGTCTCAAGCATATTTTCGATCTTCATCTTGGAAAAATGTTTCGTCTTTTGAAGGTACCCCGAAAAGAACCCTTATTTGGATGTCATCACAACAATGGGAAGGCTGTTCGAGGAAACAATATGTCACATATTGAAATGGATATTAATCGGACGAAGTAATGTCTGCTAATAACAGCGAGAAGGATAGGACATTCCATGTTGAAACTGCAATTTCTCCTTAGCAAGTTTTGCTATATGCGAGCGAGTTTCATCGCACTGAAAACTTACGATATCGTAATTCTCGGTATATCATGCTCGTTTTTTTATCGCACTTATCGTCACTTATTATCGATCACTATAATCGATTTAAGCGTGTTCGTCTGTCCTTCTGGGTATTATCTGTTGTAAAGATGCTCCTGGTGACATAAATTAAGCTATCGCTTCAAATTTGACAGAATTACTGCAAATTCCCGCACGCAGATGGCTACTGAAAATGGTCAAGATCGGTCGAACGACACATCTACAATATCACGGCAACTCAAAACGTCTATTTTTCAAAAGGAATAAAGAATTTGTTTTTTGCTCGTTACAGCAGGTAAACCTACCAAAATTTGAATGTACATTCTACGGGGAATCCTGCAGAGCTTCTATAAAAATGAGAAAAATCGGCCACACCTATTCAATTTTATAGAATCCTGTACAACGCACAGAAGCAACCTTCAAAAATCCCATAAAATAAATAAATACTTGACCAGTTTCAAATTCGAAATGCACCTAAGGCATGTTCATCTGTGCGTCTGTCCATCTATCTGTCCGCCCACCTGAGTAGTGTCCTTGATAAATATTCTCACGTTCGCAACAATGAAGATATCGCCTACAAATTTGCAAAACGAAATGACCTTAACCGGTGCAAGAACACACTTATAGCTCCTACGCCGTTATGCGACCAAAACTGAGAACAGCTTTGCTTTCCGTGTTTTATGCTCGTTGCTCATGAACTAGAACAGAAACAGGATACAAATTTCCACTTGTGTTCAGAAAATTAAAAAAATCACCCGCGTTCGCCCATTATTGTAGAATATCAAAATGTAATTGTTTTCGTTTTTTTTTTTTTTGGTCTTTTTTAGGATAACAACGATAGATATAAGAGATTCGGTCACGATCGCATCTAATTTTTTTTTCTTGTTGTTTTATACGATAACTCTCTCAAATTTTAAATGTTTAAAAGGAAATGGTCTTAAAAATGGTTCGACTTAGCCAATTTCTACTAGGTACAGTCCTCAAGTCACAATTATTAGGCTATCAAATTTAATAATGCAAATGTAATTCATTAGGTCAGAAAATAGTTCTGCAGATGTGCTGTGGCGTATTACATATCCGAACAAACCTAACCCAAATTTGTAGAAACGGAAAAATAATTAAAAAGCTATATGTTTACATTCCTTACCGATCGACAGAATTATATTGGGTTTTCTATTTGTTCCCTTTGTAATATGTAAAAAATGAACACAGATTTGCGATCAGCGTAGAGTTTTGATTCTAGTTAATCCTATCTATCCTTTAAAGCTATGACAGGAAACTCAAAGTTTGTTCATATATTCTAAGTTTAGCGACTAACTTGAAAAAAGTATACGAATTTTGGAAAACTAAAAATTTCAAATTAAAATCCAAATGTATGAGCAAATATTATCAACTAAAAGTTTTTTGTCAGTCGCTCCTTATATTGATTATTTTTACAGTTGAAAAATTAAAAAAAAAAAAAAAAAAAAAAAATTATTTTAGCATCTTTCGCTTTCTCATGCATGTAAATTTTTGTTTTTCTTTTTTTTTTTGCTACTTTCATTCACTAACTTACCAAAGAGAGAATAAATAATGACCATGAAATAAATGGAACATGTTTAGTTATACGTATAAAAATAACACAATAAATGGATATGTATATGCAAATTTTTTCATACAATTATTTATTTAAACTCTTTTTTCTTTTTTTTTTTTTTTTTGTTCTTTAGTTTTTAGTTGTCTTAAAGGCATTTGTAATAGATCGATATTTTATAGGATAATAATTGTGTGTTAAGCATATTAACACACATGCATAGACATGAATACATGCATACATACATATATACATATATATATATATATATATGAGCGAAAATCTATGCAAACGAATTCAAATAACAAATGCATAAAAGTAATGCCCATTATGGGAGACAGTAGTGCATACTTAAACAGGCACTGTTCGGTGTTTCTACGAGTATATGAACAAAATTTGTATTTATGGCGCCATAAAAACATGACAGACTGCATTGTAAATCAATTTAACAACAACATTAGAAAGACTGTTTTATTCATTTTAGTTCGATATTTTTTTTTTTCTTTTCTTTATTTTTTATTTATTTTTTTTTTTTTGGCTTTTCGTACAGATATTTGCGTTGAAATGCACAAATATCTCGATAATAGTTGCAAAAGAGATTTTTAATTCATCTAAGCGAGCGAGCAAGCAAGCAAACAAACAAACATTCATAAATGTTGCATTGAATTTCTACAAGATGTTAAAGTGTAGGTTGCCCGTTGTATGCCTGCGTTTATATAGATTTGTAAAATATGTCGCAAAACTGTCGTTGACATTGTTAACATACCTATACACATATGTACATTGAGTTATACGTATTTCTATAATTCATTTCTTGGCAATAAAACTTAAATAACTTTCAACAAACGGTAAAAGGAATTTCAAAAAAAAGAAAACATGGAATTTATACTCGCCTTGGAACGAATTTTTGTTACTCCCCATCTTAAATCGAGACATGAAAATTACAAGATTAGTTAATAGTGTGAGCGTGTTAGTTGCCTAATCGAAACTTTTTCTCCGCTGAAGATCGTAGATGTCGAACTTTTCCAGGTCGTAAGCCAAAATTCTTTTTTCTTACTTTGGGCGTATATTGCGTCATTTTTCTTGCAGAAATTTTAAATAGCTTTGGTACATATTTGCTGCAAGTATTAACTTTCTATCTAAACCTAAGTTACAACATTTACGTACAGCAAATAACAGAGGGAGGGTGAATTGACCGACAAATGGACAGGCGGTCAGACAGAGGATGGGGGAGGCGAGGGGTGGGGGGATAAACGAACGAACAGACGAGCGAATGGGGAATGGGCAGGTGAGCGGGGAATGGTCACACGGACACATAGACAGACAAAAAGGTAAATAGATGAGCAGGCAAAGAGACGGTGAAACGAACAGACAGGCGTACGAGCAATGATCAGATGAGCAGGCAAAAAGACAAGCAGATGGGCAAATGAACAGACAAAAAAGCAATCAAACGCACAGTAAGCGAGACAAACAAATCGACAGACGAAAAATGCTACACCATCTCAAAATGGATCGAGACTATCGAGACGACATATTATGCGTAGTCTTTTTTGCGTATTTCTGATTTTAAAAATCCAAGGACTCATTCAGTACTTATTAGAGATGCATATAAAAATTAATGAACAAAGAAATATGTCTCGCCTTACATTGAATTCGAAGCACTGGCCAATCGTTCAGCTTTTTCCTAATAACAGCTTCAATTAGATCTGTTTTTGTTTTTTTAGGCATGGCGGACCTATTTCTAGATGAACTATAAACTCATACCAACTTAACCTACGTAAGCAAATAAGCTTAGATTTGTTTGTGTTTCTTTTTCAAACCTCAAATCTCAGGTACAGCTTTAAGTATTGAAAGGAACAAAGGAACGAACCGATGGACATGTAAATCTGACGAAATGTATAAAGAAATCGACTAAGACTACAAAGTTTTATTTAAGACCAGATATGATAAGACAGTAACGAAGAACAAGGTACATGAGAAATTTTTGTTTTTTACTTCCCTAAGTCCATTTTAACGACAAAACGACAGGCGAACGCACGCAATGTACAGATAAGTACGACCAAGCGTGAAAAGTTATCGATCAAATCAAATAAAGCGAGCTTTTTAGATGTTTTTCCTCGAATCCAACGAATCTGCAACGGAATCAAATACATGTCTAAACAGGGGAGCAGACGACAAAGTGAGGAACGAAAGCGATTAACAGTAAATATATGAATTTTTCCTCATGTAAACGAGCAAATGAAATGAATGAAGTTTTGCTTTTGCTTTCAAACTTAAATAATCAGCGGAAGGAACAAGCAAATATGCCTAAATGCGGATAATAACTTTGTACGGTTACCTGAACAAGTTTTATTTTATAGATCGAATTTCCGATTTTAATCGCAATTAAATAGAATGCACGAACGAATAGATGGATAAATAAAGAAAAAATTATCTAAAAATACAAATGTTTGCCTTCAAGCTTCGTCTCTCTCTCTCTCTCTCTCTCTCTCTCTCTCTCTCTCTTTCTCTCTCTCTCTCTCTCTTTCTCTCTCTCTTTCCCTCTTTCCCTCTCTCTCTCTGTATTTCTCTAATAGCCAAAGGGATCCATCTGCATACTGATAAATAGATGTAAACTGTCTGATAACTGTCTGATCGCATATCCGTTATAACAGCAATCTTTTAGGCATATTAACTTTGCCGCTACCTAACAAATGACTTAGTTAATATACCTTCATATGCGAGTATACTTAAAAAAAAAAAAAACAAAAAAAAAAAACTTCTTTAAACTTTATGATACTTCACGTTTGCCAAGTTTGGCACAAAAACTAACTTTAGAAAATTATTGCTTGAAATTGTTTGTGCAAAATTAACAAACACAGATAAACAAACGAAGATACATATAAAGAAAGAAATTTGTTCAATTTTTCAATCCACAATTTAATTTGAAATTCAATTATTAAATTATGATTTTTCACATATATGGCATTACGTGAATGATGATAATGACGAAATTATACATAAATTTCGTTTACTATCGTATTCGTATTCGACAATTGATTGATTCGAATACCGATTAAAGCGAATGCTTAATAAACAATTTTTCACAACTTTTCAAATTTTTGGAAATATTTCAAAAAGATACCCTGGCAAGACTTAAATAGACTAATGTCCGGACATGTCGACAACATGTTCTTGACATCCTTTTATTGACTGACCTAAACCAATCCAAAAAGAAAAAAGGGGGAAAAGAGAAAAAGACACAAAAAAAAGTAAAGCAATTTTTGCACTCGCATGAGTCATTGAATAAGAGTACAGTCCCGCAATACACAAAATGCGTTCAGAAATAGGAATATTTTAAAGACGATGCCCCCTATAAATGTTGCAAGCTATGCGTGTATGCGTGTATTGTAAGTTATTTACGTAAAACATTCGTACTTCAAACATTCCAAAACTGGCGGATCAAAACGTCATAGTGAAGTTCACTTAAAAAAGAAGTAAAAAAGATATCATGTACTCGCTTAAAGGTGACTTTGAAAGACCTATGACGAGTTATCCGATTGACACGCAATTTGCGCGATTACAAAATGATCTGTTAATTGCAGGCATGTTGTCAGACCGATCGAGACTAACTTTGCAAGTTATACTACAATTTTTTTCTATTATAGGGCGGATCCTGTATTTTACTTTCAGGCCTGGAGTCTAGACATCAACTAAGAATCTACATATCAATCGGGGTATTGACATTATTGCTATATCTCCATATCATCCACAAGTGCTTTCTGTTGCCCACTTCTGTTTAGCGCGGCTTAACTTATTTAAATGGTAGAAATATTTGGCATAAAATGAAGCGTGTGTGCGTAAATCCTTTTAAATTCCCGTTTATGATGGTATTTTCGATATTTTATGTCGTTGGTAAAATTTAAAAACAATTAATAAAACCAAGTTTTCTTTGATTACACATAGCCGCCAGAATTAAGGACGGACAAGTTTTATCTTAAACTCCATTAACGCATCTTCTTACACTGCGTTTATTCTTCAAGACTATTTCCACACAACTTCAACTCATATCGTTCAGCAATCACCCCACTCTCTTAATGCAACTTCGCGTAACCTCTGGTCGCACTCGAAGTTCGAAATTCTACTTCGCGGAGATCGTTTTGACTTATCTGGGGAGAGATAAGGGCGCCTCAAATTTAGCTCCTTAAATAAAATGAATCCAGCATATCTCATTCATTATCGAAAGCTTTGACGGGAAATTTGACACAGACCGCAATTGAGGAGCTGCCGTCCTAACAGAAACCTCGCTCGACTAAACACTGATGCTTTAAATGGAAAAATCTCACTACCTTTTTCTTTTTAGACTCTCGCATAACCAAGTTTGTAAGAGTTGCGATTGCCAATTCTCAGTGCGATAGATCATGCCAGACCGTAGCTGTAGTAAGATATAATATCTACTGATCGACCTCCCCTCCTACTACCCTATTGCCACCTCCTAACTTTATTTAAAAAAAAAAAAAAAAAAAGTAATGCATTATGTAAACTTGATTAGCATTACAACACTGCTGTGATGTAGCAATAGGAGCCTGTCCGTACGTCTGCCTGAACTGTCGTGACCACGAAAACCGAAGTAGAAAATTTAAAGCACACACACGCATAATTAGTTGGTAAAATTTAAATTTGGTAATGTCCTCTCACGCAACCCGACGTCCACACATAACCACATACATACATACATGCATTAAGAGATTTTGATACAAAACTCAACATAAACATGTACAAGCATCCACAGTAAAAAATTTGCAGTTTGTAAGAAATATTGGTCTGCGACCTCGTACAAGGATGTTCCCTAGCCATACGAAAGATCAATGTGAAAATAGTATCACTCTACTTATTGATACGTCAACTTTTGCTTGCAATTTTTATGAACTGACTGCAAGTAGCTGGCATCAAAACTTTCTCTAATACACGTAATATACTCTGCGCGGATTCAAACTGATTGTCTTTTAACACTTTTTTTTTTTTTTTTTTGTTAGTTAATTATTTCGATTTTATTTTATTATGTTTGCCCACATTTTATTTCCAATTCGTCAGACGAATAGGTTTTTTTAGGTGACTTCCATTTTGGTTGCTTTTGTGAGAAAGGCGGGAAACCCTTACGAAAGAGATGTTATTGTAAATAAATTTTGTTTTTTATTACAAATATTAAGCAAATGGTTCATCGTTAAATGCATTCTATCAGTAATGTTTATAATAACACGGCTTACTTTGATTTAAATAAACAATAAAGCGATCATAAAATTTGAAATCAGCTTAAAAGCAAAAGAGACTTTGTAATCGGCTTAAGCTAAATTTTTTCATGCCCATCACGTATGTTGAAACGAGATGCGTCTTTAATAAATTACGATTTCATCGTTCTCAAGGCTTACGGACGAGGAACATGTACATATTTGTATAACGTTGAAGTGCAAGATAAAGCAATATTTGTATATATACACCAAAAACTTAACATATAATAAAAATAAAAAAATACTATTTATTAATTTTTTGTTTTAATTTAAAAAAAAAAAAAAAAAACGGAGGTCGGAAGAAAAAATTTCCCTAATTGCAAATAGATCGAAAACCAAAAGTGTGCGCAAATTTCAGTAGTCTCTCTTCACCTTTGCACGATTGGAAGTTTGAACAAAAGGCAGGGGATAGACTGACGGACGTTGGAAAATCGACTTAACTCGTACGCATTAAGGTCAACCTAGTATACCACAAAGAATCTAAGGTGAATTTTATACATGTGTTTAGAGCAATGGACTCATTACGAGGGAGATGAAATTCCCTGGCTTTGGTTGTGCTGGTAACAAACTGTGGAACCTATATTACTTGCAGGTCTTGAATTATTAATGGAAATATATTGCAATTTTCGTTTTTCCTATCTTCTTTCAGATCGTTAGCTCTCTCACATATCTTCTAATGATGCCGACGATACAGGATTAAAGCATTCTCTGATTTACAACTATAAAGATCTGTCAGAGATAACCATTGTCACATGTCATTAGAACCATCGTATGGCCTCTGCAATTGAGGTAACCACAGAGGCCGCGAATACTCCCCGAACTATCGCACCTTGCAGTCAGTTGCTCCGTGGCTATTAACCCAACTTTGAGTCAGCTTCTTAAATAAACATATTATGTCCATATGTCCAAGAACTTGCAAGACCAAAAGATTCGATGCGAACTTTTTCATTTTCATTATCTTAACTGAAATTATTTTAATGTATGTAGCGCTAACGAATTCAAATCGTTATTTAATATATTGATTACATCGCACCACTGCTACCTAATACGGACTGAATGAAATATTTAGTCATATTATTACTATTTTTATAATATATTTTTGCTTTGTGTTTGTTTATTTCTATATATGCTAATAAAAATTGACCGATCTTGACTGCTTATCGGGCATGCAAAATTCCCTATTAATGACGCGCTCGCTGACATCCGAAATTTGTTATTTCATTTTGGAATTTTAGCAAACTTGTAATAGGAAGTTAGGATAGTTAATCTCGTTTTGTATCTCATATCAATTAAAAACATTGTTGCACTACTTGAGATCTGTGGGTGTTACGAGCAGCATGAGAAAGAAGGCTGTGCTGTAACGATGACTATATATAAGGGATTACGCTAAGAAGCATATATTATAAGACGACGAATTTTCTGCGGTTAGAAAATCTTGTTTTGATTTATGTTATTGCAATGGGTCCGTGTCGTAACTATTAACAGTGAAATGAATTGAAATTAAATGTTAAGAATTCATGGTTAGCAGACAAAGTGAATCTGTATTGTAAGTTAAAAGTTACCGTTATAAATATACAAAAGCCCACCAAGTATGCTAACGGATGAACAAAACCAACGAATACACCACCTTTCACTCATGACTTGCGGCGGGCGAACGGATTCATCCGACCCTCTTACTCAGTTCGCATCTTCGCCTTTTACTTTGCTCTCTGTCCCTCTTCCTGGCTGTGTGTATGTGTATATGTATGTATGTATGTATGTGTGTGTGTGTGTTTCTAAATTAATAAAAAAAAAAAACAATTTAAACTTATTTGCTTAAAAGTAAATGTAGTTCAATCTTATTTCTTTTTTTTTTTTCTTTTTTTCTTTGCAAGTTTTGTGGATGTGTTTTGCTTTCTCGAATATAACGGTATTTATTGTGGTTTTATAAGATTAGCTTCAGTTTTTTTTTTTTTTTTTTGCTAAATTTAATGATATTTTCATACTTTGAGATGTTAGCGCATATTTCAGTGGGTCGTCGTGAGTGAGTTAAGTTAGTTGGTTGGTTGCATTTAAACCGGTTTAAAAGTTCAAATGCAAAGAGGAAGAGGATTGAATATTAAACATAAGTATAAGTGTGTATGTCGTTAAAGTGCTGATAATAATGACGGCGATGATGACGATGACGACAATATTGGCTTAACTAGCAAAAAAAAAAAAAAAAAAAAAGCAAAAAACAAAAAACAAAAAACAAAAAACAAAATAGCATAAGACTTACAAGAAAAAAAGGAAGAAAAATAATAATAAAACACATATATACACACAAAAAACACAATAAGCTCCAAGTGAAGTAATGCTTATTCAGCCATGGTTTACAAGATATCTATACAAATACATTGTAAAGGAAATACACAAACAAACAAAAACGACCAAAAATGGAGAAAAAACATAATAAAATGCATAACATACTGTGTTTTGCTGGAGGAATAAAAAAACAAACCACAATAACTTGTAGCGACGTACAGACAGGGAATCTTACAACAACTACAGCTACTACTATTACTACATAGTGTTCAACAACAATCATGTACTTGTATGTGACTCAAGTAAAAGGTTTAAAGGAGTTTAAACACTGCTCCAAGCTAACTGCACATGTTGTTGCTGCTGGTTATTGTTAGCATTTTTTGTTCGTTTCTTTTTTTTTTTTTTTTTTTTTTTTGCTTTTATTGCATGCCAAACTCATAAAAACTTCTGCCTGCAATGACATCACACAGCAGCATTTAAAAATAAACCTCGTTGTGAATAGAAAACGACCTTAAATTGCTTTATAAAATAAGTTCCAATTTAAGCGATTTAATCAGTTATTTTTATTTCTAATCTTACTGCGTTTTCAATAATGTTTCTTTGGTCAGCTACATCAGGGACATCCAATACTTCAAATTTATCACAAAATTGGTCGATAAGCATTTCGTTAAAATCTTGTAGGCATAAATGTATTTGGCTTGGATGCAAGGCTTGATCGAATGCTTATTACGAAAAGTAATTACGGCAAAAGTATAGCTTCCATCGTTGAGACTGATTTTACATGATATCCCTCATATTCCCCATTGCAATTCAAGCATCATACTCTAAGATATCTTTCGTTTGTATCTTTTTATCGAATATTCCGTATACGCTGATCGGTTATTTAAAAGAAGAGCGCGGAGGGAGGGATAGACTTTCCGATCGAGCATTCCATACAAGTTGCGTTTGCCGCACGCCAATCGAAATTAAAGTATAGTCTACCACACCGGAAATTGAACCCAGGTATACTGCGGACTAATCCGCCACGCTTCTTATGACTAGACCAGACTATGCGGCCACAATATTGCTTGGAAATATTCGCATTCATATTGCTACCAACACTTTACAGCGGAAGGGACGCTTTGTTATGCAAATATTCTTATTAGATATCCAGCCGTTTACTCAACTGGTACTCATAGTATAACCCTAAGTGAATTTCAATAATTTGCTGTAGCGTATTATGCCTATGACACAAAAATATATCTTGAGTCCAGGACAATGCATATCGCGGCATAATTTCAAGAAAAGGCCGAGAGTGTAAACCTTGCTCACTTAGTGAAATAAAAAATCCTTCAAATTCCTGATAGTATATGGAGAAAAAAACAATTGTTTTTTATGTGATTGAGATTTAAAGCTGCGGCTCTATTATTTCACTATTAACGACTTAATTAAAACAGAAATTTTGCTCGCTATTTACACATAAATAGCGTAACAAATATGTTAAAGGACTTCTTTCAATGTTAACATGTATTCCTCTTGAGAGAAATGATATCAATCGCAACGGAATACTAGGTTAAGTTGTAAACAAGTAGAATACAATTTTTTGTTTGCTATTAGTTTCGACTGCGTTTTTTTTTTAACTTGGAATACAAAAACAAAAACATTTTTGACATATTTGACGTATCTTATTTCCTGTAGAGACAACAAGGCACTCACAAAAGCAAATGTAAATATTTTGATATTAATTGCATAATGGAACACACACATTACAACTAGTTTCGGAAATTGCGTTCCAGAGATTGATCGCTCAATATTACCTTGTTTTTTTTTTTTTGTTTTTTGCCAGTTAAATAAAGTTTATAAAGGCCAAGGAAAAGATCTACTTGCAAAAGACCACTAAATAACTATTCAAGAGTTTGTAAAGAGATTAAGTGAAACACTCGCAATAATTGAAGATTCGTTCAATATGTCGATGAATCGCTAAAAGCGTGAGCTCATTTAATGAAACAAAACAACACATGCAGAACATAACTTAAGGATAAAACTTCAAATCTTATTCTACAATAAAAGCAGACTATGGGAGCTACTAACCAAGTAGTATTATCGACTCGATTAACTCGGGGCATTAACTGGCTGATGCACTCAAAGTGTTTCCATTCATTCTTGAAGATGATCTTTCATTGTAGTGGGCTTAAATAAGTTGCAAGTGTTAAGTAAGTTACTGTGAATCCGTTCGCCTTAAAAAGAGCGTAAAAATGCCTTGAGAGGAAGGTTAGAATACCACAAGGAACAAGAGCCATATTTAGCTCTTATTAAATGATTTGAAATTACTAATGTCAAAGTCATTGTCAAGTTGACCTAAAAATGATCTGCTTAGAGCCCCGCGAAAGCACATAATTGCACGAACTGATTTCGGTTTAGTGTCATCAATTTCCATTAAAGATATCTTGTATGTAGTGAGACGACGCTAGCAACGTCTTGGCGAAAGCTGTCCTGCTGCAATATGCTTAAGATATAGACACCGTAGAAGTTATGTTTTCGTTGTCCATGGCGAGCTATATTGGTTTAGTATGAAAACCTGTAGTGTTTTATTGTGACTTGTTATAGGCAATCATTGGCAATTGACAGTTAAGCGAATTGCAAGATTCTTGTAACATGTCTGTGCCTCGTACAAGCCTCACGTTTAGAACGAGAGCTGAAAAACCCTCGATCACCTAATCTCAGATATCCGACATTATAGTACAAACGTTACACTATAGACCGCGCCAATCCCCATTCCCTTATCCGACGAGTCAAACTTGTTAAATGTACAGAAACTTCGGAGACCCTCTAAAATGTCCATCTCCGTTTCAAAAGGATAGTTGAAGGAAGCGATCCAGTTCATGCGTCAGATGCCACATGCTGAAATCCCAGCAATCCATATAGAAAGTTTAGAAACCAAGTTAATAGATCCACAACTTCCAAAGCTAGTAAAAAAGGCGAAAAGTGTTTGTTAGATTACAATTTCACAAACCTCTCAAGTCTACTGCAAAATCAGACAACTCAGCCTAAAGGTGTGTTTTGCCCAAGAAGCCCTATATAAATAGGCCAATGTACGCAAAATGTATTCTTGGTTTGAAAAATCGCTTTTGAGATGCCGGCATATTTTACATATGACATTTTAGATTATTTTCTGAGAACTTCCAACATCGCATATAAATGAATACGAATACCATATAAGTACTGATGCATAATCGAATAAATAAAAGTCACGACTGTAAAGTCGATGTTCATGCGCTGGTATCTCGATGTGGTTTGGCCTTATTTGCTCATAGCTGTAACGAGTGAAAATACTTCCACCTATTGGGTACACATTCACTCGGCTGCACCCAATCCCTATCTTTTTCCCTCTTCTCACTTCTTTCTAACCACCCTCTTGATGCATCATACTATGCGTATAGAGAACATCCCTGAATAAAAGTGTAATAATAAAAAAACAAAATAAACGGAACCGAATATTGTGTGTTTATTATTTAATGTATCATAATAAACATAATTCATTGGAGACATTTCTCTTTTTCAACTTCAGCAGTAGCTATTGACAGATGCAGTTCAAACCATATATAATTTTTCTGCACTTTTCAAATAAAACTAGAGCGAACAATCATTAAATGATATAAACGCAAAGAATCCAATATAGAGTTGAAGTCATCTGCAACCCATAACCGTGCACATGCAGTGAAATAAACGTAAGAACATTAGTTAAAGAATTAAATCTTGAGACACAAACAAATGAATTTGTGTTGTTGTGTTGGCAATAAAAATATATAAGAGTAAGCAGGTAAGGTGTGCAGTCAGCGAATGAATAAAGTCAACGGATGCCTTTTTACCTTTCACTTTAAATATTTTCCTTTTCTATCTATGTCTCGGCTAACATTAACACTCTCCTATATATTATTATTAGTGGTACAGTAAAAGACTGCAGATTTATATGCGCTCATAAATCAGTAATTTTCGCTTAATGGAGCTATCAATCAGCACACTTGGCACTTGCCAATGCAACAACATGCTTTCGAAAGGTCAAAATCAAACAAAATTTTCTCTCGTTTTCTATATAGATATATATATATATATATAGATATGTGATTACAATTACTTGTAATTGAATTGTCAACGTTTGCAAAAAAAATAAAAAAAAATTAAAAAAAAAAAAAATCATTTTGTCTTTCTCTGTAATTTTATAACTTCATGGCAAATATTCATGTGATCATCAGTTCATGTTCTTGTGTATAAGCGAATGATGTTTCGCGAATAAGTCAAATAAAATAATCAGCTTTCGAGTTAATGTTTATTGAAGAGTTTAAAGATTCATTAAACTTTAAACTGGGTGTGCATGACTCAGCTTATTTCCATTTTGTTTTTACCTTTCCTTCTTTTATTTATTTATTATTTATTATAAATATTTTAGAAATTTTTCCACTGTCATTGTATTATATTTAAAGGTAAAAAAAAAACAAGCTCTTCTAAGTCAAAATGGCTAAAGGTAATTGACGTAGACCGACGTTACTGTGAGGGTCAATTACTAAAAAAATAGAAAGTTTCATAACAAATCTTACTTATCACCTTATATATCATATTAAACCGTCCAATAGGTATTGAATATCTGCTTCATAAAATAGTAGGTAGGTGTCTTTTGCTTTCGTTATGGACATTGCGAAAAAAAATAACGAAAGAAAATTGTATTCAGTGGTGGCCGAATCTTTTATACTCGTCACCGTTATCCTAACAAAGACAAAAAAACTGAAGGAACTAAATTTTCTTGCTCTATAAAATGAAGTGGACGCCGCTGTTTTTATTGCATAGAGGTATACGCGTTGTAGCCGTGTGCGAGAAAAACTTCCAAATTCTTTTGCATATTTGTAGGCGATGTCTTATTTTTACTAACGGGAGAATGTTTACCACAAATACTACACAGTTGCGCAGCCGGACAGATGGACAAACGAACAGGTGAACATGTTTGATTCCATTCCAAATGTGAAACTGACCAAGACGTATATACTTCATGGGTTTTTGAAGTTTGTTTTTCCGCGTTCTAGAGATATTGAGAAAAAAATTAAATTTTGACATAATATAATGTTGGGTGGGCGTGTTCAATTTGTTGTACACATATCTGCTATAGTTTATGTGAGTAATGAGCAAAAATCCAATTTTTTATTTCTGTTGACAAACAGAAGTGTTGTTAGTTTATGTGACATTGAAAACGTGTCTGTCGGTCGATTTAGCCCATTTTCAATATCAACCTGCGTGCACGAACTTGCAGTATATCTGTCACATTTGAAGTCGATAGCTTCATTTTTGCGGTCATGCAGAGAATGTTTACAACAGACACAAAATTACACAGGACACATGGACGCACAGTCAGGCGGACAGATTGACATGCTTAAATCGATTCAGAAATTGATGCTGATCAAGACCAGTTTCGGTGGTCTTTGATTCTTCCTTCGGGGTGTTGCAAACGTTTTGACAAAGTGAAAATGATCCAAACTTTTTAAAGAACACGCCTCTGCAACGAAAACAGTGAATACTTTCGCTTTGCCTCTCTCTTGCTCGTGTTGGTCACTAACTAGAACAGATACACGATATAAGTTTCCACAAAATTATTCTACATAATTGGGATGACGGTGATGGGCGTAAGAAATTCGGTCAAAATCGAATATAGTTTTCTTGCTTGTTTTTAATAACAAATAAAATGGTGTGCTAAAGATATTCATGGTGATGTGTGTGCGAGATTCGTCTCTAGCCGAACATAACATCCTTATTGTTTCACGTTATTTGTGTAATGTGTTTATAGACATAGTTTTCATTGTGGAAGAAACTTTAGTGTAAATCGTCATCTGTCAATACAATGGAAAACCTTTCTTCTAATCGGACAAAGGAACCAGCTTACAACAACTGACGACCCTTTGCAAAGCTGAAAATGTTTAACTAGTCATAGATATTTTGCATTCACTTCTACTTTTGTTATTTTTCACATATTTTGCTGCACTCTTTGTCAATCTTGTCGTCTTCTTGACTCCTTCTGTTCTTAACATTTCACCGTCTCCTCTTAGCATTCTTAGCACGTTGATTACTTCTAAGGCGAAACGTAATAAAGTTGAAGATTTTTTCACATTTATATTGTGTAGTGGTGTAGAGTTTACTTCAGTTCCATGTGTTGCTCGTAAAATTCCTTCATTGTCTAGCATTGATATTTTTTCCATACTCTGGGAGTATGCAGCAGCAAAATCGCCACGTATCTGCAGATAGTGTTCGTCTAATAAATGCTATAATTGTTCAGTTGTGGATTTTGCCAGCTAGTAATTACAGCAATGTACAACACGGTGACACATATGCGTCACACCAGATCAATTTAATATGTTACGATATTTGATTTCAAGAACCAAAGCTGTTTCATTTTGCTCTCAGCTGTATACAGGTATTAGTAAATGCACTCTTGCATGCCTCCTTATTGTTTAGGGTAGGCTTGCACATGCTGACTCGATTTTCCGAAGGCAACATATAATATCGGGTTGGGAATTTGCTATAGTTGCTTTTGCACAAATTTTGCATGTAGACCTTTCGTGCCTTCCTACCAAAATGAAAAGTTTGTAAAATTTGCACCCACTTGCATATACGCAAATCGTCTATTTGTGAGTTAGAAATTAAAATTGTGTGTTGGCGATGAGCTGCTGGATGATTCGAGGACTTTAAAATTTTTAAATGTTTTACTTCTTAGCCTACACCACTTGTGGTACAAGAGTATATTAAGTTTGTGCGGATCTATGCAACACCCGGATAGACTTGAGATAGACTCACGCCCAGTTTTAACTTTCATTCCAAAAACCAGACGGAAAGAAGAACTAGCAAAGATTGATACGTTAGCGCGGAGTTTTTTTCGAATCAAAATTATTTATACACTTTTGTTGTTGTTCTAAAATGTAACAGGCGCTTGCATGTATTTTGATCACTGACATTTATCGGTGAAAGTGATAAGGCAATGTACACTGTCAATGTACTTAACGGTTAAATTGGATGATTTTATTTGTGTTTTATTTTTTCATTGATCTGTATTTCCAGCAACATACGAATGCGCTTCCATGTTCAAACAATCTTCCTCACTTTCTTTTCTCGACGATTTTATGCTCGAAATTTCCGTTTTTTTATGCAGGCACGAGATGGCGAAGAAAATAACCGAAAAATATCTAATTCAATAGCCGAACTCATAATCAATGCCAGTAACATAATCTTTGGAAAGCTTTTAAATCGCTCCTAAGCTCTTACGTTAACGAAACCTAACTGACACTATATTAGTTTGGAAATGCTTTTGAATGAACCCAATCATTTACCTCAGATATATGTGAATGTATGAAAAAAAAATACAAATTAAAAAGTAAGATATAAGGATGCAACTTTCCGAAATATATTCATTTGCCCCAGGCACTGTTTATGTAAACGCTTGCGGAGAAGGCAAAAATTTCAAAGAAACCATTTTTGTTTTCAGGTACTGTAACCAATTCAAGACATCCATCCATTAAACCAATAAAGAAAAAAAAAATCTATATTAAGACTTGAGAGAAATTTCCCTGCATAAGATTTGGTCGAACTTTTACTTATGACAATGAACGATTGGCTGATTAGCTTGTCATCAATTTTCAAATTTGATTCGCGCCAACGACAGATCATCGACATAAAACAGATATCACTCGATAATTAAGCAGGTCTTTTAGGATCGCTGATGCGTTCACTTAAAAAACTAACAAATTGCCTTAGAAAAAAGCTAAACGAATCTGCTCTTAAGAATTTCAAAGCGAAAAATATTTACGCATAAGTAGAATGATTTCAAAAGAAAAATGTAAAGATGTGAAATTCAAGTAGTCGGTGTGAAATACCTTCAATAGTTCATATTATACACAAGGTTATGCCATAAAAATTTATTTGCATTCTTCATGTTTTGTCACTAGAAGGCCAATTATTTTTGATAAAAAAAAAAAAGAAAAAAAAACGTGAAACAATCGAAAAGAAATATTTTTTATAAAGTTGATCGATAACAACAATCGAAAGCAAACAAAACTGTCGTTCAGTTTAACGCTCAATTAAGTCAACCCGGAAAACGTACGCTGAGTGTCAACCACTAATTAATGTTTAATGATTTTTTGTGCATTTTTTTGTTTTTGCCTATTTTTGAAATGGAGCCAAATCTGATTTAACAACAACGTTTGCGATATCAAAGACCAAGTAAGGAAGCTAGGCTCGTTTATGAATTGAATATTTATGATGATACTCTCCATCACTTCCCCAACTGGATAATATGAACGCTTTAATCCGAGACTCGGATGCCACCCATTTAAAATACAATATTTTTTGTAACCATAGATGTGTCGACGACCTGCATTCTTACACGGCTCTTACAAATATCCAAACTTTTTTAATTTATATCGATTCAAGTTGTTGTTTTTATGCCCACCACTGTAATAAGGGGGCTATAGTATTTTTTTTTTTTTTTCTTTCATAATATATATGTAACATCGAAAAGAAAGTATATATATATTTTTGATCAGCGGGAAATTCTGAGTTGATTTAGCCATGTCTCTCCGTCTATATGTTTGTGTGATGTGTGTTGTTGGCACTCGGCTGGTCGCTAAAATGAAGATATTGATTTCAAACTTGGTAAGAATATTGGAAGTTTCTGCACGCAGATTGGTATTGAAAATGGGCCAAATTGATCGGAACAGAAGCGTCCAGTGAAACGTAAACTGAACGCAACTCTCTTTTTTTGGATTTTTGTCTGTTACTCGGTAATTTTCCAAATTTATGTTGCGACACGCTCTACTCTCTGGATCCAAAAATGGAACCAATCGGCCTTGTCAACACAAAAATTTACGAGGAATTAAATATTATTTGTTTCACTTTTTTGACGTTTTATGCTTATTTACCATAAGGCAAACAAGACAGGATGTTTGAAACTTTTTTTACACTCCTCTAATGAAGATATATTATCTGCCCAAAAATGGGTTAATTCTAAAACGATTATGGTAGACACGACAATTACTTTTTTCCTAATAATACCAGCGATATGGGTATCAAATAAAAGAACTTGAGGAGTAGAATGCGAAAAGGATAGTGGTGGGTATACGAGATTTGGCCCCCGCCGAATTTAACTTTCTTACTTGTTTTTTTTTTTTCATTCGCAGTCTAAAGTCTAATGAACATTTGCTTGGATCAAAGTGACAGGGAGTTATTTTGCATTACCGTCAAGAGTCTTAGACGTTCTTCATTCGTTAGATGTTATCTTATAAAAATCTTAACCAGGCTAATAGGCGTCTGTAATGATCTCTTCTCTTTTTAAAGCATATAAGTGATTATGAAAAGTGAATAAACAAATTCTGCCCATAAAAAAGTTGAGACCTTATTGAGAAAAGTATTTGGAAGTTTTTTCGAACAATTTCAATCAATCAAACAGAATGTATATACGAAATATTGGAGACTTGCGAGTAAGGTTAACAAACGCACATTTCATTAAACAGTAGTGTAAAGAAAATGTGAATTAAATCTTTTGAATAACGAAATTTCATTATTAGTTCACTTTCGCATTGGTTTGAATGACTATCGTTACAAGGATTGTTACGAGAACTTCTACCGCACGCGATACAGCTCGACTGCTGTCACCATCTAAGCGGACCGTAACATTATGATGTAAAAAAATTAAATAAAATTCAAAGGATAAACAAGATTCAGTACAAGTTTATGTTGTTGTTGTTGCACAAACTTTAATCTTTCTTTAGCTGTAAAGATACTCGATTTGCTGACCAATGGTTTTTCATTTGTAAATGCGGATCAGTTATTTACAAAGTTTTCCTTTCCCTGCTCCAATCTCACTTAACTAATGAAACGATGCAAACAGCTAATGCGCGCTACTTAAAAATAAAAAAACAATTTACAAAAACTCTTCCAAGTGTAGCGCAGGCGTCCGCAGAACGTCAAATTTAATTCACTTGGCGATGGACAATGCAGAAATCCCATTAGGGAAAAAAAAAAAAAAAAAAAAAAAAAAAAAAAAAAAAAAAAAAAACTTTATTTCACATTTTCAAAAGTGGCATCAATTAATTAATTTCCAGCAGCTAAAATCAGGTCAAATTCCATTTAACAAAAATTTGATTCCAAAAAATGAACAAAAGTATTGAACAATCTTTTATAACTTTATTCATACATACATCGTTACATTATACCCAGGCAAACACACAATAATTTAAGTTAAAGTTTACATTATTGACAGGTTCTACCTGTTTTTCTTTTCCATTCAATGTTTTCTTAACCAATTAACACCATCATGTTATGACGTTAATTATGTTGGTTATCTGTTAAAATTTTTCACATACCCACCATATTTGCCATGTAGTCGTGTGTTCAAAGACCACAAAATTAACAAAAAAAAAGCACTAAAATTGTTTTCTCATACTCGCATTTCATTTGTGATATAAAGAATAAAAAACAAAAAAATAGCAACAACGAAATTCTTCCACAAAACACCACCATTACCATTACCATCAACGACAAAAGTGTAACCGCATTAAGATTTTTCATACCGTAGAGGCAAACCATATTCAATAAATTCGATTTTCCAAAAAGACAAAAACGAAAAGAAGCAGAAAAAAAAAAAACGTTTCTTGTATATTGTCTTTTCAGACTCGGTAGTAAATTGTGGACACACACAGTTATCGCATGATTCCACAGACGTGGTTACTACTGACTCAGAGACTCGCATGAAACTGAAGGAAAACTTAAAAACGACCGCCGCCATCACCACCGCGCCACCGCCGTCGTCGCCGCCGTCACACACAAATCGTAATATGATTGTCGTTAATGCTAACAATAACAAGAGTAATTTGCAAAGATTTTGTTTTGAATTTTTAAAGGAAGCAACATATTCAAGTAAGTTTCTCATGAAACGTATAAAAAAAAAAAATAAAAATAAAAATAAAAAAAATAAAAAAAAAAACTAAAATATTTTCGGATTTCGAAAGGAATGAAAGAACTTGCTACATGCAAATTACATCGAATCTTTATTAATGAATATAGTGGAGCTTTAAATTTATAATACCATCCGATTGCTGATCAGCTTTAGGATTATGAAAATTTTTTATATGAGTTTAAGATAGAATTCTTTACATCGCTCGAGATGCCGGTTTTCTAGTCGTTTCCTTTATGACCACTTACTTAGAGGATGTTACCGGCATAGGTGATGACCACAGAGAAAGAAGTGGGCAAACAATAGGAAGGACAGCACAGGCTAGGACGACCATAGTTGCATCGTCCCGTCAATTATAATTAAAATGTAGCCTATCGCTCTGCACATCGAAACGAAAGGTAAATCGCGCATCTTACGCGTTAGGCCATGCAATAATCCTTAAAACTTCAAACGCGTCTTCTAGAAGCCAATTTGTCAGTCAATAAGTTGCAACATAAGTTTCAAGAGTGAAGTGTGTTCTTACGAAAATCACTTATTCTATCATATAAATAAACATAAAAGCTGTCTGCTTTTGTTGGAAACGGATTTCCACATTTTGGAGAAAATAATGAACGATTATCGATATTTTATCATTTGCTAGGCGATGTTATGAAAATCTGATTAATGAAAATTTGCTGGCATCGAATAAAGCTCGATAGTCGAAGTGTTTAACGATTAATCCATAATATCTATCTAAGCTAGCTATCCTGGGGCTCTCCCATCAGTAATCGTTGACCGAAGGAGATCGTCTTAGGGCAGGATACAAAGTGGTCCAGGTCTTATGAGGTGCCCGTTCTTTTGTTCTTATAAGGGTAAAGCATGTGCATTTCTCTTAGTTGCAACCGTCTGTGAAGTGGCCGGGGAACAAAAATTTTAAAATCCACCCATATCTCCCGGACTAGCTAGTTCAGCAATTGCACGTGCGTCCGTCTCTCACAACCTCCAATCCTCTTCATGTGGGACTTAAGAATGGCCCTAAAAATAATAGACTCAATAGGTCTATATTTAGAGAGACAGTGAGGATTATTACAGGCATCATACCGTTACATAAAAGAGCCGCCCAACGTGGCACTCTAACCCACGACCCTGAGACTAACAGTCGTATGCTCTACCGTCTGAGTTAGCCATCTCCTAATGTTTGCTGCCCGTTTGAATAAGTGACAAGCAACGAAATAACACAACAAAAACAAAATGAAAACAATTCAGCTAAATCGTGACATTCAAGGAAAGCTATCGATCAATTTTGTTTATTCACTCAGTGCAGGGAAGTGTGTTGTGAAAAAATATGTCTCCAATTTTTGTAAATGCGTTCCTTTAAGTCTGTAACCAAGTACTCTTCACGCTTTTGAAAATAAAATTCGCCAATTCAGGGATACGGCTCCTGTTAAGAAATGGTACGAATAAAAAACTTATCAGTAAGAAGAGTTTTAATCACCTTCTATGTGGACTAGCGATCACTTTTAAACACGATTGCGAAACACGGCTTATCGAAAAATTTGTTGGGAATCACTTTGTAGTCATCGATTACTTTCATATTTTCTATGAATCGTAATAAAATATAATGTAAAAATATTACCCAAACGTATTGGATCAGATCAATGCTAAAATTCATGAGAAAAATTATAAAATGTATATATATTTTTGTTACACTTCGTTGAGGTGTTTTTGGGATAACTGAAAAATTCACGCTCTCGGCGTCTACTGGCACCAAAGCAAAAAAAAAAAAATTTGTATACAGAAAGAGTTTTAATATTTTTAATTAAATAAAACAATTGTAGATGGCGTAGATAAATTCTTGTAGGACTTCTAAATATAAATCGTTGCCGGAATTGAATTCGAGCAGAGTTGGAAAAACTTGCTTTAGTTTAATGGAGCCGGAGACCGGAAGACCGTCCCGTTTTGCACTATAAACTTACTTCAAATTTTGTTCTTGCGAACCTCTCGACTTAAATGTCACACAATACATATTTCAGCCCCGAAAATTTCTTGCCGCTTTTCACTATGGAATAAGACAATTTTTTTTTCTTTTACGCATCTCAGCGAATTTTCGTTTGTTGATTTGATGAATAACAGAAAAAGAAGAAGACAATTTTTGTTTATTTACGGAATAAACTTATTGTTATACCCTACACCACGTGAGGTACAGACTATATTAAGTTAGTGCGGACATGCCCCACCTTTTATTATCCTATGCCTATCTGTCCGTTTGATGTCTGTCTTGGTTAAATTGTGTTCAAGCTTTTGATGAAATTTCGTACAGTGCCGTGTTTTGGCCCAAGGATGAATGCTATAGAAAATTGTTCGGATCGGTCCACTTTTTTGACCACTCCCCATGTAACGCCCTATTTTGAAAAGTTATAAAAAATCATTATATGGAAAAAATTGCAATTTTTAAAATTTCTCAGTAATAGTATTTCGACATTCCAAATTGGTGTAAAAACTTTGGGGTAATTTTTTGGTCTCCCTCTCATATAATCGATCGTACGAAAACTAAACCTTTATGAGACAAAAAGAGAATATTTCGTTATGAAAATTGGCTCATAATAGTAAATTGACAAAAAAAATCAACCTTACCGAATTTGGACCACTCAGGGCTATTTTTTGAATACAATCGCATGTAAGGTTCTTCATGGAACGTAAACACTTGTATGTGAAAGAAGCCTAATTGTTATTTCTTTGGTTATGAAAAGTTATTCACGATAGTAATTTAATATAAAAACAAAATGGAGCTAATTTGAAGCATATGGGTCTATTTCTTGGCCCCACTCCATTTAAGATATCTATTCAGAAAAACGCTTAATTTTTAATATTTAATGATGGAAATTAATTCATAGTATAGTTGAATCACATAGATTTGCTTTTTTGGACCCTAATATTTAGGAGGCGTTATCACCAAAAAGGCAAGCTCTTATATGGAAAGAAAATCTAATCTTCCAATATGCGGGCTTTGGATACTTTTTATTGCATTATTACCAAAACGAGCGAATAACTGTATTAGACAACGTGGTGTAGGATATGTAATAGTCGACGTTGCCCGACTATAATCTTCTTACTTGTTTTGGATGAAATAAGTTTTTGTGCAATTCCCCGAATCGTTATATGTCCGGTACTCTCAATGTAAAAAATTTCAAGTCTTTATAACAATCCATACCTGAAGAAGCAATGGAATGGTAAAAAGAGCTTTTTCTCATCTCCTTCTGAGTAAGGTTTAAGCTAAAGTTTTATGACTGTAAGCATTTTTGCACAATTCAATTCAGTTATTATAACGTGCTATATATGTTTTCTCTATTACAGCTTCTTTTCTACTAGCGTTGGTAAACTCGACCAAGTTTCAATGAGAGTTCTCGAAAGTTTTACAACGACTACTACTATTATTAATTTCCTAACAACGATCTTACTATCTCCTAAAAACTCTGTTATCTTCTTCTCGAACTGTTGCAAAGCGTCATGTCAGAACCGGTTAGCCATGACGTTAGTACTGAATCACTTTGTACCGTCATAGAGACAAGCAATAACGAGTATCTCATCAACAAGCTTAAAAAGGAAAACTTTATCACAACCACATCTTTAGAATCCCTAAATACGAATAGAAATTCTATTGTTGAAGGAACATTAAATAAGGAAAAGAGAACCACAAATGGTTGTTTACGAAATTCTATAGACGATAGCTGTGATACAGATAGGTCTGATTATAGATCAGATTATTCAGTCAAGTCCCAAGAGGACTTGCCAACGAAACCACGCTCTAAACTAAAAAAATCGGTGTCATTTGATCCTAACGATGAAAAAATTAAAAAATTCATAAGTGGTGAACCCATTGTGGATCAACAGAATCCTTTCAAGAACGCAAATGGTCATTTAAATAACGGCAATTGCAAACGAAAGGAGAAAAAGATACCTCCTCCAGTACCGGCGAAGCGTTCTACACTTAGCGTACGTAAAACCGTAACTCAACAGTTAAGAGAACGTGAACGTGAAAAAGAAAAGGAACGTGAACGTTTAAAAAACGAGACAAATAATCGAAAGAATCAGGTGGTCATCAAATCACCCACCGATGAGTTCATTACCACCGAAGAAGTTTTAAAGCAATCGAAATATGTTAAAACATACATTAAAAATCCAGATCCGTATTTTGTTTACGATCCTACAATATTGGCTAGGCTAAAATTCGAAGAGCTTAAAGATTTAGCTTTGAAGAAGCCACCAAAGAAATTGCAGCCAAATCAAGCTAACCGGGAACGTTCCAAAGACGCTAATAAGCGACAATCGGACACCAGACTTAGGCTTCCTTTAGCATTTAAAAAATGTTCGAAGCCCAACTATCCTGATCTCTCAGATTTAAAAATTAAAACTGGCACCGATTCCGAAGGCACTTTTTTAAATCAAGCTGAAGTAACAAAGAATGCCAAAAAATTCGACGAAAGAATAAAAAAACTCAACATATCCTCGGAAGATGATATTGACGACATCGAGGAGCCTCTAACCAAAAGCGAATCAAGTGATGAAATAATTATGATCAATACCGAACAAGATAAAGAAAAACATAGCAAAATGCCCCAAAACGGCTACTTAAAAAGGGAGCCATCACCTCCAGCAATAGATGGTACTTTTACCAATACCATCAAATCGAAGGAGTTCCAAGAGTACCTTGACAAAAAGGGATTAACGTTAATACCTAAAAAAATACCAAATGGGGCCCAACCGTTATATAAAAAATCAGTTCCTTCCAATAAGCAAATCAGTTTTAAACAAGAGCCTGAATGTGTACAAATTTCCTCCTACGATAAAAAGGACGCTGTCGACAGTAGTAACAAAAAACCTTCAGTGTTTCAAAGACTTCTCGCTAATAGCATTTTTGCATCTAGACGCAAGACATCCCCCAGGCATAATGTGCCAACAGCCAAAACAGTTTATGTGGAAGATGTTAACAAGCAACTTCCAGGCCATGAAACTCCTTTAAAACCCATTAAACGCGTGGTTTTAGAACGTCAAAGTTTCCATGGACGTCCAAAAACGAACAGTTTATTGAGTCCCACAGAGACCTTGGAATTAAAGCACCAAACAGAACGTACGCGTAAAAGTTATGCCAGCGGCGATGAAATACCTTCGATAATAGGCAATAATTTAATAAATGGGGAGAGCAATTGCGAAGTCGCAGAGAGGCCCACGGCAACTCCTGGCCTAAGGCGCCGAGAATTGCAGGTAAAAACTGTAGCCAAGCCACCACGCAGGACACTTTCGCGTGAGCGTGTGGGAAAACAAGACTTGAACAATAAACCCATAAACAGTAACAATTTATATTCTTTACCTAAGGAAAATGGTCTTAGATGCGAAGAACCGCTAAAGCGTTCATTGGAAAGACAAAGTATGATACCTAAGCGTACTAATGATAGACAGCAACAGCAACAGCAACAGCAACAAACATTCGCTAGATCTTCATCAATGGATCGTAATGAGATTCTAAAAAGAAATGCGGCTCGGGCAGCTCATCAAAGATCAAATAGCGTTTCTGGTGAAGCGCCAACACAACTTTCTGCCATTACTACGGTAAATACGAAAGAAAATATTAGAGAAACCACTTTCCCCGTTAATAATGGTCCCCCCGTGACATCTACTCCTAATAAGGAAGCAGCGCCTACAGTACATGCCAAAAATATTTCACCCATCTCGTCGATACCGAAAAAAGCATCGCAATTAGGCGTATATGTCGATCAGAAGGAATGGGACAAATTGCGAGCTATTAAGGAACAAACCGATCGTGAATTATATCAACGTGTTATGCAACAGCAACAAAAACTGCAGGAACAACAACAACAAACGAAAGACCAAGATCAAACGAAAAAAGCACTAACGACGACGTCGACAACTGCCGAAGCACAAGTATTAAGTATACCAGAAAATATATATGAGCATTTGCCTGGCGGCGGTAGTCAAATACGTTTACAGCCCCTAGAGAACAATTTTACAAGAGGTTCCCCGCAAAGAAATACCTTTTCCGGCATAACGCGTTTGAGCAACAATCGACAAGTGAAAATAATTGATGGTAAAGCGTTGATCACACCTATTGAACCTGTCAAATCAAAGCAAACTGAATCAGCCTCAGTACCTGCACGATGTCAAAGTGTGCTAGAAGGCGTAACGCATTCTGTTTCCACATTGAATAAGCGAGGTTATGAAAGTGAAACTCCCGACACACCGGTTATACTAAGACGCAAACAGGAAGCTGTCAATCCAGCATCGCGACGTATAGGTGGCATATTGACACGTGAGGAGATTTTACAGAAAATTAAAGAATTCTGCAGAAAATCTTTAAATAAAACACCAACCAATCAACAAACCACGCCTTTACAAGCCATTTATGAGAAACAAACACCTGTGCCGCTGGCCACTGGGGCGATTAGTACTGATCTCTCGCCCGTTTCGTACGTTTCGGTGGAAATGCATCAACGTCCAGGCTCGCGCATGTATGCTACTCCGCAAGTACCACAACGCATGCATATGCAACAAGCCGTCGCTGGACATTTTGTGCCCATAGCTCAAGAAATGGTTACCGAAGCTAATGTTACCAATTCTCCAATTTATGCTCACGTGATAAAACGGGGCAGCGCGCAATCACAGCAAGCGGAATTATATGAGATGTCGCCGCGCACCTTCGTTCCACCGCCAACGACCCAATATGTTTTGAGGCGAGATACCGACATAAAACCAATTTTCATACATCAAGGCACCATGCAAAGATCTGAAAGCTCTTTCTCTCCTAACCCCACTGCAGCCAATCACACAACAACCCAATACATTTTAGTGGATGGTGATAATGTGCAAACAGCACAACTTGTAAACGGTTATCCTCAATATGATTTGTACGCTCAACCTCAATACGTGAGGCCACATCAATTACAAGCGATGCCAGCTAGTTATGGATACATAACCGTTCGTGAACCTATAATAGTACAGCCAGCACAGCCGACACATTTAATACGACCCCGATTGCACGACGGTCGCAGTACTCCTTTGATACTTGATCGCTCAAGTCAACATGTGAGTCAAATTTATTGGAGCCCAACTTCCTCCAATATTGCACAGCAGCAACAGCAGGCGGGACTATTAACTGACCAGATTAGTCCACGTTACGCAATCAAACAACCTTATGCAGTGCCTGTTACACGTTTGGAACAACAGTTACAACCAAATCGTGCTACTCCCGTGTTGGTACGGCAAATACTACAACCGCAACAGCAATCTGCGCATATACAAAACGTTCCAGCTCATCAACAACGTCAATATTCGCCTCTAATACGAGAATCAACACCTACACGGCCGCAAAAGCTTCAACAGCCCCAAATTCAAGAGCTAACTAATGCCAATGCAAGACAGAGCCCAGCAGCCTTTGATTGGGAAAGTGGTTCCGAAGCCGGCGAAGTGCAACGCATCATGGAAAAACAACAACAAAATGGTGAGTTCATGCGTATAACATTTTTAACAAATCTCAAATTGAAAATGCAAACCATATTAAATAAAAAAAAAAATATCATTAAATATAAAATAACACAAACAGAGACTTAATAAAGGCTATTGACTTACATATATATACGAGCAAAATAACTTACGACTCGCACGAATATGTTTACCAAACTTCGTTTGCAAAATGCTTATAAAATAATAAACACTTTCAATAGCAGCAATAAATAAACGTTTTACTTACCTTTAATTAGTTTTAAGAAACAAATGTAAGTATTTTCTAACCTTAAAAAATATTAACGCTATGAGCCACCCACGCACATAAACACTAACTCTTCTCGCTTTATTATTTACGCGCACTTAAAGCAAAACATTGCAGAAAGTCCCTCCGAAAATTCTATTTACTTACTATAAACTGAACCGCTTTAAAATCTCTTTTATCTAATGAGATTTTAATATAAAAATTACTATAATCTTATATTTAGAAAACCTGCGTTGCTTACAATGTATAAAACACGAAAACCGTTATAATGATAGAGCTGCCAAGCTATTTAACCTAATATGGTTGCCACGCTTACAGATTCCACTTATCAGAAATATTCTCTTATATGTATAAAGTTCTCTTTGCTTCTCTCATTTATTTTACATTCGTTTTCTCTATTTTTCACTTATTCAACAAACTGGCAACATTGAGGAAAATTTCTGTAATTCACTATCAACCTAAAATTGCATTATTTGCGAGTTAATGTAAAAAACAGTAGTTTGCTTAAATTTTGTCGGAAAAAAGATCTATACGCAATTTGTTTTTAGCAATAAACTTGGTGCAGATTATATTTTCCTTAAATATATTCTTTTTGTACAAAAACAAAATATCTAGCAATAAATAATTATTGACAAAAAAAAAGAAAAAAAGAGCAGCCTTACTGTTTTTCTTTGCTACGCATACAAGTTGCTTAATATTGATGCAGTCATTGGACGATATTTGTGTAAGTGAAATAAAGAGTTCATTTCAATAAAAATACAAACAAAAAAAGTTTTATAGTCACTCGCCGCCCGACCGCCTCGTCTTCATAACAAATAAAGCAATTTATAAATTTAATAACTTGTCTGCTATATATTTAGTTATATGTTTGCATAACTTGTAAAACCTCAAGACTAAAGGAGGGAATTTTTTGTTTAGCTTTAAGCTTTAAGACAGCTCTAAAATTTGCAAGGCATACATTTTTTAAATCTAAAATCGCAATACTTTCATATGACAAGCCTTCGTTTTGCACATAAATACTTGTTTGATAATAAAGGAGACAAGCAGGTAAGCGAATTTTATATACCCAGCATTTCAACAAGTGTATACGTGCATAAAAGCATTATAATTAGTTAATTGAGAATGGTTTCATGTGAAACTTCGATGTGATTTGTGATAACAATCATTTGAGATCCTTGCAGTTTGCAATTTTTAACAAGGACACGTATTAATTTTTTTCTATGCCTTTCACAAAGTTTTTTCACTTCATCAGCTACTGTGTGTTTTTGTGGACGTATCAGCATTCTTTTCCAAATTGTAAATACGTAAACTTTTTTTTTGTATTCCAAGTTTTACAAAAGCAAATTAAAGAATAGACGGAATATTCGTAGTGATGGGCGTTACAAATGGAATAACAAAGCTAATGTAATCCAATGTAATGCTTGTGACCATAATAATAATTAATGTAAACATGCACGTATATATATACATATACATACATATATATATTATATACAAATATGAATTATTAGTTCTTGTATATAGTATAACTTTATCTAACGTAAATATAAATTTTTAAATGTCGCCTTTAACAAATTTCTCTACAGAGTGTGCGAGTGCAATTTGTTTTTCATAAATGTGTACAAATTTGTTTACAAATACCTCTTACCTTTTGTAAGTTTATTTTTTAGCAGATGTTTTCTCGTAGACATAAGCCCGATAGTGGGCATACATTTCTTACAAAAACAAAACAATATTTAATGTTAAGTAAATTTATTCAATAATTGTCTTCGCAATTACATTTACTTGAGCTTAAATTGTTTCTCCTGTGCAAGTAGAGGAATTGTGAAAGTAAGAGTCTCTTTCTAATATGCTCTAAATTCCTTTCGAAAGTTTTGTATGCAAATTTATGCAAAATTCGTCAACGTAGATGCCATTTAAAGCGGTTACCAATTATCAACATTCAGCCTATCCACCCAAGCCTTCGATTCATCAGACATTTTTCAGCAATATAGTATTACCGAATTACCGATTATAGCTATAAAATTAAAGCAGCCTCTGAAAACCAAAAATTCAATATATTTTCATGAAAAACTTCTAAAGCTCACGAGATATTAATTTGATTTGAAGTCTGCGTCTTGTATAAATTAACTAACATGCCTACAAGTAAAGTTTAACTAATTAGTTTGCTTAGGATAAGAGTATTGTTGACCTGCACCTGTACAATAATGACCAATGCATTCTTTTCCTGGTCCATTCTTTGGAAAAATGCGAGGTAAATTATTCAGTCGACAAAATTTGTAGCTTTTATATAAAAAAAAAAATTTTTAACATCAAAATATAACGAAAAAAGAGAAATGCATTATACATAACGCTACGTCAACTTATAGGCTTGTTTGGGTAAAAGGCCATTCGTTCAACAAAGAGAAGCAATTAATTTCGTTTTCCTGACATATATGTACGAATAATTCATAAATATTTCAAAAGCGAAACACATTCAAACAAAGAAAACGAAAATAATCTTCATAAGAACACGTTCTTATTTAGCGAAAAGAAAGATTCGCTTGATAATTTTAAAAAGTACACGTAACCGTAAACAGCAAACGTAACGTGGCCAACCCGAAGGTCATTTACATTATAAAACATAATTTTTAAATTTCATCATAATTTTTGTTGTTTGCTTATTTTTCTAGATATAAAATACAACCAATCGCAAGAATTGAAACAGAATGGATAGAGAGGAAGAGAAAACTGTAAAGACAATCCCCAGCCCATTAAAATTAGACAATGAATTGTTAGCTACCAGCATGGAATCCTCAGAAACGTTTGATACTTGGACATTGGTAACAAATAAAGAAACCGATAGCCCGAACACGCCAGCCTCATCGACATCGTTAAACACGGACAGTGATATAGATAATCGCATTGAAAATCTACAAGAAGATCATAATAATAATGACAGAGCTGAAGAAGCGGAAAGTTTACAAGAACAACACTTACAAATCGTGGAGAAGTACGAACACAATGCAGAAACTTTTAAAAAAATGTTAATTTAATTATGTTGCACTAATTTTTTGCAGATCGCTAGAGCCATTAAATTCAAACACTGATGATTTATCGGATGGAATTTCTATAATCAGCGGGAGTGAAAGCCCTGGACGTCTTTCTCCTCACCCCGACTTACGGGATCATTTGCAAGACTTTAATTTAAAATTCGCAACACATAACGACTTTGTTTTGAATGACTTCAAACCAGACACAGTTTCAGGTGTTGAAATTTTACCTATTGCAAATCCTGAACAAGTTTTAAGGCAAAGAGGTAAAACTTCAACGTCAATTTCGGGAAAAGAGATGAAAGCTTTACAAAAAGCTTCCCAAACGACTAATACGACGTCAGCTAACGAAGACACACCGCCGATATTGAAAAGAGGTCTTCACAGTATTTTTTACGTGGGTGTTGTTTTGGGTATATTTGCTTTACTTGGGCAAATAAAAAATCCTCCTTGGCAATCGAAAACACAAACATCTAATACTGACTTGGTTCAAAAGCTAAATGATATGGAAATGCAAAATAATTTAATGAGAGCTGAAATTGATTTACTTAACAAACAAGTGAAATATTTGTCTACAGTTGATGAACAAAAGAAGCAAAGAAAAAAAGATAGAAAATCTCCCGCGTACGAATCACAACAACAACAACAACAACAACAACAACAACAACTAAAACACAAAAGAAAACCGAGCTTCAAAGCTTGGCCAGGAATTGGAGATGCCATTAAACCAATGGACACAACCAAAGAAGATTTAAAAAGGCCCCATAAGTGCAAAGATGGCTCTTACGTAGAGTTGGCCGGCATGTGTTTGGAAAAGTCCTCGACAAATGAACCTACAATACCCGAGCAATTGGGACACGACATAAATAATTTGAGAAAGCATTCAGACTCAATAGAAAATTTAGAAGAAAAGTCGGAGAAAACGCGTGAATTTATTCATAATCCTTACGATAAATTAGAAGAAGTAATTAAAGATAATTGGAAAATGAGAAAAGAAGAAACAAAAGGCAAAACTGATTTAAAGAGATCATCAGATCATGGGTATAAAGAAAAGAATTATAATCATCTAGATTACAATAATGAAAATAACAAACATTCTAAAACCAGAGAATATCAAAATTCTTCTAATAATTATGGGAAAATACAACAGCAGCAGCAGGAACAGCAGCAGGAAGTAAGGTACGATAAATCTAAAGAGTACATAAAAGGAAGAAAATTTCGCGACGATGACAAAAGTCAACAGGAATGGAAACGCAATTTTAACTCCAAAGAAAAAAATACTTCGGTTAATTCTTCAAAATCACAGCAACAACAACAGCAACATAATAAACATAGAAATAACTCTAAGGAAAGAAAATCATATAATAATGACATAGATGAAGGGGAAGTGCATAATTACAATTCGAAAGAACGTTCTAATAATTATCGAAAAACGCAACAATACGATAAACAATATAAGGATAACTCAAAAGAGAGAAAATCATATGATAACGACAAAGAGCAGAAAGAAAAATTTAATTATAATTCTAAAGAAGGAAAAAATGGAAGACGTTCATACGATTCCAAGGAAGAATATGCACAAGAACGATATGGTAAAGAGGCGAAACGAAAAGGTAATGACGGTATTTGGCATCTGAACTATATGAAGAATCGCGAAACGGCCCGCCAAGAAAAAGAACATAAGATGGATAAAGATAAAAATAAAAATTGGTTTATCGAACGTGCAAACAGCCGCGAAATGAAACGCGTTTCCGATGAAATACGCCTTAGGTGAAAGTAGTTAGAGTGAATGTAACCCTAATACCTACACAATGTTTTTATCTTTTTTATTATTATAAATGTAAATTACGAGATATAATTTCATTTTTCTTTAATTTAGGGCTAATTGGCTGCTTTTAGTTTCTGTTGTTTTTTTGTGATAACGAAAAAAATTTTTCCTTTAATTTATGTTTTAATTTTAATATAAAATTTTATTTATGCAATAATTTCGTTTCTTGAGATGCTTTATAACTATTGTATTAAAATAATGTTCTTTGTGTTATTCTAGTATTCTGATTTTATTTTTTATTTTTTTTTATTTTTTTTTTTTTTTTCAATCAACGTTATTTGTTTTTCAAATTTGTATTTTATTTGTTGTAAGTTTTTTTTTTATGAATTTTTCAATAATTATTTATTCCTCTTACGAAATATAATTCTATAAAAAATATTTATAAACTACATTTATATATAAAATATATATAAATACATGATATTTAAATTTGTAAAATTTCCTATCGAACCCTCTGTATTATTTATAACTGTTTAAATGAAACATAAATAAAAAGAAAATTACCGATAAGGTGTATTTAGCTATTTGGTTGAAAAAAGAAGCAGGGGAAAATATATTCGCCCAACAGCGAATTTTGAATACCTAATACCAGATTTCCTTTAATTGCATAGTTGAAACCTTTTTTATAAAGAACTTTTTCATGCGTACTACATGTTAGACGAACGTCTGGCACGACTAATGGACTATTAAATAGAACATTTCGAAATCTTCTACTTTTGCGGATTTTTGTCAAATTGCAACATGAACCCCGTCATTTCCTTATTATCGATTAGTATAAAATATAGATTTCTCTTAAAAAGCCGCACGACATGGTGTTTATTGTGCCGTAATATCTTAGTTTCCACTTATGAAAGTGCACCATTCAGCCATGAAGCGCAGTATATTTACTTTTACTTACATTTAATAGTGGAAAATAATACGAATCGATATATTTAAATATATTGTTCGATATATATATATCCATTGTTATAGTTAATAGATAACATTCGTACATTTGACTATGCTGGCAATTCAATCCGGAAAAAATCATGATTTGGAATGCGAGTCAAAAAGAGAAACAAGTGTTCAATAGCGAATGCAACAATTATCGCCATTCTTGGAAACAAAAAGTAAGTTAAATGCACTCTCGGTATACTCGGACGAACTTTACTGACGTCTCCCAGAATCTCCCATTAATCAAATAGCTGTAGCTTGCATATCGGCGTGGCTGCGTACGTTTAAAAGCTGCGGAATAACAGAACCTGTATAGATGATATACTTCAACGGTGAATATAAAAAATTGAATAAAAAATATGGAAAGCAAAAAAAAATATTTCAGACAAATCGTTCGAAACACGTAAGTTGGTTCATCTTCTCCTTTTTCTCTGTTGCCTTCCATTTTTAATAAATTTCTACTATGTTTGATTGATTCCGTCTGGGACTTGGACCTCTTGCCTCTATTAACTGATGATGGCTTTGCTGATGCGATCTTAATGTGGCCTGACGTTTGAAAAGTTTACCGCACAATTCACAACTAAATGGCTTTTCAGCAGTATGAACCAAAATGTGACGCTTCGCTTGTTCAGAGGTTACAAAAGTTTTATCACAAGTTTTACAACCGTAGGGCTTTTCGCCAGTATGCAAAGGCCGATGCGCCAACATATTGCTAGAATAACGGAACAATTTACCGCATATATCACATGAATGTGGCTTCTCACCAGTATGCGTAAGCATATGCTTTTTGTAACCCGATTTTTGTGTAAGCCCCTTTCCGCAAATGTCACAGGTGAAGGGTTTCTCACCGGTATGTGATAGCATATGCACGCGCAGTGAGGAAGCCTGGCGATACGATTTACCACACAATGTACATTTATTAGGGTTGTTAGGGTCATGTATAGAGAGATGACCTTCGTAAGCATTGGGTGTTTTAAAGCCCTCACCACATAAATTGCATAGATAAGGTGTGACATCGGAATGCAGTTGCATATGATATTTAAAAGAGCTTGAATTGCTTAATTGTTTACCGCAAGTCTGCAAACGTTTTCAAAATACAATTTCTTTATGAACTTTAGTAATATTTACTTATAAGTACCTTGCATTGATACTCCGGATTGGGTTCCTTCCTTAGACCTGTATTCTTTCTAGGTTTATATACTTTCACATTAGGATCAGTGTCGGTATCAACCTCTAAAATTACTTCGTTATCAGATTTGTCCTCAGATTCATTGTTTATGTCGTCTTTAACTTCTTCCGTCATGACTTCAGTATAAGAGTCAAAGTCAGTAATTTGAATTTCAAACTCTTCGTGGTCGTCTTCATTCATTTCGTAGATTTGTCCAGTTTGTTCACACTCTTCTTTCACATCTTCATCGTCCGATCTTTGAAGGTATATTTCTGTTGTCTCGGCCACGTTATGTACTACATATTCAAGATCAGCATTATCTTCATCCACTAGTATTTCACCCTCTTCAGTAAATGTCCGTTCCTCCTCTCTTTCTGGATTTTCGCCATCTTCAGGAAGATTTTGATCGCTAACAATTGACAGGGCTAAAAATTCTTCGTTGGCCTCTCTGTCGCACATTTCTTCTTCATTTGTTAGTTCATCTTCATAATTTAAACATCTCTCCTTGCTAACAACATTGCAAATATCTAATTTTTCATTTACCGTATTTTCATACTGCTTGTCTTTTTCATAAGAATTCTGTTCAATTATATCCTCACTTTCGTCAGCTTCTTCAAGGCGGCAGGAGTACAACAAGTGATTTGTTTCCAATACTTTCTTTTTAAAAATATAACATCTGACCAAATCCTGTACACAAGCATTACAAACATATTGAGGAAGCTGAGGATTCTCCTCTTCGTGGATTTCCAAACCAGTGCAAAAATTCAATAGAGTAGCTAATGTAGTTATTTCTTCGAGTAGCATACCTTGTTTATGCAAAGATTTGTATTCTGTACACTCACTGATGCACGCCCTACATACGACCACATTGGCTTCTGCATCTATCATAATTTTTAACGTGCTTCTAAGTTATTTTTGAATCTTTTTTAAAATAATTCACAATTTATGTTAAACTATTTTCTCTTCATGTGAACTCAATAGAAACAGGACTGTATTTTAAAGGCAGATTTGTTAGCTGAGAGTAAAATGCCTACTTATCGATTGCTCTTCGTAACTTCGAATTTTAAGATTGTCGTATCAACAAAAAAAATAAAAAGTTTGTTATCAAAAAAACTGTTAATTCAATGTATGATTTTATTTGCAATATTATCGTTCAATTGCATTGCATACATTATTCACAAATAAAATTAAATAAATTAAATAAATAATATATTGTCATAATTTCTCAAATACTATCGATTACTGCACAGCTGTCAGAGCATATGTAAAGAAAAATAAAAAAAGCATTCTCTGCACATATTAGACAAATACGAAAAATTTTGTGCCGGTCTAAGTTTTTAAAGAAAATTCAAGCAATTTTCTAGCACAGAAAAAAAATTTTGGTAAAATTAAAACGCAAAGGAGTGCTATGATTCAAACGGGAGCGACAAAATTATTGCGTTATGCGCTAAAAAATATGGGACGCAAACCATGTATAAGTAGTTTTTTAGGTAAATTACACCTAGAACGGCGCTTAAGCAGTCAAGTAGCGCTGACATTAACAAAAGATTGTCACCATAGTGCTCGAGGTCTTTTATGGAATGGTGGTAATAAGCCACGTGGTTATAGCACAGAAAGTAGTATATTTTCGATATGGTATACAAATTTTTTACTGTAATGTGTCAATAAATTGCCATAGGAAAGCAAACCAGTCCAGAGATTCTGTCAAAACTATTTCCACAAACTGCCACCAACATAGATGAAGAAACAGAACGTGAACGCAAACGTAAGGAGGACGAAGAGGCTAAAGAAAATGAAAAGGCTTGGAAACGCATGAAATTTGGGTTTGTGGATTAAAAATAGGAAATCGTAATGCCATAGCTTGCGTAACTTACATAAATTTGCTTTAGCTTTGCTGTATTTGGAGGTTCAGGCGTGGCTTTATTGGTTTGGGCCATTTATGAATTTGGCAAACCTGAAGTAGACGCTGATGGTCAAATTATTGAAGATGAATTTTCTGGAAATCCTATTGTTCAACAGTACATGCAAAGGATGTGGAAATCCTTAAATTATTATCAAAAAATGATACAAGAACCATCGCGTGCAAAGCTGCTGCCGGATCCTTTAAAACCCCCTTATATACAACCGCCCTACACTTTAGTTTTAGAAATGAAAGATGTATTAGTCCATCCAGATTGGACATATCAAACCGGTTGGCGTTTCAAAAAACGTCCTGGCGTTGATATGTTTTTGCAAGAATGCGCTAAATTCTTTGAAATTGTTGTGTTCACAGCTGAACAAGGTATGACCGTATTTCCCATACTGGATGCTTTAGATCCAAATGGTTACATTATGTATCGCCTGGTACGTGATGCCACTCATTTTGTCGACGGTCATCATGTCAAAAATTTAGACAATCTAAATCGTGACTTGAAAAGGGTGAACACCTGCAAGTTAAATGCATAGAGAAGATAATAACCTGAACATTTTTAATTTTTAGGTAATTGTTGTTGATTGGGATCCTAATGCCACGCAGATGCATCCTGATAATACTTTCAACATACCACGTTGGTCGGGTAATGACGATGACACTCAGCTTATGGATTTGATATCCTTCCTTAAAAGTGGGTCTTTCCGTTTAACGTTTTAATACCCACCACAGAAAAATTGAAAATACGACTCCGATATCCCGTAATACATCAATCAGCGCAATTTTATCGAGTTGGCTTAATATTATGTCCGTCCATCTGCTATTGAAATTCTAAAATAAAAAAAGTTGAAGTAGCCACTAAAGCATCAAATACAGAATGAAGGCGATTTGCAAGTAAGATCGTCTGCAAAAGTTGAAATACCCTCAAAACAATACTAAAATTTTCAATATATTTCTGAGATCAATTAATAACAAGTCTCGGTTTGAAGTGTGGTATAAATATATGCCAAAATTCTGAAAACATTTTCAATTAGCTTCCTGACGGGAGCACAGTTTAGAAATTTCTTATATTTACAGTAAGTGGTGGATATTCAAGATTCGCCGCAAGGCGAATTTAATTTATCTAACGACGTTTGATGGCGTGTTTTTAAACATGAATTTTCTTTTGTAGCCATTGCTACAAGTGAAGTAGACGATGTACGTGATGTTTTGCATTATTATCGCCAGTTCAACGATCCGATTGCACAATTTCGCGAAAATCAACGTAAATTATTGGCTCAAATGCAAGAACGCGAGAGAGAAGAGCAAGCCAAGGCAAAACCAATAGTGAAGAATTGGACAAGAAGTTTTCTGGGTCGTTGAGGCAATATCAAACACTCTATAACTTTTCATGAGTACCCCATGAAATATAAGTCTGCTTAAATTTTTAAGTTTTAATTCATTTTACTTCCTTTTTACTTTTACTGAAATTTATTTTGTTAAAACGAAAAGTTTTTTCTTCTGTCGTTTCTCATATCCAATAAATTTGTCCTTTATGGTAAATTTCTTTTGCATTGTACGTCTTATATCCATAACAATCATATAAATATATTAGCGATAACAATTTAAATAATGAAAATTTTGCTATGTAATTGTAGCCGTCTTTTTTTTTTTTTTTGTTTTCTATATTTCTCTTGTTAGGGGCCGACAAATTTCCTAAGGCTAATAAATCAAGTAAAAAAATTATATTCGTGACCGGATCTCTTATACCTATTACCGTTATCCTAAAAAGAACTAAATCTGCTTGCTCTGTAATATGGAGTGGGCGTGGTTAATTTTTTCTATATAGAAAATAAAAGTCGCACTGGCGTGCCTTTAGACGTTTAGATCGCTTCCAAATTCTTCTGCAAATTTGTAAGCGATGTCTTCAGTTTCCCTAACGAGAGAATGTTTACAGCATATACTACACAATCGAGCAGGCGTACAGACGGACATGCTTAGGTGCATTCCAAATTCGAAAGAATTTATATACTTTATAGGGTTTTTGAAGCTTGTATTTGCCCGTTATAAAGATATTGAAAAACAAATTAAATTACGTTATAATATTAAGTAGACGTGGTCAATTTTTCCCATTTTTGTACAGATACTGCAGCATTGCCCATATGCCGTTTTTGTATATTTATTTTTCGTAGTTTATGAGTAATGAGCAAAAAAATTTTTTACTCTTTTTGAAAAACAGGTGTTCTTAGTGTACGCGCTACAGTGGGCATGCCTTTGCACCGATTTGGCATATCTTCAATATCAAACTGCGTGCAAGAACTTCCCATATGCCAGCCATTTGAAATGATAGCCTCATTTTTCCGCCAGGAGAATGTTTACAACAGACATTGCACACTAGGACAGACACACAGAGGCGGACATACTTAAATCGATTCAGAAATTGATGGTGATCAAAAATATATATATACATTGTGGGATCTCTGAAGCTTCCTTTTAGGCTTTGCAAACATGTTGACAAAATGAATATACGCCTCATCCTCCGGTGATGGGTATACAAATTTTTTGTTTTATATATCAATAAACATTCAGGGATAATGGTTGTTAACACACAAATGTCTGTTGACAGATGGCACCCTATTTCCGACCAAATTTCTAAAACTATTTTTGTGTCTTTACAAAGTAATACGTGAGATAGATTAGTTTCCATGAGGGTGAATTTTTAACGCAATCCATCTCAAGTTAATATATATAAAAATTTCAATAGGTGGGCGTACCAGAGGATCCGACAATCATTTCGCCTCTTCTTCTTGTAGTTAACCTCACAAAGTATTTCAGAAAACTTTAATTAAGCATTCGCTATGGATTGAAAAACAATTCCTCGCTTATTAAAATTATTTTCATGGGTACACTGCATTGCACTGAAATTTTAAATGACGTGTGAAGTTACAGTCTCTGTCGTCTCTGGGGTTGGTTATGGGTAAATTGCAACAATTTTCAAATTTTATTTCTGGTAGATAAGGTGAGGCTTATAGTCAAATGAACGCATGAAATGAAGGAACTACGTATATTCTTTATGAGATCTTTAATGTGTATATCTGCATGTTGAAAAAGAAAACCACCATCTTTCGAGTTCCAAAAAAATTTAGTTTCTCTCTGATGATATACGCACCAGTTACATTGAATGGCTGATAAGAAGCCATACTTTTCTATACTTTGTTTTATAAACGTTTTGTCCTAAACAAAGGAAAGGATTCAAAGAGGAAGAAAATTGCATTTCCAAGCCTCTTTCTTATATGATTTTGCACTAGAGATTATCTTCAAGGTTAACAAGACGAAAATGAATAAGATGTAATCCCGCCAAGAATATCAATACCTTATATGATCTCTAACATCAAAGTACGTTCCTCAAGATATATTTTTGTGTAAATAAATATGAAAAACAAAAAAATTTTAAACATATTAAAGTGTACAGTTGCCGCCTACATTCCTTGTTTTGCTCGTGCAAATTGGAACATTGACAAATGAAGAAATTGAGGTCCAGAACAAGGAAGATATGAAAAAATTAACAAAGATAACAACATAGGATTAATTGATAATATTTGAAAGGAGGATGATGTGGATAGTCAGGACGAAAACAGCCACGAATAAGGATTGTCCACAGCAAAGGCAATCTGGATAGATCGTGAATCAGGCGTCATAAACCATTCTCTAAAAACTCGTCAATGTATTGTTTACCGAAGTTTACCGAATCCAGCTAGACACAGCTATCCATAGAATTTTAAGCACAAAGAGCTATTAATCAAGGGTTTCATCATCCTTGTGAAAAGTGATATTCTTCTTCATCCATTAAATAATAAAAGCCCTACATCCTTAAGTGATATTCAATCAGAAAGAAAAAGATTTACATCTTATCCAAGTAATTCCTTTCGATAAATGTAACGAACTAATTACTTGCACATGTTTGCGTTTAGTTACTGTAATGTTATGTCGAACTAAATGGCTGATGTAGATTAAATCGGGGATATGTCGACTTAAGGCATTTCCATAGTGTTTCTATTCAAATCGGCCCGGGAATAAGTGTATTTTTCAGTTTTATCCAAACATGTTGATACTGCAGATATATAGGTTTATATACGATAGCGGCTACAAAAAGAATTATATACGATAGACGAGAACGCAATTAAAAACCCTATTTACCTTATTACAAGGACATTATTAATTATTTGCTTACAAACATTTTATTCGGAATTATCATCGGAACTTTCGGAATAATTAACAAGCGACAAACCTCCCACCATATTAGGCTTAGATAGATTTTCATCAGGTAGTTTACGTTTAATTATATTTGATAAAATATGTTTTTGCGTTCGACTTGAACACTGACTTGTAGACGTTTCCACTTTAGTTTTTGTATTGGGTTTTTTCATTTTCGCTGAAGTTTCCACGGATTCAATTGTTTCTTCCAAGATCTTGGCGTCTCCTTGCAATCTTTTATGTTTTAAACGCATAGATTTGATCGTCTCTTCATCTTCTTTTGCTTCCATTTCCATAATCCTTTTAATTTTATCTTCTCCATTGTATTGCTTAAGCATTAAGTCGTAATCTACAGTTTCTTGACGTCTGTTTAAATCTCGTAACTCTTCCAGAGATTCTAACAATTCTATTTCATTTTTCGATTGTTGAGTACGATTCTCTAATAACTTCATTGGATTATTTGTTTCTTCTTCACGAGCCTCTTCTTCTTCTCTGCGGGCTTGTTCTTCTGCCAATTTTAAAGCCATAAAGTTACGGGTCGCACCCGCTTCAATTTCATAGTCAGTGTTTTTGGGGTCAGTCTTAAATGATATTTCTTGCAAGCATCGAGTACACTTTATGTAAAAGCGATATATCCGAATATTCAAATAGGTCTCATTTTCGACATCCTCTTTGCGTGCATTAAACTTTTTGCCCTTGTAAATATATTCACCGCAGGTCTTACATCTCATATTAAAAGGAGCCATCAAACGTACAGTATATTGACGATTTTTCGCCAATTTCATACGCGGAATTTTTGATGGATCAAAATCCGGTGGATAATATTTATTTAACACTTTTCTTTCAGACATTTTCCTTACAAAAATACAATTTTTTTTCGCACTATTATTCACAAAATAATTAAATCTTTGTAGTGCTGAGACGGGGTCGATAAAACTGAAGTTATTGATAAAACTAAAGTTTCTGTGCTATCTATCAAACGCAAACAATTACAATCAAAGAAGAAGCAAGTAATCGTATGTTATCGTGAAAATGCGGTAACCCTAGGAAACCTCAATTTATAAAATGAGTAAAATTATTGCTACTGTGAATATTGCAGTTTTTAGTGTTCATTCTACTTTTAATTTTAGGATTTGTTTTTTTTGATGGGAATAAATTATAATGATAATAATAACAACAATATAGTTACGCGAAAGAATGCTCGAAGCAAAATGTAGAATGTCTAAGGCGGAAAGCACATAATATCCTTTCTACCCTCAGGCTTTAAAATTGAAGTTGAATGCAACGAACATGAACATGGAAATTTTCAAGAATATCGAACTTGGAAAGTTGCTCAACTTTTCAATATAACTCGCCGCCTTTGGCAAATATGTAAACACACTGTCAGGTTGGCATAAGCTGGGTTAATTCTGAATGCGGTATACGTGCTGCAATTTAATTACAATTGGCATATGGCCACAGCTATATTGAATGCTTGATCTTACCGATCGGTCATACACGTGCAAAGCTCCGCTCAAACGCTATTTCTTATTTTCCATTTGCTTTTTCCTGACCTGATTGTGTCTATACACGTGTAGTGGCGTTTATTGTATTCTTAATAGACTACATAATTTCTTCTGCTTTCTTGCTTCAGGAAATTTCAGTTAACGTATGTTTGTAGAATGACGAGGCATGGTGAGGCGCCTCATAACGTTTCTCAATTATGTAAGATGCGTTAAGCTGCCTAATCTGTTGAATTCAATTCTATTCCATAATGGAGCATTCCTTGCTATAATTAATCTATGAAACCCATTAGTTTTTTCAGTTCAAATGGGCACGCACTGAATTAACATTTTTCGCCGTTTTCCTAACATCAGCTGTATGGCGATCGTTTATAACTAACAGTTTTTCTTATTTTCACTTTTCGTTATGTTACCATAACCATAACCACCTATCCGATAAAACAAGTGTGCATGAAAACGTTTGTATTGATCTCCATTTCTCCTTGTTTCTCATGCGATATTGTAGAACACATCAGTTTTGATTTTACATATGTTAACCAGTTGCAATAAGCAAAGCAAGCAGATGCACAGAACTTTTGTATGCTTACTGCACTTTAGTTCTCCTCAAAGGTTCTCAATAGTTTTAAGGTTGGGAGATCATATAGCACATATTCTGGCTATTGCGTGCATGCTGTAGGTAGACCAGCAAACTTCATGAAAATAAATGTCATATTTCGGTTTTCTATGCAAATTTTTGCAATATCAATAACCGACGACGGAAAAATGACTTGGTAAGTTCAAAATTTCCATCGGATCAACACTGTCCCCGATACGCATTTTGATTTTGTGAACGGTCGTAAAAAAAACGATAAGCTAATCTCATCTTTAATTCCTATAAATCGAATTGTTTCTGTTAACCTATCTACCGCATGAGCAGCTTAAGTCAGATGTAAATCTACCAAGCATTAAGTAGTAGGTAGTCCGGAAATTTCTGGCGACATAAGATTAAAATAACTTTTTTCACGTAGCCAGACCGATAATTAGGGTCAAAGGTATATATACCGTATTTTTTGGACTCTAAGACGCACCTGTTTACAAAGACAAATGGACTCAAATTTTAGGTGCGTGTTATGGTGCGAAGGTAACATTCAAATATTTTTTGACTAAATCGTTTCTAAATTTGAGATTTGAAAGGTGTGCCAACAATAGTTCAGATGAAACTAATACGATCCGTGACATTAACGAGACGTGTGATGAACTGAATATTGCTAGTATGAGTTATGTTAACATAAAATAAAGATTTTGATCTGAAAGTAACCTAAGTATATATATTTTTTTTCGAAAGTCATCTTATAAATTTGAAGTGTGTTTTCTCGTCCAGTGCGTCTTATAGCCCGAAAACGCGTTAGTTAGAGGTAGAGCAGGCTTATGTTTATTTTGTAAAAAATTTCTCAAAAAACTCGGTCATGGTACAGCAGGATGATGATCAAAGTAAGCATATAAGACATATTTTCCTTTTTTATTGCGAAAAAGGTGCAAGAGTTGCGCAGAAGCATGTAGAGAAATATGTGCTATGTATGGAACCAATGCTGTAGCAGAGTGCACTTGCTAAAATTGGTTTGTGAAATTTTGTTTTGGAAATTTTCAATGCAAGCTCCACCGCCTTCTGGTAGGCCAAATATCATTGATGGTGACCAACTAAAGATTATGATTGAAGCTGATCGACATCGATTGCAGAAAAAAGTGAAGAAGAAATCGATAGTGGAAACAGCAAGAAATTCCCGGGTCACCTGCAATATTACATTGGAATCATGAAATGATTGAGGTAAACACGGCACGCTTTCCTCTGGCGAAACTTGCAAATTCTTCAAGGCTGACTGGAATTAATATCATAGGGGATTCTTACGTTATATTTTTGCCAACTATATATATTTTCGATTCCAATAAAAGCATTGTGCGTAATTGTTTTCGCTTTCCAAAGTTTTTCTTTTTTTTCTTACAATATTTATTGAGTAAATATATGTATGTTTGTATGTTTTCTCGGTATAGAACTGAACGAATACTTAAGAAATTTTTAAAATTTTTTCCTTTTTATTCATTTATTTATTTATTTGTTTTTTTTTATATAAGATGTTCATGTTTAATGTTTTATTGATTTAAAATTTTTTTCTCGAATTTTTTTCACAATTATTTCATTTTCAACAAAGTGTAAAATTTAAATAAAAAATTATAGAAAATTAATATTAAAGCAAAGATAAACTTTTTCTGTTTTACATTGATTTATGTGATAATGGTCAGGTCAGGTTTAAATGTTTAAGAATCTTGTTGTGCTAGAAAATGTTGACCAGTCGACTGATACGCTTATATAAAATTTATAGTTTATCTAATAATTGAGAGAGAATTGAAAAATATCGCGTCTTATCCATATCTATATTCGCTTCCCATGTCACGCGCGATTATTCCACGCAGTAGTAGACGAAAAGCTTCACTTTTGTATCTTGTTTGTTATTATAAAGTAAAAGTTCCGCAATGCTGGACACAGATAAGCTTTTCCGAAATGCAAGATTACACGTAAGAAAATTACATTCGTCTTGAAGCGAATTTTATTTTGTTAATCGGCCAATCGCGAAAATTGTTCTTGATTCTCTTCTTCTTATTTGTGATCGAATCACGATCGTTGACATATTAAGCCAATTTTTCGATTTTTTGACACTTTGAGGGTTCTAGTAGCAGCACAGCAATAGCAAAAATTTATGCAAATATTTAGAAGGTAGAATTTCAGAATGTATTTGTAGATCAGTTTGAGACAGGAATTTCTAATGTTACATCTTTCGAACGGTAACTTTGCATTAAATCCAACGCAGCTATTAACTGCCTAATGACGGTTAAATGTTTTTCTTGGGTCCTCTGTGGAATTACGATTGAAATAAAATGAACGAATCGAAAGAGTGCAAGCGAGAGAGAGAGGGAGGTAGAGGGAATGCAATTATTTAAATATTTCCGAGTCCACGTATGACTTGCGTTAATTCGCAACTTATGTATATGAAGTCACATGTTGATCTTCGTCTTAGTACATTGATTTTAGCTTACTTACGGCTTTCGTCAAGACGCGTCGGAATGCATTAGTACGCGTTGACTTACGTCAAAAAAGACGAATGTAATTCTTCTCTCTACCTAGGGTAGAGTTTAATTCCAACATGAAAAGTGTTATACGAATTCCTTCATTTTCTCTATTTCGAAAACATTTAAGCGTTTTCATCAATACTCAAGAAAAAAGGGAAAGAGAAAGGATACTTGTCATGACGCTCACAATTTACTTTCTAAAAACGCATTTTTACGTTGTTTGTTTTTATTCTGTTTGGGTATGATGGATCCGCCTATCTGACGATGGTATATTACCGTCACTTTCTACGTCTTCCTGCGTTATCTTTTCAATCATAGTAAAAATTTACAGTTAATAACAGTCATTATATACGATTATCAAAGTCACAGCTCAAGCTGCACTTGTTTTTGTAAAGAAGTTGCTGTAAGTAGCTCGCTATCAACGGGGGAACGTGTGATATATTGACTTTGTCAAAACGTTTGCAAGACGCAGAGGGAAGCTTTAGAGGTCCCACAAATTATATATATTCTTGATAAACATCACTGCCCGTGTAATGTCTGGTGTAAACAATCTCCCGACCGCAAATATTAATCTATGGATTACAAAATATTGCAAAAACATTCGAAGTTGTTGCCCAAAACACAACATACTTGTATCCTGTAACGTATTTATATTATTAATTAGTATCGGACTCTCAATCGATTTACGCATGTCCGTCTGACCAGACGGTCTGCTCGTTTGCCTACGAACATACTCCTGCTCGTAAAAATGAGAATATCAAATTCAAATATGTTGAAAACGCACGGAAGATGTTGCACACACGTTGATTTTGCAAATTGATCAAATCGGTCAAAGAACAAGCCCACAACGCAACAACGTCAACGAATAACATGTCTATTTCCAAAAAGCAAAAGATTAATTTGTTTATTGATTACCCATAAATTATAGCAATAAAAATTTCTGTATTTCGTCGGCGATTCTGCAGTACTTGTATAATAATCGAAAAGTCGGAAAACGTCCATCCAATATTATAGCGAAAAGAAATTTCTATTTTTGTTAGTGGTTGGAGGGTGTGTTGGTGATGGGTATAAAACAGTCGCTTACGGCCGTATGTAACTTTCTTATTTGTTCCTTTTTAACTCACTTTCACCCGGGAATAATGTGTGTATAGTTACTGCACTGCCAAGGGCTAGGCGTATATTAGATCTACCCACATAGAAATACACTCTAAAGACCCCGCATGGTATATTTACTCGCAGACTTTTGCCTGCCTGTCCACCCGGTCGTGATATGTTGGCGTCGCGCAAAAGCCAGAAGATTGAGATGCAAGGTTGAACCTTGCTACACATAGACGCGAAATAACTACTTCCTTGCCCACAATACCATATGCCCATAAAACTATAAAGCGTACTTTTCGTAGCAGATATTGACATAAAATTTTGAGATAATATTTGTCGTCAGTGAAAGAATTAACGTGATCCATCTAGAGACACGCCCGTTATCGGCAGAAACTTAATTTACGACGTATGGGACACATTGACATAGGACTTGGTATAAATATTCCCTAAAGCCATGGAAGTGTATGTAAAAAAGTACCGACTGATCAGCTGACACGCCTGCAATAAACGAAAACTTTCACAATTTTTCTCGTATAAATGCAAACCAATCTATGTCAGAGGCTTTCCTCAACGTATACATTATAGTTTCCTCATCTTTTCACCTTTTTTATATAATAAAATTTTTGCTAATGGCTGCGCAGTGAATAATTGTTGTGATCAAGAGTACGCAGGTTTAGTTGAGATTAACAAGCTTTCGAGCATATGGGAGAGCCACACCGAACGATGAGATGATTTAAGGAACGCTTCACAAATACATTTAGTTTCTAGACTTCTGTGCTGAGGAAGAAGCGGAAGCGTTAACATGACCAATCAACCTATATGCGTAGAACACATAGCAATGGTCGGAAAGGAGTGGGGAAAGAGAAAGGGATAGCAACGGGGCGCGATTTAATGGATGTGTCCCGAAAGCGGCAAGTGTTATGTCTTCATCGACTGATCACTCACAGAAGAGCTATAATCCAGTACGCTCTACCTGGTGTTGCCGACTTATTGTAGCTGCTAGTCTTGTTTACACGGCTATGCGCAGAACGACTTCCATTTCCTTTATTTGTCGCTCCACTTTAAGTGACTTTTCGCACGGCAATCTATTAAAAGTACAGATTTTTGACATGCGCCTAAAACTAGATTATGTTATTAAATACTACGAGAACTTATTATTTGTTAATTTCAAATAATATTCGAAAGAAAACTTAAATATGACTATGGGTTTGACTATCGTATGCATTGTGAGTGTGTGAAGTTAAGCCTTGTGCAAATAACTTGATTAAGTTCCAGAAGAGAATTCAAATAATATTCGAAAGAAAACTTAAATATGACTATGAATTTGACTATCGTATGCATTGTGACTGTGTGAAGTTAAGCCTTGTGCAAATAACTTGATTAAGTTCCAGAAGAGAATTATTGGAGAAATAATCGTAATTAGGGAATCAAGAGGAAAATTGTGTTTCTTCATATTTTATTTTATTTCGGGGGACGAAAGCGTAACTTGAATGAATACATGATGTCACAATGTATTCGTCCCACTTCGTTTCTAGGGTTTTTAACTTGCTTCGCAGAACACTTACTATGCAGTGAAAATTACTAACAAAAAAAAAATTAAATAATTTTTAACCTCTCTCAGAGTAGAACTAAAAGCAATTCAAACGTTGGAAAGAAGTTGTCAACAGATATATTTTTTCTGGATTTCTTTTATTAAAGAAAGTGATAATAAATTTTTTTTTGTTTTTTTTTTTTTTTTTATATATGACCAATCGCTTAGGCGATATTTGTGTAACACGGTGAGGGTCGGAAAGAAGCGAGGAAAGAAAAAGGAAGAAAGAAATAGGGAGCTGGTGGCCGCATTCTAGTGGACCAAAGTAAACTCTACATCAAGCAACGAACCAACTTTGGGATTTGAATCAATGAACATTGAGTGACTTAATAGTCGCGAAAGTATCTAAGAAGATATCGTTGTAGAATCTACTATCCCGAAATGATTTTCTAAACTATACTCAAGTATTTCAGGCTCGATGAGGTTGACTTTTAAAGTTCATTTCAAGTAAGACTATTAGATGAGGAGCGACAGTCTTTCGTTATATTTAAATGTAAAAGGATTGGTTTAAAATCGTACGGTTTGCCTGCTATATAAATGCATTCAAAGTAAAGACTGCAACTTCGCAGTCGGAATTGCATCGAGCATCAAGCTAAGGGGGAAAGTAGAAGTGAATTTGAGAGACAAACGAGCATTTCCAAAAGGGCAGTAACTTAAGAAGAATGCCTGTACTCTCGTTGTATTTGACAATCTAATCGAAAAGTGTATTTGTCGGAGACACTTCTTTACATACTTCAACTTTTGCAGAGCAAACTAATAATTTCAAATAAAAAGAGGCATACAATGAGAAGAGAAGAATGTAAAAGCAGTTGATGAAATCATTTTCTGTCATTCTCGCAACGAACCTGTAAAACAACCGAAACGTTGATCGAACTAATCTATCTCGTAGATGGTTTGGTTTTTCTACACTAGTTAGTTGTTCGTGCATAACAGACGGATAAAAGATGATAAAGTCGTCGTCATTCATTCTTCTGTTGGTTAAGGGTTTTAACTTAAGTTTTACAGTTTCAAGTTAATTTGAAAAATGTTTGTTATTAACGGAAATTTACGATATTCTTTTATTCGTTATTATATTCATATTAAATGCTTTGTTTTCGTTATAAGTTGTATAGAGAGAGGTTATGTCTAGGTTCGTATATAATGTTTTTATATATATTCTGGCATCACACTACGTTTATAAATTTCTTTGTTATTACTTTTAATTTCATTTTCAACTATAGTTTTTTAAGCGTTACAAAAATAGTGAATTTTTTTTCTTTTCTTTTCTTTTCTTTTCTTTTCCTTTTTTTTTTTTTTCTTTTAATTCTTTTGTTTAACAAATTTTGTTTTTCTACATGCAGAAAAAATTTGAAGAATTGTTTACAATTTATTTTTATTTTTCTTTATCTTTCATGCTCTATGTACCACAGGTCTAATTTTGATTGAATTTAAGGGTGTTCTTCGTATAAACAGACGAAATAAAATGAATAAATGAAAAACGGAACTACAAATCGATATAATATTCGCCTTGCAGCGAATCTCATATACCCACCACCTAATGCCGTTCTTTGTTAATTGCCCTTGCCATTGCGATCGCCAAGGCCAACACAAGCTATCAGTTATACATATCTAGAATCAGTTTATGGATCTCGGTGTCGACTAAACTCGATCTCCTAACTTGAATATGTGATTTGATAGAAGTTTTCCGATCGAAAGATTTTTTATTCGATACTAAGTAAAATGCATACTTTATTAACAGCTGTAAGCTCTCTTAACTCTCTTGAGTTTATTCGATATTGAAAACCATAAATTGGTCCCAGCTCATGATGCATCATACTTATTAGGTCCATCCATCAAGCGCGCGGTATATATATTTTAAGGGAACATATGACCTTTACTCCACACTGCAAAGCAATCTGCTCTTCATCTAACTCACTATCTTCTGTTTCGAAAATCCTTTGAGTTTCGAGAAATTTGAGAGAATTATTTGCAACAATTGGGCCTGATTTTCTCGACAGCTAAAAAAGAACATTTTCTCTTTATATCCACCTTTTCAAAAGATTTATCTAAAGCTTGTCTTTACCAAAAAAATGGAATCTTTTTGCGGAAAAGTGTTCGTAAAGGTCAAACTAAGTTTCTCATTACCCTAAAATCTTTTCATAGCAATTACTTCCAAGCACCGATTCCCCAACAACCTTTGATCCGATCGATTGGTTAAGATGCGTATTCCCTAACACTAGGTAGATAATTAATCCTGTACATTGAAAAAGTTCATTACCTTAAATGGATTGGAATTTTTTCGTTTTTATTTTCGAAAAGATTTTAGTTTCTTAGAAACTATCAGTGATAAAAGCGGATAAATAGATGGAAACGAGTATATAGATATAAGATTTTGAATGTAATTAAAGTTTTTGCGGTAGTAATACAGACAGGCTTAAGTAAGAAAATTGTAAATTCGAAGATAATCAAAGTTTTACATGCTTTGCGGAAATACGCGTAAAGCTAATGTATCGCTATGATTGGGTAACGGGTATAAAAAAATTACTAATGAAAATATAAAATATTTTATATAAAATTTTTCCATTATTCGTACGCAGACGTAAACATTTTTAAAAATTTATTGTTACAATTTATCCTTAAGAATGAAAGGACGGTTTTTAGTTATTTAAATTTTGTATACTTTTTCATATATGGAATCTGTGGTCTACTATTTTGTCTTGGAATGCACTTTTAAAATGGTTCCTGGATGTGATCTCTTAAATTTGATTTTTCCGATTCGTTGTACACCACCAGAGAATGTTTTTATTTCTTTTTTATTTGGTTTTGCTCTGTTTTAATATGTTATTAAAAATAATAATAATAAATAAATAAACGGAAATGGTTTTCAAATATTTGGAATTTTTTTAAAAATTATTTTTTCCGGTTTTATTAATACTAAATTATGTCATATTTTTTATTGTGGCTTTTTTTTAAATTTACTATGAATTTTGTTTTTGTTTTTTTTTCCTTTTATATATGTTAATGCTCCCTCTTAGCTCATTATTTCACATAATTTTTTTATTATGATTTATTTTATGCGTATGTTTTTTTTATTTTATTTAAATTAGCATATTACAGTTAACATTTAGAAAATTGTTTAAAAAGAAAAATATATATATATATATGAAAACGAAAAAACGAAAAAAAAAAAAAAAAAATAGGGAAGAAAAGAACAAAACGTGAAAGTGAAAATTGTATATTCGCTATCATATTTCATTCTTGGTCTTAAATTAAAATTAGATAATATTATTAACATGTAAATATTTTTTTGTTTTTTTTTTGTCTACTTTTATTTATTGTTTAAACTAAAGAAGAAATACTTGATTAATATCGATTTTCTCGCTTTTTTTTTTTTTAATTAGCGTTTAAAAATTATATAATAGTACACAAACAACAAAAGTAAAGTAATATGTTTTCGCTATTTTTATATATAAAATTCTTCTTTATTAATTTATTTATTTAATATTTTGGATGATTCTTTTCTGCTAATAATACAAAAAGAGAAGAAAAACAGTTTAACATTTTCTTATTACATTTTTTTTTATTAATTATCCAATTTGTTATTAAATTAGTTGGTGGTGTTGGTAGTGTTGGCTTTGTTATCTTCCTTCTTAAATTTTTTATTTCTTCATTTATTTTTTGTTTTTTCTTTTGTAATTTTTTCTTCACGACCACACTCTGTCCACATTTGTGTGTGTGTGTGTGTGTGTGTGTTTTTTTTTTTTGTAGTTTGCTGTATATAAATAATTATTGAATTTGTTTTTTTTTTTTTTTGTAATTTATAAATTTAATCCGATTCATCATCTCTCTCATTAAATCCTGTTAGATCCACACTGGCAATCATACCTCGTGATACCGCATACTCAATTAACGCCAAGTGACAAAAAACATACTGGTCCGGCATTTGGATTGAATAGGCACGTTGAGAACGTATCTTTTCGACAGTGCCACGGATATCAGCGGTACCGACATCTTCCAAACGGGATATACAAATGTCCAAAGTAATAAAAGTACCTTCCGATTAAATGCAAATGAGATTTTTAAATATATATATATATATATATGTACATATATACGATATAAAAATTTTAAATTTCATTTTTTCTTACCTGTTCTACCGATTCCTGCACTGCAATGTACGACAATGGGCGGACCACGTGGATGGCCAGCCCATGTATCGCCCAATGCTTGCACCATTTGTGTTTGTTTCTCACGCACTTTTTGCAAAAAGTTAATCATGGCCATGGCTGAACTAGGTACACCATAATCTGGCCAACTGGTAAACTGCCAGTGTGACACATTTCTCACTTCGTCAGTCTGTGCAAGAAAGACACATCTTGATGTATAAATTCTATTTTGCGAATGTTTCGATAGCCCTTACCTTTGTATTTCTCAATTCTAATGAGGCTACGGTATAATCTTCATTGGTTTCTATACTAACTGTTCGTACGAGAAAATTACCAAATTCTAAGGAACTATTCTCCGACGGTTCCCAGTACTGGCCGCATTTAACGCGTCCGCGTTCCATAACGCGTGTTGTCATTACTATAACTAAACAATGCTGCTCCCAGATCATGCGCCAGAAATCATGGGATGTCTTTGGTAATGGACCTGAAAAATTAGAAGAAAATGAATGAAAAATTTTTGGTTTACATTCTTACTGAATTTAGGGAATACTTATTGTTCCCTCTAAATTTTCGGGCCTAATTTCGTTAGTGAAAGGATACTCGGCCGTATTTAAAGTTTCTTATTAAAGGCTACTTTTACCAAACTTTACTTTTATTAAATCGATTCTCGCATATCTATTATGCAGCATGTTCCAGAGACGAAATGTGGATTCTAATGACAAATTTGAATAATTTATGCTCCATTTCATGATCAAATGGCAGGGCTTGACAAATCGAAATCAGTGAACCATAGTTAAGAAAGTTGAAAATTTTCACGCTCTGCCATCGCTCGAAAAGAAAATTAAAACACCCTACAATCGGGCAAATCTTACCATTAAATACCCTATACTTTTCGGCGTAGTGCAATACTTCACTTGATTCCGTGATAATATACTGAAAACTATAGTTTATTTTCATATAGAACCACACTTTTCATGGAAGCCTTATATGAGATCGGGTTTAACAAATTCACCTATGTGATCCAAATTGGTTACGGTCAATTACGAATTACTGATGTGGATCAATTTTCATTATAATTTATTAAAAAACGAATCTTTTTGCCGTATAAAGGTTTAATTTTCATGGGTATATGAATATAGGTGTATGCGCAAAATATTGATCTATGTGGTCAAAATTTGGTACAGTTAACTTTGACTTAATGTCAAATCTGCATCATAAACTATTGAAAATTAGATCTGTTCGTCTTATCAAAGTTTATATTTCGTAGGACTATTTATATGAGAGAAGACTTAAAAGATTAACCAATCCGATCTGAATTTTTCAGATCATTTTAAAATGCCAAAATACTATTACTTAGCGATTTTTGTGAAAAAAAATGTACAATTTTGAATTCCTGTAATGACATCTTCAAAATAGGGCGTTCTATGGGGAATAGTTGCCGATGCAATTCAAATCGATTTTCAATAAAGTTTGTCCTTGGAATAAAAAAACATGGAGTTCATTAAAAATTTCGAACTGTAGATTCAACGCGAAAATACATAGGCGGACAAAACATGGACAGACGGACAGACGAGGTAAAATCGATCCAGAAAGTGATTTGGATATTCGAATATTCTCGTGACTCGTGATGCAACTGCTTATCTTTTTATGCGTATTGTTCGCTATACGCGCAAGGTGATGAATATCTACCACAATCATTTAATGTCAAGATTAACGTACTTCGATGGGGCCATTTATTTCTATAGAAACGTTTCCATATTGTTTTTATGCAAGTATTCATTGTATAAAGATGAAGAAATATCAATATTCTGTTAATTTCTTTTAACTGATACCAGAGATAAAATATTATTATATTTCATACTTCACTGAACTCCAATCTATTCATTGCTTTGGATTTTTCAAATCTACACCGCGGAATTAGCAAATTTTTTATATTTCTCGTATTGAAGTGGAATTGATTTTGTAAACAAAATGCATAAGTACTTGATTGACGTATTGAATGACGGTAGACCTAATAGTTGAGTAACTATTTTACTATTATCTTCCTTGGCAATAGCCGCAATACCTTCCTTCGTTTAGAGTATTGTATCAAGTAATTAAAAAAAAAAAAAGAGAAGAAAAGTCATGAAATATTTTAGTAAAACCGTACATGAAACGCGCATATATATTATAGATGTATATATATGTAAATAAATGCAATATATGCCTCATTTCCCTTTTTTCATTCTTTTATCTGCGCTTTTATAGATTTTAATGTTTTTCTTTCACATTTCTTAATTTGCCTTGGCTTGGCTCGGTGTGTACACGTTCACATGTCTATAATGCATACTGTATGTATGTGTATTTCATTTTATATAAATAATCTTCTGTAGATATACAAATATGTACTTTGTTACTTTTTTTTTTTTTCTTTTTTCCTCTGCAGTACCATTTACTCACTCACGAGTCTTGTTCACTACATTCTGCTATGTGTTCCATCATACATTCAATTAATGAACGTCCTTGTGTATTTTTACTTTTGTCAGAATGCGGTTTTTTTTATATTGATTTTTTATTTTCTTTTTCAATTTTTTATCTTCTAGAAAAAAAGTTGTGGTGACTTTTGTTTTTTATATAGGCGTCATCACTTTCAAATATGTACATATATATACATATATATATATATATGATGGATAAGGTATATTAATTGTGTAAATTAATTGGTAACATTTAAAAACCGTGAGCATCCGATTAACCGAGCAACTTGAGATTACAAATCAAATTAGACTAAGCCGTGCTTTTTCTCTTAATAGTATGGCTAAGAACATGCGAAATTATGTATAAAAACTTGGTTAGAAAATTTATTGAAACCAAATATTTGTATCCTTCTTAATTATGTTGCCTTCCATAGGTCATGTATGACAATAGAGCACACGCATACATATTCGCTCAAAAATTAAAAGGCAATAAAAAATGTTAGAAAAATAAAGACGAAGGCAAAGATGCGGAGACCTAATACATATTTAAAGTTCCTGAACGGGGAAAGCCTTGCGTAGAGACTTTACTTCAAGCAGTTGTCGATTACAAATTAAAAAAAAAAGTACGACTTTTTATTTTTCCCGAAAATCGTTTCTACGTATCCATCAACATCTATTTTGTCTCCTTCGAAGTAGTCCCCCCCCTTGAATACAATACACTTGTGCCAGTGCCGTTTTAAATTCTCAAAACACTTCTGATATACGCTGTTTGTTATGGCCTCGAGCTCTTCCAGCGATGCGATCTCTATCACGTCAATCACGTGAAAACGCCGTCCTTTCATGAAACTTTCCAGTTTTGGGAACAGGAAAAAATTGCAGGCGTCCATGTCCGACGAGTACAACGACTTAGGCATAGTTACGATGTGGTTGTTGGCCAAAACTTTACGAACAAGCAATGACGTGTGAGCTGGCGCATTATCATGCCACAGCCGATATGCTGACATTCTCAACAAGTTCTCTAATAGTGATTCGTTCGACGATTTTCCATAACAGTTTTCTTCAGTTCTTCAACGTATTCATCGGTTCTTGATATACATACTGGGGCATCGATCGGGCCGGGCATCGTCATTAATATCTATTCGGAATTCTGCGAAGAACTGGTACCGCTTATAAACATTTTGTTACTCAAAGTAGCCTCGCCAAAAAACCCCCAGTCAACATATTACGCGAATTGGAACGCTTTACTCTATTTTTCACACAAAGTTTAATATAGATTTTGATCCATAGAAAAAATGCAAAATGGATGGTAATGTCAACATATCTTGGAGAAATGTGTATCGATCCAATAAAAAAAGAAAATTCGAAAACCGAATATCCGTATAGTCCATTAAAAATTTGAAAAGGTCACCTTTTCATTTTGAACACACCTCGCCCGTTTCGAATCTTATCCTACCTGAAACCTTCATTTGAGATAGAAAATCGGTAGGTCGGTTAACAAAGCTCATTATCGATCTAGCTTGGATGCGTAATTTTTGGTTTTGGATTAACGAGAGACCTTTAACGAGAAATAGGTTGAAGTGACGGCACGTCATAGCGTAGTCATTTTCTTCGATATCGAATGTAAGTAAAATTTCTTATATTTGTATCCGTGTCAACTTCAAAGACGCTTGCACTGCTCTTGTGTTTCATGGCATATGAGGAGCTAGCTCTCGATAGGGAGATCGTAAATCGATTCCAGATATTTTATTAGTTAATGGCCAAAAATCATCACAGAAAAACTATGGTTAATAAGGATTTCAAATTTATTATAAATTATTATTTTTTTATATTCGCTAAAAAGTTGATAGATATCGAGAATTCGCTCCAAGGTGAATATATAACTTTCTTGCTTGCTTTTGTATAAGCAGCTGCTATCATTGCGTATTTTTCTCCATGAAGCCGTATACCCTATTTAAATTACATTCACTTTTGCAACCTACTTTTTGGTTTTTTTTTTTTTTTTTTTTATCTCTCATTTACTTAAGCTACTGTGGGGTCAATCCAATGACATGGAATGAATGAATTGCGACTTGTAGCTTTGTAACAACGATTACATCTCTGATTGCCTTACTAAGCAATGCACACATATATGTATATATATATATATATATATGTATACATATATATAAGTGCGACCACTACGTAAATATACAAAGTGCATATAGTTTGAAAAGTAAGAAGCGAAAGAGAAAAAGTCGACTTTTTCCGTTCCTAAAAGAAAAGTTACGCAAAGAGACTAAATTTAATAACGTAACACTTCCCCAATTATACTAAGAAGTGTGATAATTAAAATCCGGCAATAGGCATCAACGTTGCAGACAATGACGCTTGTGACCTTTACATCTTTTCGACTTCTACGAACGAAGCTACTGAAAGTTACTGGTGGTACATATATATATACAAACTAGATTTTCGAGAAATAAAAAAAAAAAGGTTTTTGTTCTTCTTCTTTTTCTTGTTTTTTTTTTTTCATATTTACCCTTCTAATGATGATTTTGTCATGAGCAAAATAACATTTTTCACATGATGAAATTATTATTCATTCATGGTATCATGGCTTTTAGAATAGGAATATAACGGATAAAATTTATAATAAGTTAACCTTGACCTCCTAATATTATGCATATATTGCGTGCATTTTAATAAAAATAAGATTTAATTACAAACGTTGACGTCTTATGAATAATTAAAGAAGAACTAATAACACATTAAATGTTGAAGCGTAATAAAACAATTATTTTGATATCAAAGGGAAGCCCGCGCTATAAGCGACTCGTTTTTTCTTTTTTTTTTTAATGCATTATTTTAAATAAGTAAGTTTTGCATAAAAGATTTCGCAATCGCAGTCGTTTTCATTAGTATAGGATGGGTATTGTACGAACTCCTCAATCTCGTTAACTGACTAATGTTCGAGAGAATGACAAACGAAGCTAATGATGAAATTCAGTTGTTAAGGTTTTATTTGCTCAGTTAAGTGAATATGATGGTGCATTACATTGGCGCTCGCAATAAAAATGGGAAAAGTGGAGCGCAAGCAGCTGCTTTATATAATATGTATGATCAAGACTAACAACAACAACAACAACAACAACAAACAATTTGGGTGTTTGCATTTGCCTAACAAATAATTAAGGTCATCCTAGGCATTATCAACGATACGACCATTCATTTTAAGGCAATATTTAAATGCGGTTTTTGTTAAAATAAAGAAAAAATTATTTATTTATTTACTTTTTTTTGTTTTTTTTTTTTTTCTGTTATTTTGGTACTTTTTTGCTATTTACCTTGAGTTGAGATATATGCGTTTTTCTGCTTGTAGCCATCTACAAAATTGGCATTAATATAATCGGATGATTCGTCGCCATCGATACGAGAAAGCACCACTCGGCTATGATCGTAACAGAGTACATCTGTGTAACGATTCTTGCTCAAGTTATTACGTATTCTGTTAATAACACAATTGTTTGTATAAATATTTGAATATTAAATGAATGATTAGTTTTTTCTTTTGAAGAAGTTGTATGGCTGCACTACTACTTACCTGGCATGAGTAAATGTGCCTTCAGGCGCTCTACTACGTATGTCGGTATATTCTTTAATTAGGCCTTTACGGCCGAGTGTTTTTACCATTTGAACAATTTGTTCAATTGTTTTCGGATCGCCCTCTTGCCCAGCCAGACTGTCGTCATCACTAAACCCAGATGAGGCACTACTAGGTGGGTTCTCTGTTGTCCAAAAATCACTGAGACCCGTTTGTGTACCAACAACACCACCACCACCACCACCGCCGCCGCCGCCGCAGACGCCACCACCACCACTACTACTATTATTTACAGTCTGAACAATTACACCGTTAACCAGTGGGGTTACAGCTTTTATTGTTGACGGTAACGTTACCGCAAGATCAGAATGATAATTAGTATCACTGTTGCCGCTATCCTCGATCAAAGCAATCAATTTATTATTTGTTGGACTACTGACTATTGGTATGACGGCCGAAGTATGCTGACGATTATGACCATTGGTTAAGGTTGTTGCGGTATTTTCGTTTAATTCATTCGCTGTCAAAAAACCGTTTATTATATGATGTTGATTGTTAATCTCCGTAGCAATATTCGTAATATTTTGGTTTTGATTGTTCGTGTTCGTGCTTATTGATGTTATTGTCGCTGCTAGACCACCAATATTGGTGAGCAATTCGTCTTCACGATTCGTCATCGATTTGCGACAATGCAATAACCATGTATTATGATCAATCTCCAGCGTACCACCAAGATGTATAGGTAACGCTGCGCGTGGCACGTGCAGGCTTAGCGTAGGCACAGACACAGTAAATACTCGCTCCCGTAATTTCTCCCGCACGAATAAACGCAATATTTTGAAAGGTGCCTTAAACCACAACGGTGCGGTAACAATTAGAACTTTTTTCAGACGAGCTGGATAACCTCCCTAAAAGAGAAATCAATTTTTTGTTTTTTTATCTTTAGAATTGTGTATGGCTGTGTGGATGTGTGTGTATGTGTGCGCGTGTGCGATTACAAAAGTAAATTCAATTAAAAATGAAACAATGGAACGAACATTGGCAAGAATTCGATTTACATTTTCGTTTGAAAATTTTCTTATGTGTGGCATTCTTTTAATCATAATTCAATTAAAAAATAAAAAAAATTTTTTTTTTTTTTTTTTTTTTTTTAATTATTTTCATCATCCATTCGAATGTGAATTGTAATATAATGTAATGCAAACAAATCAATATAAAAATTTCAATATTTTATTCTTACTATACAGTTTAGCGAAAGGCTGGCTATATATATTTAGATTGGATGATTGACACGCCCATAATTAATAAAATATCTTGCGCGTTTTATGATAGAGGTTGAGATGTCAAAGGGGAGGGGGGGAGGAGGTGGAGGAGGAGCATACAAAAAGATTCTTTTCAAGCCGAATGTAATTTCGTGAAGGACTTTATGTCTGCTGTTCATAAAAATTATATTTTCCAACGAGCACTTTTTTTAAGAAAGCTACCGAAAATATCTAAAAAGGCATTTAAAAACTATTATGAAATTATAATGTAAAAATCATCATATCCGGGTAGGCAGGGGATCTCGTCTAATAACCGATTGATCGTGGGTTCAAAACGTCAAGTGCCTTTGTGTTTATTTCTCTCTCTATGAATTACTTATAACAATTAATAGTAATAACGACAGGAGTCTATCAAGAAAATTATGATCACTTTTTATAACGCTTCATTCAATATGTACCGCCTGAGGACTACTGATTACTGATTGTCAATAATGGTGGTCAAGTTAAAAAGTTCTTCGAAATTATTTTTAGTTACAAATTTTTAGTTGGGTTTACTATTTATTATGACTTTTGATGAACTTTGAAGGCAAAATTAAAGCAAGTCTGTATTCCAATAATACAAGAATCGTAACTTAGTTACCTCAAATGCCGGCAGCCATTTTCTCAAAACATATTTTTAAAACTTCGAGTGAGTGAAGAATATCATGCAAACAAGTAATTTCGAAAAATTTAATTGAATTCTCTCTCTCCGTTATATGCAATTGATAGAAGATAGAGAGAAGAATATCGGAATTGTTTCCCGACCTTTTATATATGATATAATAAATGTTAATGCAAATACGAATATATGAGTCGTTTTTTTGAAAGTTGAGCATAAATGTTTCTAATCTGTCATATAGCGTTACGTAACCGAAAAAGACTCATATGCTTATACATCACTTGTGATGCAAGTATATGCGAATCTATACAACACTTAGAAGAACGTGAGATGTACCGATCGATTTCGGATGACTTTCTGAATCACTTTTTGAATCGATTTAAATTTGTCTGTCCCTCTGTCCGCCTCATGTTTTTATATTTAACCAACAGATCAAACAATTTTTAAGAAGACATGAAGACATTTGGTACGCCAACGAGATCAAGGACGAACGCTATTGAAAATAGTTCGGATTGGACCAATTTATCGAACATATCCCGTATATCGCGTTAGTCAAACGCTTATAGATGCGAGCGCAAAACAGTCTTCTTAAAAAGACTTTCTTAAAACGTGTGTCATGTTGAACCTGTTGTTGTTGTTGTAAAAATACTTTTAATTTGGAAGCTAAGATTTCTTTTTGAAATTTAACGATTGCTTCTTTCTTTCTACCCATCGTCAAGATAAATTGAAGTTTTAACAGTAGGATGTTAGGGCGTGTAAACGAACAAAAGGCTCTCCTACACCGAAGAGTCGTACCCTAATATAAAGTGATAGTTACTCACTCATAGGCAGACTCACATTGCACAATTAAGAAATGAATTGTTTATGCTGTTTAAGGTTAAAGTTATAAAAAGAAATATATATATATATATATATACATATACTACTACGACTACTACTACTACTACCACTACTACCACTACTACCACTACTACTACTACCACTACTACCACTACTACTACTACTACTACTACTACTACGACTACTACTAATACAACTACTACTAATACAATTACTACTACTACTACTACTACTACTACTACCACTACGACTACTACTACTACGACGAGTATTAGTATTAGTAGTAGTAACGGTTTGGCAAGGATTCTAAATTATTTACGATTTTTAAAACACATTTCCACATTATTGCCAAACGACATCGTACCGTAGAATTTGAATGAGTTTTTCATTCTTTTGTTTTGCGTTGTAAATGAGATAATGGCGTGGATGACACAATATAACGATGCTACTCAGTTCTTTTTATTTTTCATATGTATATGTATGCATGTGTGCATGCAATCATTGTTGTCAGAAACGTAAACATTTTAATCGTAACTCGAAGTACCGCACTCCGACGAAAATAATCGGTTTAAATATATAAAAGCATAAGAGGTACACTTCCACTGAGAAGTGGGTATTATTTCATGCAACTATATTCCATACGCATTTACATGAACAGGTGCACCAACATCATCGTAACGAGCATAATTTGATAGATATATGCTACAATATGTACAATGTTTGCTTAGCCTGACGTTTTAAAGCAATCTATTTATGTTGCCCCCTGTCCCCTCATCAAAATTGTCAGCGAAAGGCGAAAACGGCCACTAAAGCCATGGAATGGAATTGACATCCGAGTTAATCAGTGCTCATAAAAATCGTGTTGCGCTTAGGTTGGGCCATGAAAGTCGCAAAAAAGTAAAAACATTTCTATTTATATTAGCAAGATAGGTATGGCGTATGAATTTATGTCCAGCTTGAAATGGAATTATTTTCACACCGGCCTATAGTGCATCGTCCGTTATCGGCGCATGAAGGGGGTTTTAGTCTGCCCCAGAGAAAAACATTTTTACGATAGTAATAACATTGTAACTGAAGTATAAAAATGTACAAAAAGTTGTCACTGCGCTCTATCCACAGATGATGAACTATACTTTACATGAAAATATATTTATAAAATTTTCTTAAAAAAAACAAGTAAAAGCATTATAATGGACGACGGGCTTAACATTAAATATCTTACAATACTTCATTTATTTAATACAATCATTCATATAACGACTTTTGAAAATAAGGCGTTATATGGGGATACGGGAAAATATAAGTTTGCATACTCTAGAGTAATGGGTGGGCGTGACTAATTTTTTCTACTTTTGTAAAATAATTTTGTAGGAATTTATGTCGCATATCTGTTGTAATTTATGAATAACGCGCAAAAGACACGAACAGCAAAGATGTTCTCAGCGTTGGTTGTGTAGATGGTGAACGTTGTGGGCGTGTCCGTTGACGTGCTTGGGCCGTTTTCAAACTTTTTTCCAAATTTGCAGGCGGATGGGAGAAGGTGTACCACAGATACTACACAGTTCGGCAGACGGACATATGCACCGACGGACATGCTTAGGCGCATTCCGAATTCGAAATTGGCCAAGACTTGCCAATTTTGTGCGTTATAAAGACATTGAACAAAAAGAATTAAACTTTGCTACCCTATAATATGGGGTAGGCATGGTCAATTTCTGCCATTTTTTACAGGCACAGCATTGCCCATAGAATATACGGGAAAATTCTTGTACATTTATTTGCTGTAGCTGTAATCAGCGAAAAAATAATTTTGTATTGCATTTACAGAACAGAATTGTTTTCAGTTTACGTCATGCTGTAAAGGTGTCCTTCAACTGATTTGGCCCATTTACAATATACATACTTGCGCGCAAAAATTACCCATTATTCTGCCAAATTTGAAGTCGATAGCTTCACTTTTGCTTCCAAGGAAATGTTTGCGGTAAGACATGACATGGACGGACATGCTTAAAACGATTCAGAACTTGGTGCTGATCAAGAATATATATTTGTTGTGGGGGGTCTCGGAAGCTTCCATCTGGGTGTCGCCAACGTTTCGACAAAATGAATATACTTCTCAATCTTCGTTGATGGGCATAAGAAAAACATTTTTTCTCATTACGGATCTTTTTTGAATTTTTAATTAAAATGGAAGCACAAGATTTATTGGTTTTCAATTTCCTTTTAATTAAACGAAAATTATAGCATTTTATCCTTAAATAAATAGATTTTTCAAGTAAATATTTATAGTAAACGTTTTTTTTATTTATACTGTTTTCCTATCTATTTTTCTGCTTTAAATTTGCATTTTTCACCAAATTTTCTGCATAAATAAACAAACGAGCGGAAAAGGGAAATGGCAGACAAAAGTTTAAAGTTCGCAAGTGTGATTTAAAGAGACTAGCACCGAGATGCAAATGCGAATACGGGCTAAACAGATTTTTCTCTTCATACCAATCGAAAATATATAACTAATTTAAGGAATTTACGATTTTTCTGCAATATATTTGATCGTAGCCGATTTTTGAAGTGAAGTGTGATGACTAATCACCGATCGCCCAATATGTGTTAAGATGTGTGCAAGTTTTCTTTTCTAACATACTTCTCCATATTCTGTTCGATACCTCGATTCGATTTCTGCACCAAACTTTGATATGGCCTTGACATACATTTATGCCAAATATTAGATCGTCATCTTCTATAATCTACCGATAAGCTAAGATCTTTCCAAATGTTCATTGTTAAGAATTATAATTTTTGTCAGTGTTTAATGGTCTTTGTACCCTACATTGTTTGTGGTAAACGGTTTATTAAGTTTACGCGTACATATGTAACGCCCAGAACGACTTAAGATAGACTCATCTTTTATTATACCAAAGCGATAGAAAATCATTTTTTAAATCGATCCAAGCTTGTTTGTCCGTCTGATGTGTGTCCATGTAGTTTGACGTTGAACATATAGGTTACAATGTTTGAGATATTTTGGAAAAATTTGGTGGACTGACGTTCTTGGACCCGAGGACGAATGCTATTGAAAACAATTCGGATCGCTCCATTTTTCCGACCACTCTCCATATAACGCCTTATTTTAAAAATATTACAATTTTCAAAAAGTTTCGACAAAAGTCGCTGGGTAATAGCACTTCGAGTACTAATATATAATAATAATATAAAAACCTAGATCCAGTTGAGGGAATTTTTTGTACTCCACCTCACCATAACCGCTCCTACGAAAACTGAGTCTTTATATGTTAAAAATGTTGAATTTTCAATATTTCTTGGTGATATAATAGTAAATTGACCGAGAAATCCACTTTACCGAATGCAGATCATGTAGGACTATGATTTGGAAACCTAAAAAGGGCTAATTTTTAATGTTTTGTGATGAAAACTTGTTCAAGCTAGGAATTTAACATACACATTAAGTGGAACAAATTTGAACTAAAAAGGTCTATTTCTTGGACCCCACTCCATGTGAGATACCTCGCGTGAATAGTAAGCACTCCAGAGAAACATTTAATTTTTCATATTTTATATATATAGCAAAAAAATAACGGTAGGATATTTGGTTTAGAAAAGGTCTATTTCTTAGATCCCGCCTGGCTGAGAAGCTCTTACATGAAGAGACAGTCTAATTAATTTGCTCCATGTGATGTTTTGAGCAGCCACCAATAGACTGACTTTCGTGAAAACTGTGCTTTTGCACGAAAATAAAATATTATTGCTAAAACGAGCGGATAACTTACTGTATTAGACGAAATAGTGTAGGGTATTTAATGGTCGATCTTGCCTGACTATAATGTTCTTACTTTTTTAATCTTGGATTCTTAGTCGATCAAGCAATGCTTGTACTAAATTTGAGGAGCCTCAACCTTGTCTTTTCTCCTGTGACTGTGTCAATTCGACTAAAAATGAGGAGGTGATCAAGACGATTACTTTTCGTAGAATCAGATATACGCAGCAAGAGGTCGTTAGTTTTAGTGTTAATGTATGCCGCCTTATACAACAGCTCTAAGCTTAAGTAACGCGTATAAGGAGTTGTTATATAGGCGCCTATAAAAAGCTTATTACGAGTACGAGCTATATCTTGAACTTGAGAGTTTCTACTGATTCCGCAGAAAGTAAAAACGATATCTAACTATATTGAAAAATTGAAATTTAAAAAACCATTTGGTTTTTCTTGGCAATATTTTAAAGTAGACAATAACGATTATCGGTCAGTGAACAAGTAGCCAAAGTTACAATCGTAATCTCAGCAAACGTCAGCAGATGCCATCTTATGTTATGATTTTTACGAAAGCATAGGCAGGAAGGGATAATACATAGCAGGGAAACACCTATAACACAACAGTTCGGAAAAAAAAATCCGTACTATTGGCAAAAAGCGTGAAGGATTCGAATGGCAAAACAGGAACAACATTTTCATGTAATTTTGTTCATTTATGTACGATTTGCGGTAGCTTTAGTGAGGTTAATTTAATTATTTTCAAAACGCTCGCAATACATTTTTTTTAAATTAAATTTTTCTTTGCGATGGGAGCAAATACTGTTCAAAGTCGCCAGTGGTTTAAAGAGTTGCACGGTAACTGGTGTTCGTTGTTAGTTTGGCTGATTTTAAACGAGATCATATGCATATCGCTGATGCTACAGGTAGTGGGCACTTCTAAAAGGTGGTTACACCATGAAATATGAAAAAAATATTTCAAATGAAGTTGGAAAAGATATGAAAAGACAATGAATTCAATTATTTTGTACGAAACATGGACATATAAGGAAGATCTTCTTCAAATGAGTATCGCAGTGAAACAAATGCATCGTACCACTAGTCAATTGTTAGAATAGAAGTATTGTTTGAATTGAAACTCGAATTGCTGCCCCACCCAGTGTATTGTCGGGATCTGGGCAAAAGTAAATCTCCAAAAGATGTTCCGGGCAACAAGATTTGAATCATCCAAAGCTTACTTATTATTAGAGGTCAGATTAGATACAATACAACAGAGTTGTATTCTATCAATCTTATGAGAGCGTAAGTTGATAAATAAATGAAATCGAGAAAATGGTATTTTCCTACATTGTCCCAAGAATTATTGACTGACGTATTAGCGGGCGCTTCGTGTGCAGCTTACCGAATTGTCTACACTTTCTCTGATCAGTATGAAAATAATGATTATCCTTTTTCACATATTACAAAAAAATGTAGGACAAGGAAAAGAAGCAATAATTGAGAGAGAAATGCTGTTATATTCTATAGAGCAAAAAAAAAAAAAAAAAAATATATATATATTTCATGTGCAAATGGAAATAAATAATTTTTTTCTCCGCGATATTGTTTAAATATTACATTTGCGTGTTTTTGTGTGTGTATGATGGGAATGATTTTACAAAAACTTTTTCATGTAATTACCTCTCGCTTACCCTTATCGTAAATTCCATGAAAAACAATGCAACAATGAAAGCAATGGATATAATGAATTTTGTGGCTTGGTAAACGTATATGCATGTGGTGGTGTATTGAATAATACCCTCCTCCTTATAACACTTTTTGTGCAAATACTTTGTTACTATATATTGGAACACCGGGCAATTTATTTTGTAAAACCAATACAAACTTATGATATTGGAAAAAAAAAAAAAAAAAAAAAAAATTTGAATTGAACGAAATAATTTACGTGTTCATGACTTTGCTTATCGCTAGAAAAAAAAAAGAAAAAAAAATGACAGATGTAGAGATTAGACATTCTATGTACAGGTGACGGAAGTAGAAAAAAATGCTTTTGTATGATTAACACAATGAATAGTATGGGACGGTGGTATCATTACAAGACTAATACTGAACCGATTAAAAGTAATTTGCTTTATTTAGATAGTCATTTTCTCTCACTTTCTAATATGATCGCTTTTTTTTTTTTTGTGGGTTTGACTAACTTGATGTGTATTGCGACGGCACATCAGCTTAAATCTGCCATTTTTAGGGGAACATGGTTTGACATGTGTACAGAGAATATTTTACATAAAATTGAACTGAAAATTTCATTTCTGCCAAAAGTCATTTTCCGCAATTTTCAGCAAAGAAATTTAACTTCCGGATTGGGGTTGGGAGCTAATTTTCACTTGATGCCAAACCATTGCATATAAATGATTTGATCGCTATATTTGCCTGATGCATAAATTAAAAGCCACTTCAGAAAATATGCAAACACCTCGCGAACTTATAAGGAGACGTTATGATCTTAAAACCTTCGCTTAACGCATGGTTGTGATCAAAGAACCCGTAGGAAGCATTTATCCGCGGGAAGAATATTTTCATGCGTTGCATGCAGAGAATATGCTGTAGAAATTGATAGCATTTAAAATCCATTTATTGTGTGTCGCGTCGTTTGATTGAGTTTGCCATAGAAAGTACTTGAACGAGCTGATATACGCTAAGAGAATGTTTTAGATACATTTGATTTGTTGTCCAGAAGTTTGCAAAATGTACCAGCAACAAATCAAGATTTCCTTTTCTATATATATACATATATGTATGTATCTATTTTTTTTTTTTAATTTTTCTTTCTTTAATTAAACCAATTACTCAGGACGTGTCCCTTATACGTGTAACATGGTGACGGCACAGCAAGAAGTAGTGAATGGCCGCAGCCTAATGGGCCAGGTGTTGTGCCTTTCCCGATGAATCACTCACTATAGGTGAAATGAAGTGTAGTCTACTGCACTCAGATTTTGAACCGTAAATGCCGACTTGCTAGTCGTGATAGTTTGGATTAAACAAAAAGAAAAATATATATAAGGCTAAGTATCCTTAACGATTAATGAGAAGATGTTCTTCAAAACTTCAATTCCTTGACATTTAAAAATATTTCGATTTAAAAAATTATTTAATAACATTTTATATATATATATATAGTCAGGTGATTAGATTAGTTCTTCTTACTTGACAACTGAAATCTTGCTTTTCTAAATTATTTCACTTGGCCCGTGGACCTGCTAGGATACTATTTTAAATAATCAATCCGAACTTCTTAGAATAGGTAACGCTAATTGTTATATATATATATAGATGTCGATAGTATAAGTACAAAAAAAAAAAAAATTGTTTCTTAAAGATATGCTCTGCTTGTATGTATAGGAGAAAATCTTGTTACTGTTATCGAGAAATGAGAGAACGCCATACTCACACAAAGTTACAAGTAATTAAATTTTGTTTTTTTTTCACTTTTTCGAAATTGAGGTAGGCACCGCGACCTGGTCGATTAATTTTTCTTTAATAATACAAGCAATTTGGAGAGTAGAATGCGAAAAACATAGTAGTGGGTATGTATGCAAGATTCGACCCCCGCCTAATATATAATTTCTTACTTGTTTTTTTTTTTTTTTAATTTTCATAAATATATTGATAATTTTTCGGGTTTTTTTTTTTTGTCATGATAGGATATGTGCTATTTATATGTCCATGGCTGTCATTCAAAAAATCTGAGAAAGAATTCTCTGTCCTTCTGTCTCTCGTAATTAAAAAGTAAAGATGGAAGAAAGCTTGTTTATATAATTTACAAAACAAATTGTACGAGAACCATCGAGACGTATCCTCGGGCCGTAAGAGCGCGGTTGAAACAAGAGAAATAAAAGTATATATATATATATATATATAATGAAAAAATTTGTAATAATGGATGTATATATGCTTATGTATATAATTTAAAAGAAACAGTAAGAATTTGGTATACACATATATATGCATACAGGTATCTGTTCGTAGTAAGTAAGTATATACATATATATTGAGTTATATATAAATACATACATAAATATATACATAAATATATATAGTAAGCAATATAAAAGCAAGTGAAAGGAAATAAACCATCAGACATATACCAGGTGCACTCAGAAGCAATTATAAAGCCAATAAGTGAGATCGTCTATATATGAGCGCATGGGCACACAAGCAAAGAAACGAAGACACACATGTGTATACGTAATCGTTTTAATTCATTCAATATATTATTACGTTTTTCTACTTTAATGCCTGCTTTTCATCAACCCACACTTATGTGGACGTGTGTGTATTTTTACATATAAGGATGACCACGTTGTAAAGCAGTTTATTAATTAATTTTATATATATATATATATATACTCTCTTAACCATACGTGACTATTTCATTGTATGGCTACGATAAACGCTAACGAATGCGTAGCATTTGCTAATTTTGGTAACAAATCTATATTTGGTATTGACAAGTTAAATAAAATCCGTCAATGTTTGTTAATTATAAAGCCGCCAACAACGAAAACAAACTATATATGTCTATATATATATATATGTGTGTATGTATATATACGTCGACTTATACATTAAACTTTAACAGCAACAATATAATGACAAATTACAACAAGTCCCATAATATGCCGTACGGCTCCAAAGTAAAAAAACATATATAATAATAAAAGTAAACAAAAGTTGCTAATGAGAGAAAAATAAATTGAAAATCAATGAATATTTAATAAAAATGAAAGACGCATATGAATGAATGAATGAATGAATGAATGAATGAGTAAATGAATGAATGAGCGAGACAAGTCATCAATAAGGAAAGACTATAAATGACTGAATCTTATTATATATCGTATAATACATTATATAACAATAAGCTTTAATTAACCGTTATTTACTGATTACACCTACAACCTGTTATGCTCACTGTTAACGGTGGCGTATGTTTACCTTTTTTTATAATTTTTTTTTTGTCAATTTTCTCAATTTAATTAATTAATTTACGCAATAGAGTGCAGGATTTTAAGAGTCGATTTTGTCGTTCATTATACTTGTCTGATATAAGACGCAGAGGCGTTTTAGGAGAAAAAAAAAACTGAAATTGAAATCTTTACTTTTTTTCTGATGTCTTCGAGTTACGCTTAACAAGCGAAAAGAATTATACTCGGACGAATTGGGGATAAATCTGTATATTAAATCCATCACCTTCGAGTGAAATACGAAAACGCCAAAATCTTTTACTAATTGCAAGCCATTTCCGAAGTACTTGTACCAAGTTTAGATCATTTTCTGTTAGGGTACTTTTCATACTCGACCGATGGTTGCTAAACAGATGTACATTCCAAGTTTTTCCGTTAAGCGCTCCTGCATGGTTATGGCTAAATTAACTCAAACCCCTAAACTGACGGGAACTATATCAAATTATGGGCTATGTGATGACTAGTTCTGCTCGTGTCCAAATTATCATCCTGTGCTGGGATTAAAGCAGGTCCATAAAAGTTGAATGGCTATAATTTCTGTTTATTTTGACACCTTATATCATTTTTGGTACAGGGCACACAAAGAAGGACTTGGGATCTGACCACTTTTTGTTATACTGATCGATTCATAATTACGGTTCCTTTTGAATCACTTTGTGAATCGATTTAAGCTGACCTGCCTTATACTCTTCTTTTCGTCATCATGCTACATCGACGATGTTCTAGTCCAAGTACAAACGTTATTAAAAATGATTCGGATCGGGTCAGTTTTTCGACCACTTCCCAAATAACGCTTTGTTTTGAAAAGTCGATAGATGGATACTTGTATTAAACGAAGTAGTGTAGGGTATTTAGTGGTGATGAACCATAGTCAACTGTAACGTTTTTACTACAATAATATACATCGCTCACAGTTATCAGGCAATTCTCGAAATTCGACTTCAGGTACGAACTTTATTCATTGGTTATATCTAAGCTCTAAGTAAATAAGAAGCTCTTTAAACCTGCCTTTCAAAATTATAAGCGAAAGTATATTTAGAGGATTTCTCACTATTTCCAAATTGTGTTAATGTGTCTGTCCAACGAGATCTAGCATTTTCGTTACTTAGTGTCTTTTTAAAGAACCCTCATCTAAACCATAGACATTTCTCTAGTAACTCAAATATTTACTCTCACCATTGAACGGTAGACTAGTTTTATATCGATGTCATTTATAAAAAACTGTCAAGAAATAAACAAAAAGTGTAAAATTTTGAAATTTACGGTCAAATTCCGACTCAATTTAATGATGGTCGGAAATCTTAGACTATTAAAAATGGAGATGGAAAAGCAAAGCTTACACATGTTTGTATGTATGTATATGAAAAAATAAAATGCCAAAAATATTTCAAATTCTGTTTATTCTAATTTAACTCACATCTGAAATAATTTGTATACCATTATCGGTACACTATTGAAACATGAATACAAAACGCCATTACATGGCTTACAAAATTGTTGGCAACAATTAATTAAAAATTGACTTTTTGTCGCAGAAAAGAGGTTTAGCGTGCACTAAAACTGATACACATAGCAGGAATCCTCTTAAAAATGGTCTCTGAAGCTCTCTCTATAATAAAGGAATTTGGAGCAAAAGGTGGAAAATATAATTACTTTAAAGAGTTAAATCGATGGCTTCACCTTTTTTTTCTCGCCATCGAAAATCAAGGGTTTAACATATCATTGCATGTAAACAAATTCAGAAATAATTAGTCGATTGCCGGCATTAGGTATTGCGATCGTCGTAAAATGTTTGTTTTGGATGTAATCCGGCCCGTTATAGATTTTCGCAAAGTTGAGCATTCCAAGCACGAAAATTGAAACCTGATGTACGTATGTATACAAGTAGTCGATTATCGAAATAGTTAAAAAACCGATCAATAATATACGAGTTCATCATTTGGCATAACAGAGAAGAATAGTTATAAAGTCCGCAATACATACTTCCATACTGTCGTAATAAGAAAAATATTTATATTTGTTCGAAGGTGAATTGTCGGTATCCTCGGTAAGTTTATAAAAATTATAAAATTTTTGATTAACTGTAGACGTGATAGTTAAAAGATGGAGGGATTCTAAGATTTGACTCTTAAATGCTTCTTCTGTTGAGTACCTGAAACAAGAGTCTTAAATCTATCCTTTATAAATAACATATTCATTTATACATATTTTTATACGCTACACTCCTTTTGCTACAAGGGTAAGTTTGTGCGGATGTGTGCTAGAATAGCCAGAAGGACTTGAGATAGACCCACTTTTCATTATGTCGATCGATAACGCTTCATCTACCGAATTGTTACTGTCTGTCCGTCTGTATGTCTTGCTTTTTTGTGTTCAACCTAAAGGGCGCAAATTTTTCAAATACTTTGGCGTCTTTTAGCCAAATGATTCGAATCGAACCATTTTTTCGACCGCTTCTCAAATAACGTCTTATTTTGAAAAGACTAAATATGGATGATCGTAGGGTGTTTAATGTTATTTGGACCGTGTTCCCGAACAATGCTTGACAAATACTTGCTTTTTTTTTGAAATATTGATTTGCTATAAGAAGCTATAAGAATTCACAACATGAGATCAAGACCAAAAAAAGTCTTTGCTATTCTGTTTCTAAATGCTATTTAAAAGGGATAAAGGGAGTAAATCCCCACAACAATGGTTTAAAATAAAATTTAAAAACAACCAGTGAAATAAATACTTAGGTAGGGCGTGTTGGGTATCGAATTCAACATTCGACTGGGCCCGACGAAAGTAACGTCCTCCCAACTTGTTTTAATATATGACAGCAACAAATCTAACTATGAAACGAGTCATTTTCAACTGAATAATGTCTCTTGCAATTTTATTGAAGGAGGGAACGCATTGAATATGATGCTAAGGAAGGAAGGAAAGAAGGAAGGAAGCACGATCTCATCAAAGCATCAAGTACTACAATATTTTTAATTTTTCTTTTTTTATTTCCCCTCCCAACGATCAATGACCAAAGAGGGGTAAATGTCAAAGTAATTATATTAATTAAAAATTTTTACCTGCGAGAAAAAGGTTTTTAAATTTTAATTAGCTTATGTAGCTAGCTGCTCTTTATGTATGTATGAATGAATATTGAACAATTGCAGGCAAATTAAATAAACAATTTACATATATTTATATTGAAGAAATGAAGAAAACTTCAATTTTATGCCATCAATAGCGTTTATAGCTTCACGCACTTATATGTGTAGACATATATATATATATATACATATATATATATATATATAAGAATTGACTAAGTAATTGATTTTTGTTTCACTCTTCCAATCGTACGTAGCCCGAAAAACATTACACAATAAATTTGAAAATTTTTAAATAAATTTTTGCTTGTTTCCTTTTTATCAATATTTACAGAGGTAGAGATTTTTGTTTAACGCGTAAGTTGTTGCAAACTGAATGTTTGTACGCGTTGTTACACGATTTACTCACAATTGAACGGAACAAAAAAAGTCATTGCATGTAATTTGAGTTTCGCAAAATATGGCTGCTCGAGTGAGTCTATGTTTGGTGGACGACAAAATTGAGGAAAAACTTTTGTTTTATTTTTAAATTAGGTTTTTTTTTGTTTTGTTTTTTTTTTTTTTTTTTTTTTTTTTAAGTGAACAAAACACTTTTTTCCAATAAATATTAAAATCTCTGTTTTCTATATTCGTTTTTTTTAATTTTTTTTCGTTATATGAATTAAAACATTTTTGAAATATTTGCTACTTTGTTTTTGTTGTGCTTTTATTTTTATTTTTATTTT
>KK499821.1:750589-790036 GCA_000688715.1 Glossina pallidipes
CTTTGTTTTTGTTGTGCTTTTTTTTTTTTTTCCCCCTATCGCCGCTGTTGTTATTACCAAAACAAATTGTTTATTAAACTAACATAGGAGAGATACGGATTTATTTGTGAGTACAAAAATTGATTCATATCACATTGTTTTTTTTTTTTTTTTTTTTTTTAAACAAATATCCATAATAGTGATAATGACGAATGTACGGGCAATAAGGTAAGCGACTCTTGCTCGATCGTAGTACACAAATGTCGTCATATTCTTGTTGTTATGAAAGAGCTTCCAGTTTCCGTGAAAGAGTGAATGAAAAATTTGAAAAATTTGATCGATTGTTGGGGGCAGGTTTTGTTGAAGTAAAAGAGGTACAAAATTTATATCCTCCATATGTTTTACATTTAGTTGTCTTAGTTGATCCAATTCGACTGATTTCGAAATGGATTTTTGATTATCTTTTTCATGAATTTTTGAAAGACTAAGCATGTATACGTCAGATTGTACTGTTCTATCACAGCTTTTGCAACCGTACGTGCTGACATAGTAGACGACAAATGCCTGAATCGATATAAGATCGCACTTTGAATACCCTATAAAGGGTATTTTTCTGATGCACATTTCTGTTCGGCTTTCGTTAATGGGTATAAGGACCCCCCATCTCCCTCTACGTAAAAAAAACTTCAGTTTTTTGTTGTGGATCAATCCATAAAATGAGAAAAGGGAAATAGATAGGGGACTGATGGCCGCTGGGTGTAAGTGTTATTATTTATGGTTGTTCAGATGTCAGCGAAATTGCGCTACTTAACTGAAGTTGAACATGTTGTCGCATAATTGATTTCTGTACTTAGCTCAATGTTTATGTGGTTTACTGTAAAGATCTAATCGCTTACTTTCGTATATAGTGTACTTTTTACCTTGCATAGCTTTCGCTAATAAACATCGAAAACAATAATTTAAATTAAAAAAGCACAAAATATCAAAACATTAGATTTTGCTTTCTATAACGATCTACACACGACGTCGCTTAACATTTTTTGTAATTGTAATTACGAAAAAAACTATGTTCGTTTCAACCTTAAACCTTAAATACGCAACATTTTGAGTCGCTAGATAAAAATAGCAAGATGTGAAAATGGTAGGCGTGTCGGCTGGCTGATGTGAAGGCACTTTTTCAATGAATATGGGAATTGAAAATAAGAAAACTTATGTGCATATATGGAACAATTCAAGATCACTGACGGACGGACACTATACATATTGTTATTCTGACGTTTATGCATACATTTCGATATAATTGAACGGGGTAGGTAATAAAATCATTATACTTGGAATCGCTGCTCGGCGATAAGTAATGCTTCGTAGCGTATTCATTCTGGACGCATAAGTGATGGTAAACAGGCAAACGGATGCACGGACTGATGCTCTAACAAGCTTAAATAAAAGTATATTTTTAAATTGTGAAAATATATAATCAAACGGGCCTCTCATGCGTGTTTGTGGAATTAACAAGCGCAGGCACACACATCATACCGGTAGATTACGATCCATTGTTTAATGGGTATAAAAAATTTCTTACCACAAAACATTGCTAACAATTTTAAATACGCATTCAAATTGTATTTACACTTACTTTTCTCTTTTTTTTTTTTAATTATTTACATTTAACGCCTTGCAATAACTGTTTAAATGCATTCGTATAGGTTATGAACGATTATACCTTTTTGTTTTTTGTTTTGTTTTGATTTTTTCTCACATTTAATTCAATTTAATATAATTTAATTTGAATTTTGGTCGCCAAACTATATCCCATCTAAGAAAGTAGTTTAAGGTCGCAATAAATTTATTTACAAAATAAATAATAATTTTTTCTTTTGTTTTCATTAGTTGCTCAAAAAAAGAAAATCCGAAATTTTCAACGAGACAATTGCAAGCACAAAAGTGAAATCTAACAAAAAAAAAATTTAAATAAATAAAATAATAATAAAACAAATGAATTGAGCACTTTTTCAATGTCAATTCAAAAAAAAAAAAAAAAAAAAAAAAAAAAAAAATAAATAAATAAATAACTAAGACCATTGACTGTAGACGATGAATCGTAGAGTGTTATCCTGAGTTCTTTGCCTTTATATGTAAAGATTATTGTATCACTTTTTATTAAAAAGGTACGTTTCCATTTTCTTTAGATAATAACGATAAACAAATTTTAAAAGCAAAATTACTTAGATAATGCGCTGATATTTAAGCTGCTTAGCTCACGACTAGAATTAAAAAACTAAATAAATAAAACTCATTTACATATAAAGAAAGCCCGCAAGAGAGCGAGAGAGAAATATTGAAAAGCATGCTTTTTAAAACGAAATGACACAAACAGATGCAAATGTAAAAAAGAAGAAGAAGAAAAAATAAAAACGTAAGTTTACTAAAGCCACAAGAACTTTTACGTACGACTGACTTTAAAACGAATAAAAACAAAACAACAAAAAAAGAGGAAAAATAGAAAACAAAAAAAAAACAAAAAAAAAACGTTCAGAAATCAGAAAAATAAGTAAATATAGTGTATAAGTTTTATTAAATAATTTGCGTTATACGACACGTACGTGCGTGTGTTTTAATCATTTTTTACGTCACACCAAAAAATGACTGTACATTAATTAACTTTACCATAGAGTGCAAACACTGGAAATCACGTGAACCCTGTTCACGTATGTGATGATATGATTATGATGAAGAAATGAACTTTTGGGTCAATGTCTCATCATCTTCTATTTGCTGCTAGAACCTATCACAATAATAAGGACTAGAGCATAGAAATTTGCAACTTTGTCCATTTATTCGTAAACGAATTGCATAAAATAAAATTTGAAAATAGTTGTTGCTACCTCCTCACCCCCACACCCATTATAGTTGAAAAACAAAAAATATCTAAAGTATATTTTCATCAACGACCCGTGTAGGTAGGAGAGTGCGAGAGCAGATTGTGATACACTATCACAATCATAAACTATGTGTGGGGTATCTAAGGTTCGTCTTAGTGGGACTAAAGCAATTTCTTACTTGTTATTAATACTGAACTTGGATACTGAATGAATTTTGACGTAATATTAGAATTTAAATTTAAATCTTACTGATGTAAGGTAATGGCAGAAAGAATAAAATTTAAAAAAAGAAATCGCCCAATGAGCAAATAAAAGAGTTATTAATAAATAAAGCTGAGGTCGAATCTTCAGTATGTAGCTAGCATATAAGAGCGATATGCGGAAACTTACTTAATTTTTCCTTCTTAGTTGTAAATACGTGTCCACTTTTATCAAAAGTCTACATTTAACTTTTATGTATACATATATACATATGTATACGTGCATACATTAAGAGGCTCTGGAACGAAGAAAAAAAGGCTTACAATTTTATTCTTTTCGTTAGAAGATATGTACACTGCATTGCTAACCTGCATGTGCCAAAACCGTATTTGAATTGAAAGTGTGTTTGTGTTTTAATTGAATGCTTTCGTTCAATATCTCCTGTTGCAAACTCTAAGCTTTTGTACTGCATTGTGAAGTAACACATCAGTCAATAAGTCCGTATCATGATATATAGATGCCACGCGTCTTGACATATCCATACAAACAAAATGTTGTCAAAATTTCATGACTTACCGTACAAGTTACAGGTATTGTTTGCAATTTTCAAAACAATGAAAAAATCTGAGTCTCGTATTGTTGGTAAAGTATTGCTTTTTAATCGGACAAGATATCGTCCAAGCAAAACAATCGCTTGGCATATGTAATTTGGACTGTAGCAGATCGGGAAAAATGGTAGAAAAATGCTTTGGTGACTTTAAACGCGGCCGTACAAACACTGCTGAACGCTTTGGTCGCCCGAATTCGTCAGTTTCTCTAGAAAACATAAACTAGTGCACAAAATTGTGTTGAAAGAACAAAAAGTGAAGTTACGTGAGGTGGCTGGCACTTTAACGATATCAGAAGGCGGTGAATTTGCTATTTTGCACGAAACAATTGTCGACGCGGTGATTAGGCGAAATCAAAAGAATTTTTTTATGCGATATGTGACAATGGATGAAAGAAGAACACGTCACTACACTTTAGAGTTAAATCGGCACTTAGGCGTGTAGACAACAACCGTATGAAGCCGTCCAAAGCGGCCAAAAACGCAAAAGTTGGCTGGGTATTTTGGTGGTGCGTTTCGTATAATATTCGTCGGCTACCATAATAAGGAACAAAGAATGACGATTTTTTTCATCAATTTTCTTGGCAATTTTTTTTTTTTTCAAAACATCTATAAAGGACCGTCGTTGGTATTGTGCGATTTGCAGTATGTGTGGCTGTAAGGTCAGCCTGCTAACTTCTCAACAGACCAATATCACCTGGTTAATAATATTCCACTTGGAATTAATGGGATTTCAGAATAGTTTTCGAAACTGGAAAAGTAGTAGAAAAGCTAAGAGCATGACCATGTTATGACGATATTTCTCCTTGGAGATTGAAAATCTTTTATGAAACATAATTAGATTCCATTTGGGAAAGTATGAATAAACCAATTGCAAAAGTCGCTTTATTACGAGACGTACTATAGGCCGAACTGCCTGGAATTACGAATGTTCAGTAGCTTCAAGGAGAATTACTCCACGTAGAACAGCTTGACGAGTTCTGTTCTATTTTACTCCTGATATTACTGATAAGTCTTGTCTTCTTGAGAGGGTTGTAGGGCTCGTAAAAGTCTTTTCGTTCTTTGTCCAGGACTAGTTCGACACTCTTCTGCCCACTTTAATGGAGACATCGGTTATCGCTTCATATTTAACCCGTGTGTCATTCAATAACGAAATCGTTGTTACTGTAACTGGCAATGTGTTCGGTGCACTGCTTCAAAAAACAAATATCAGACAGAAATAGCTGAGATCATGTTTCGGTTTAAATGTCCTAATACTTAGTCTCTTGAATTGAAGGAACAAGCTTATGGTAATATATATGTGGGATAAGGGCTTTTATGATGTCGTAAATAATGACGAACATCTTGCGCGGTATTGAGAGATTGCCTTAAAAACTGTACCTAACCACTACAAAATTAGCCAAAATTTTTCTTAAAATTAATGAAAATGAAATTAATTATCTATAAAACATTACTATGTTGCATTGTAATCGAAAGATCTAATATAAACAGGATATGCGTTGATCGAAATTCGTGATCGATTTTTTTACAATAAACAGCATTTCAATCATCAATCACTCGTCTAATTGGTGTGATTTCTATCTATATCGCAAAATGCATTTGTCGATGAAACGAAAGCGTTTTGCTGACGTGGAACTCTACGAAGAAGCCTAAGCCAAAGTGCTCAGAGATATCTCTATAGCATTCTATTCCTTAAAGCATTCGCTCGACATATTTCCTAAAAATGCTAATCGTCGTATCGAGTCTGAAGGGGACTATTTCGAATAAAATGAATGAGTTTTGTCCGTTTGCTCTCGAACGCGTTTTCTGTTAATCATGTTGTTGCAAAGCTCTTGGAAGATCTGATATATATATATATATATGGAAGATATATATATATATATATATATATATATATACATATACATATATAATAGTATATATATATATATATACATACATATATAATACTATATATATATATATAATAGTATATATATCACATATATATATATGTTATGTACATTTCATATGAAAATCAACTAAGTCTTAGCAGATTTATAGCAGTTTCGAATTTGATCTATGAAAATCAATAAGCGACATATGTGCCCAGATTTCTGCATTCATTTTGAACCCTTTCAAAGTTCCAGCAAAAATTACAAGCAAACTTTCTATTATGGGTAAGGAAGGGGGGCTGCTCTTTTTTTATTATTATTATTATTATTTTTTTTTTTTTAATAAGAAATGTGTCCCTTAAAACATACTTTTCATGACTGGTTTTTGGAACATGTGTAATGTAATTCATGTTATGCATTAAAAATTTAAAAACGAATGTTAATGATTCAAGGTCGGTACGTACGGTGCGTTCGATTTGCAATTAAACTCTATAGGGCAAATGAAAACCTGAAGTTTCGCACGAACGTGTGTGCGTAAAGATGGTCATCCACCAATCCAATGTCCAAGATTCATAACAAATTGAACGACATGTTTAATTTGTTGTTTTGCACCGTCAATATAAACCGAATAAGTCTTCATATTTAAAAGCGTTGTAAATTCATTTTTTCATGTACTCCGATGGGATATTTGATTGATGATAATATTAAATATGGATATTATGTCAATCAAATCGGTTGATGTTCGGAACATTTTCTTTTTTTTTTCATTCATCAAAGATTTGGAGAAAATAAAGGTGTTTTTTGAATTGCAAATGGATTTTACATCATTTTCAGTTATAATGGATTGTAAGAAATAACAACAGAAATATTTTTATATTTATAATCATAATGCAAATATTTTCAGAAAATATTGATTTTTCACAGATGAACTTTACTATAATTAATGGTCGAACGTTTTATGAGAATACATTTATTGAAAACACGCAAATCGAAATCGGTACACAAAAGTGATTTGGAATGGAAAGAAAGTTCTCCATTTAATGTTTTTGACTCAGTCAGTGTATAAAGACGCCAATCAAGGAACTATCATTTTCGACACTCATTATTTTCGTTGTTTGATTTGAAGAAATCTGCTGCCTAAGCATGGTAATGCTACCCATCATAACCCAATTGTTGGTTTTGATTTGAACGGTAATTTCAACGTTTGCATGCGATGGGAAAGATCCAGAAGGAGGAGAGATGGCTATCGTACGAAGGGGAGCTATTCACATCGGAATATGCGTATGGCCACAAAGTGTCGATGTGCATACAATGGCATCAGCGAGATGTAGTGTATGACGAGCTGGTAAAACCGAATGAAACTGTTACTGCAGATGTCTACTGGCGGCAGGTGAACAGCTGGATGCAGTATTGTTGAATTAAAAAGACCAGCAATAGCGGTTAACAGATGCAAAGTCATCGTCTTACGTGACAACTCTCGGCCACACGTTGCAAACGTTGTCAAGGATACATCGTTGCAACTCGAATGGGCAATTATGGCGCACGTGGCGTTCTCATCAGGCATTGCGCCTTCTGATAAGCACTTGTCCAGATCAACGCTACTTGGCTTGGCTGGCACGCAAATTCGAAATGCTGAAAAAGTGCAAAAATGGGTCGACGAGTGGATCGCTGCCAGACCAATATCGTTGTTTCGACACGGTATCGTCATGTCGCCGAAAAGATGTGAGAAAGTTGTGGCCAATGATGGAAGATATTTCGATTATTATATCAGATGTTGTAGCGATCTTTCTCTCTAAATAGCTTTTTCAACTGAAAAAATGATCAAAACACATGCAAGCACCTAATACATATGTATATAAATCAATATAATATATTGATTGAAATCAATATAATATTAGATTGATTTATATATGTATATTTATATATATATATATGTTTTAAATTGAAAAAAGAAATTTCTTTGTGTTTTACGGCAACGTGTTACACCTAAACCTGAAAAAAAGAAAAAATCAACTCAGTGCAAAAAACGGGACTTGCACTACTTTCAAATGTAACGGCCAATATAATAAAATTAAATAAAAATTAATTTTTAATGTAAATTCACGTTTTATTCGTTTCGTTTCATTTCATTTTCAATTCGTAAGTTAAGTTTGCCAAGGCTTCCATTGAAAAAGTGTAAGCACGACATGTAAGCATGAAATGTTACGGTTATACATGGAGAACATGAGAACAAGTGTTTAAAACAATCAAAGGAATAATGATAGATGCCAGAGAGAGAGATTTTGCGCAAAGGAAAATATATATTATGCAGGTACAACACTCACTACACTAACCAATTCAGAGAATTATGTGGCAACCCTTATAAAAAATAGGCTTAAGGCGAAAAGAAAAAAACAAGAAATGTATTAAGAATGAAATTGTACTTCTATGCTACCGATTAGTACGCTGGTCATCGCCTGTTTCTTCTTCTTTTTTTTTTTTAATTACGTTTTCATATTAAAAAGAAATTACAAGCCTCATGTGTTATGCAAACGTAAGATTGTACATCGAATCTAATATATTTGCATGAAAATCCATTATTTTCGAAAACTTTTTCTCATCTTTCTGGCAAGATGGCGACAATGTGCGGAAAGAATAATCCGACCATCGACCCATTTTCGCACTTCTTTAGTATTTCGAAACCGTGTGCCAGCCAAGCTATGCTGCACCGATATGAACAAATAGTAATCAAAGGGCGTTATGTCCGGTAAATTGCGCTGGGTGCGACAAAATTTCCCCGTTCCAGCTCCAACAGCGTATCCTTGATAACTCTTATAATGTGTGACTGAACAGTGTGATGCAAGAGAATGGATTTGATCTGTTACCCGTTATTGCTGGTCGGTTTTGTGTAACAATGCATCGTTCAATTTGTTCAGTTGACGTCAGCAGATATCTACAGTGACAGTTTTATTCAGTTTACCACTAATAGACTACACCTTGCTGATACTTTGTGATCATGAATATTCCGCCTGGGCATCGATGTGGATGGCTCTTCTCGACTAACTCATGACTTTTTGCACTTGGTATTGTCGTAGTAGAGCCACTTTTCATCGTCACTCACAATACGTCATAGGAAACTTTTTGTTAGGAAACTAATAGTTGATTCATTAACTGCTGGGCTTTTCGAAGGTTCTCTGGAACTTTGACTTGGATTTGTCATCCAATAAGTCTTGCAATTCATTGTCTTCGAACTTTACATACATATTCTATGGGGTCTTCAATGGGTACTTTTAAATGGTAGTCGGTAAATGACAGATTCAATGTGACGAACTTACCAACGAATTCGGTTGACCTTTCAGTTCATTTTGAAGAGATATGTTTTAATTTGTTTTTGATAGATTCAATTTTTGACAAGCTGACGAACACGTACAGGCTGATTAGAAGGATAGATAGTTTATACGATTTCCGATGAGTATTTCACAATATTTTCATGCATTTAACAAATTAAATAAATCCTCAGTATTGAGTAGAGAACAAATAAAAGCGACCTTGAAAAAAGTGAAAATTTCCAAATATTTTTGTTAGCAGCAGAGCAAATTTATATGACATTTAGGTATTTGTATTCCGATAAATGTAGCTTAATTTGTCTCTTCGTGACGCTGTTAGTATTTCTTTTATTTATAGGTTTATTCATAGGCGGGAAGTTTGAACTCATTTACTGTCGCTTATACAGTTTTCTTCTTTACGCTTTTTTCTTTTTTTTTATTATTATTATTAATTTTACTAAAAAGAATGCATTCGCATGTGCCTGTAAGGAGAAACCCAATCCACTTAATAAAGCCCGTTCATGTTTCCACGCGTACATATTTGTCATCGCTGTTTGATTTACTTCGTTCCTGCGATGTCAGTATTTTGATATTTGATAAATAATTTCTATAAATAGTATATTTATGCTCTACATCGTTTGCGGTACAATTATGTACATATTATACAGTCTGTGGGGACATACGCGCAATACTTAGAAAACTGAAAATGATACCATCTTTTATTATACTAATCGATTCACAAAAGCCGCCTGAATTGATTTAGAATGATTTTCGGAATCGCTTCGTAGAAGCGATTCACATGAAAATTAATTGAAGGAAATTTGATTTACGTATATACATCTATTTTTGGATCCCTCCTCACATAAGGTTTCTCATGAAAAATCAACTTTTATAGTGCAAGAGGATCTAGCTTTCGACAGTTTACAGTTTATGATGAAAATTTGTCGTAACATTGACTCTACCAAACTTGGTCCACGTAGATCTATTAAGGCTTTTAATGAAGAGTACGTGAGAACAAAATCTAGTTTTTATTATTTTATGACGAAAGATAAGATCTGTGAGAAGAAAATTAATTTTACTAATTCAACGTAAGTGAGTTCACGTTCTGGACGCCCGCAAAAACAGCAGCTGTGCATGGAAACAGATATTTATTTTATCACCAAAATAAACAAAAAAAAATTGTGTAAAGCCAAGCGATTTAATGTATTTAAGAGTCGGCTTCGTCGCAATACACTGTTGTGGGAAAATGTGGCCAAAAAATTTCAAGTCTTCAAATCTTTTCATCCCAATCTTTCAATTCAACAAAAATTCTTATTGCAAAACCTTTTTAAAGACTTTTTTTATAATATGGTCGACCTGCCTGAGTGACCGCGTAGGTAAAGCATAACTCTACTAACAACTTAATGGTCGTGAGTTAAAATCTCAAGTACGGTAGAGCTTTTAATAAGAGTCCATGACCTTAGATGCTAGGGCCTTAACACTTTATTCTTAGAATTTATTTCTCCGGCTAAATTTATTATGGTTCGTTGTTATATGCAAGTATGAGTTTTTTTTCTTTTTACTTAACAAGGCTTGCTACGATTGATTGATTTGGTATTAAAAATTATATTATAAATAATGTTATAGCTAAGGAAAGACAATGGAAAGAATTCAAGTTCAATGGAATACACAAGTTAAGAATAATATATTGCTCGAGAATCACTCGAGTTTCTAAAGTAGATAGACAGCTTTAATCTGGACGGTAATAATGTTTCTTATGTACTCTTTCGATTCAATCAAATCAAATCAAAGTATTATACTAAAACCACAACTGTTGGCCTCAATTGTTCTAATCTCTGCATAAGCAAAAGATTTCTGGTTAATAGTGGGAGTCCATTAAAGGACAAATCTGAGGCAATGTTTACTTCATACGCTTAAATACTTCTATTATGAAAAGTATTTCACGTTCTTAGTATTAGTACACACTAAGCGTTTTAACATCTTCATCATTAGATCTCAGTTTGTTTATTGTAAAGGGGCTTCTAACGTTCAACCCCCATATCTTGAGCAAATCCACTTATTTCGACTATAATCAGAAGATGTTCCCTACATACACATTTAGACATACTTGCGGCCCGCAAGGATTCTGTGTAGAGGAGAGTGAAAAGAGGGATGGTTCGATTAAATTGATTTTATCGCTAGCAAGCAAACGTTTACGCTACTGACGAACTGAAAATTAACTTTGTGCTGGGACTTATCCTGAATGCTAGATATTTATAGGTAAGCGAGCAAGTTAAACGTTAGCTGATCGTTTGAATAAAATGCTTTAATCATTTAATTGTTATGTTCAAAAAAAAAAAAAAAAAAAATCATTTAAAATATTATCACACAAGTTGTGGACTTTGAATAGAAGTGCATAAGAATGAAATTAAACAGCAGTCGACCGTATAATATATGAGTCAAATTGAAGACATTTCTTTGCTGAATAAGTCTTTGTATTCGCAGAAACCAGACACATTAACACAGCGGCTTTTAAACATCAAATTGGTTCAGCCATACGTTGTGTAAAGCTTGTTAACTGCGTAATGATTGTTTTCTAATTAAATATTTTCGTTACAAAAATCGATCCAGACGTTACATACATAGAGATATCGAAAAATAACAAAGAAAGTTTCCAAAGTTGAATATTGTTGTTGTTGTTGTTGTTGTTGTTTTTTACATTAACTCGTAAATTGCTTTTGAAATAAGCTAAGTAAATATTTAATATAAGTGCCTCCACGGTAATAACGGTTACGTATACTCATCTGTGAAGCGTGTATTTTTGGGCACAATAACATTCCTTTATCCCCAATACGTCGTCAGTGAGTATTAACGTAAAGTCTGTTTTTATTTAATTATAAAAACCATACGAAAACAGAGAGACAACTTATTCTAGCTGTATATAGTGACACATATCCACCTGTTTGAGTCTTTATTGAAAAAGGTGAAGCTCCTCATTGTACGGAAATGAACTAACTATACAAGAGAAGCTTGTATGTGCCACTACCAACACATGTACAGGTACATCGAAAGTAGAAATTTGTAAAAAAAAACAAAAAATAAATAATAAAAATAAAGTTTATACACATAAGTCAGAGTTAGTTTTATATTTCAATGAATAAAATAAAAGTAAGAGTAAAATATTGTGTTAAAGTAATCAATAACTTTCGTTTTACTTCTGACGTTCGAATACGATTAGTTACAATATTACGTTTTTTTTTTTTCTTAGTTCCTGGTCCAAGGTCATAGCTACGAAGCTAAAGCATTTCATTTTAAACTCCATTATCTACGCAGGATAGTATGAAAAAGTTTTTACTCGTTGAGATAATAATCGTAAATTTAATTTTTACGCTACGCATTTTTTTTTTCATTCGTTCACTTCTTTTCTTTATGATATTCATCCCTAACGACGTAGTTGTTTTTTAATTGCAAATCAAAATTTAGTGCTTTAGTGGCGCCGGTATTCTTACTCTAGAAAACAAAGTTTGATGTAAACATTTTTTTTTTTAGCTTTTCTTTATATTTTATACCAGTGCGTAGCTTATTTTTTACTTTTCGCTCTTGTTCTTGATGTTCATGAATAAACGTATATCTAATATGTCGATAGTAAATAACGATATATCCCCAAGTCTATATAACGAATACTTGTTGTTTTTGTGTAAAAATCAGGAAAATCCGTTGATAATTTTGTCCTTTGTTTCAAAATATAACGTTAAATATGATCTTCAATTTATATACCACCACCAAAGTGTGGCTTGGTATATTAAAATTGTGCGTCGGAGATCTTATAATCAGCCAAAGACAATTTCAATATCTTTTCCGTCCGTCCATGCGTCCGTGCATCTACAGGTTAATCGATGATCTGTCGACGATTGGAAATTTGGTAAATACACTTTTTACCTTTTGCTCTCAGAGCATGTCTGATCTATAAACACATCAAATATAGAGAAAGCTATATGTTGTACGATTAAAAAAATCATCGACTAATATGGCGACATTTCACAAAAATTTTGCAATTATGATTTGATGATAAAAAGATTGGAAATTCCTTTTGAACTGAATATTCATTTTCCATTTTTGTTCCTCGCTAAAGTTACCCTGACAAGTTCGTAAATTTTCAAATCCAATTCCAAATTTGAAAGGATTTTCTAAAAATATGAAGGACCCATATATGAATTAGGCAAAATATGTAAGCATAGCTTCCGTGAAGTGCCACTCAAAATGATATAAAAATATGTTTTGAAATATACGCTTGCATGTATTTTGATCATCCGCATCTATTGGCGAAAATGATAAAGTAATGCGAAGTATCAATGTACACAATGGTTAAATACGATGATTTTGATCTTTTTCTACGTAAGATAACATTTAGTATTATTGTGTTATTCAGTGTATACGGACGCTAATCATGGAAAGCTTAAAATTGCATTTTCGTCATTCATTCCTCTTGTTGTTTGATTTGAAGAAATGTCTGCCGAAGTCCATCGAACACTTTTAGAAGCTTATGGTAATGCTACGCATCATATTCCAATTGTCTGTTTTGGTTTCAAGGCTTTAAAAAGAGTGACTTCAACTGTTTCATGCGACGGGAAAGATCCAGAAGGACGGGAGATGGCTACCGTACGGATTGACTGAAAAACCACTTCGCACAGTGTCAACATCGCGGTTTCATTGCTTGGCAGGCAATAAAGGAAAAGTTCCCTATGTGACTGACGATGACAAGTGGGTATACTACGGCAATTCCAAGCGCAAAAAATCATGGGCTAATCGAGGGGAGTCATCCACATCGACACCCAGGTGGAATATTCGTTACCATAAGGTTTTCCTCCGCATATCGTGCGATTAGGAAGCGTGTAGAAAGTAGCAAATAGTGCTAAACTGAATAAAACTGTCGCTGCAGATGCCTGCCTACGTCAGTTGAACAAATTGAACGATGTATTGTTGCACAAAAATGATCAGCAATAGCGGTTAACAGATCAAAGTGATTCTCTTTCATGACAGCGTTCGGCTACACATTGCAAGAGTTATCAAGAACACACTGTTGGAGCTATTTGTCGCACCCACCGCACTCACCGGACATGATGGCCTCTGGGTATCAATTGTTCAAATCGATGCTTAGTTAACAAGCGGTTTCGAAATGCTGAACAAATGCGAAAATGGATCGACGATTGCATCGCTCTTTCCACACAGCGTCGCCGTCTTTCCACAAAGATGGGAAAAAGTTTTAGAAAATGATGCAAAATATTTCGGTTAGTAGATGTTGTAGCAAATGTTTCTCAATAAATACCTTTTTCAAGTAAGAAACGATTAGAATCCTTTCCAGCACCTATAAGTTATACGTTGCGATGTTTGTCTTCCAAACGCATATTGTATATATATGCACAAGGTACGAGTTGAGCCGACTAAAATTTTCTTTTATGGTAAGTATGGGCGTAAGTATTAAAGTAGATTGATTTCATTTTCACAAGATTTTCAGAAGCAGATCTTGTAAAAGCTCTTAGCAAGTTGAGAGCACCGATCGTGAAGAAAAAATACCGCTAAAATGTTTTGCTTAGTACGTGATAGAACACTAGAGACTTACTTATGAATTCCTCATATTGAGGGATCGAAATTTCAACGAACAACAGAAGCTAGGAAGAAGTCATATATAGCTTGCTTTGAATTTTAACACTTGCCGCAGGAGGCCAAACGCATGGGAACGACAACAATGCAAAATAATTTGCAGAGAGAAATATCTCACAATAAGCGATTAAAATTTCAAAAGTTACTGTAGAAAGACAACCTTGAACACAATTTTTTTTCTTTTTTGTCATGCTCATCAAATGAAGATCGCAAATCAGCGGAATTGTGATGGACACGTCCCTCTTTGTCTTAAAGTGCCACGACACAATTATAGCGCATTAAGGTCCCACAAAGGCTGTGGAAACTGCATTTGCTCTAAGGACGAACCAGGGTACGTTCTTTTCTTGTAAAGCAAAAGTTCTTTGGATTTAAAGTGAATTTTGAAGATATTTCTTCCAAGTTTATGAGAGGCACAGAGAGAGTGTACCTTCTTACGATGATGGGCACGTCGCTCTTTGTCATAAAGTGCCACGACACAATTATAGCGCATTAATGTCCCACAAAGGCTGTGGAAGCTGCATTTGCTATATGGACGAACCAGGGTACGTTCTTTTCTTGTAAAGCAAAAGTTCTTTGGATTTAAAGTGAATTTTGAAGAGGCACAGAGGGAGTCAGCCTTTTTATGATCTAAAGTTTCGAATTGAATGTAAAAAGTTTGCCTTAAAATTAAGTTCAATTTGGAATCTTTGTCAATTTCGAAAATCAACCAAACCGGACCAAAAGTTTGGCTACAATTACTAGAAAAATTTTACATAAACAACGCGCATTATGTAAATATACAATTTGCAGTTTTTTACATTACAAAAATTATTATTTCAAATATGTATAGATAATCGTTATCTACGAAGTAACCTTGCGTTCCAATAGCAAATAATCGTAGAAACCAATACATTCTGGCATTCGTGGCATTATAACATTTTTTTCTCGTTTATCGAATATTAACTGGTATACATGCGTCGCGTACCGCCCCATATAGCCTGCGTATTTGAGATCAATATTTAGATACGTTATCTCATCGGAAATGGTGCTAACTGAAAACCATGCTCTTTTTACCTTTTTCCTAACGTTTTTTTATTTTTCTATTCACTTATTTATTTATTTTTTATACTCTACGTCACCTTTAGTATCAGAATATGTCACTTGAAATAGATCCGTAGTATATCCATGCTATACCGATCGATTCAGATTCGCTTTGTGATTCGATTTAAGCTTGTCTGTCCGTTTGTCGGTTTTGTTATACACTGCAATTTTTGAGATATTTTACTAAAATTTGGTACACTGCTGTGCTTTGGCGCAAGAACGAACAAATTGTTCAGATCGGACTAATTTTTCGACCATTTTCTATATATAATGCCGCGTTTTGAGAAGTCATTATATTAATATCTGCAATGTAATGGAAGGCATTTATTGGTGGACCGTGCCCTACTATAACGTTTTTGCTTGTTTTATACTCTACACCACTTGCGCTAATGGATATATTAAGTTTGTGCGGACGTATGTAACACACAAACGGTTTTAAGTTAATTTATACCGATCGATTCCGCATCCCTTTCGCGTCTGTCCGCGTCTGATACGTGTCAATGTAAATTTGCGTTTAAGCCGCAGATCGCAATTTTTGAGATACTTTGAAGAAATTTGGTGCACTAACTTGCTTTGACGCAAGGACGAACGCTATTGAAAATGCTTTCGATCGGTTTTGAAAAGTCGTTATATGGAAGAAAATTGCAATTTTCAAAATTTCTTGACAAAACTAGTTCGTTTAGACATTTTAAATTGGTTAGAAAAATGTTGTTGGGGTGGGGCAATTTTTTGAATCCTCTCTCATATAATCGAGAACTGAATCTTCATATAGTTAAAAAGGTAAAATTTTCAATATTTCATGGTGAAAATTAGTTCATAACAGTCAATTGACATTGAAATCAAGGTTACGAAATTTGGACCATATGGGTCCATTGAGTGGATACGTCCATATGCAGGCTTTCAAGAAAAAAATGTCTAACTTTTGGTGTATTATTAACAAAACTGGTAAATAACTGTATTAGGGGAAATGGTGTAGAGCATCTAATTGTTGACCTTGCCGGAACTTTTTTACCCCGCTTGCTAAAACATTAGTGAATCATATCCAATAATGAACTATTGGCATCCGTTTCCTCTCCGTAAAGTCTTTGCCGTAATTTATGGGGTCGTTATAAATCTACCTTCGAGTTGCTTTTCCTTTAACTCCATTCATATATAGGTGCGTGAGCTGTGTCTCGGCAGAAAACAACAGTTTGGCCTCCATAGCATTGCCTATCCCCTTTTATGGTTTTGTAAAAAAGCGTACAAGCACACACAAGTCGTACGTCAAGACGTATGTCAAGTCGAAAAGTGAACAAAGTCGACGCACAAGTTGCTGTCTATTGAGATCATTTATTGGACAATATTAGCTAAGGGTCGATGGGACTTTAATTAGTCATAACTATGAGCAATTATCGGAATTCTGCCTCCGAATGAGAGCCTTCTGATCGGCCGCAAATGGAATTTGAGTGCATGAACATGACATGCGAACATTATAAACATTACAAATAATGTCTCCTGGACTAAATGATGTGATCGTGCGAAATTAACATGCTGGAGATCAAATTGATATATACAGTCGTAAGCCATCAAAGGCCTTATTAATTTTTCTACCAAAAAACGAAAAAAAAAATGAAGAAAATAAAACCAATTATTCCTACATATCCGTTACCCACGCTATCTATATTCCCTTCTAATCATCCCTTGCAGGCACAAACTTGCAAAAGATACGCACTTATAACTCAATCTTTACGCTTTTATGGAACTAAGCTTTCAGCTTCGTGTGCATTCGTTTGACACGATCGGTATCAGTTTCCCAAAAAAAAATTTACTTATTTTACAGCGAGCGGATGTCGTGGCATTTCTTACAAAAAAAAGTATAAGTGCGGTTCTTGTTCATTAAAGTTATGCCCACCTCTGGTTTTTTCTACATTTTTAGTTTTTTTATTACCCGACTTTATTCATATAAGTATAAACAAACGTGTAATTATCATTTGTTTTATACCTAAATGATAGGGAGTGGAATGGAAGAAAACACCGCTAAATACAATAAAAGTAAACAACTTTATGAATGAAAAACGCGTACAATGTTCAAATGTAAGTAAATATAATGAACAAAATACTTAGATAGAGATTTAATGGACACATCACTTGTATATAGGCAGACATATACACGGTTAGTAATGGTTTTCAGTTTAACGACTTGCTACGCATTTAACTATTTTTATACCCATCACCGAAGGATGAGGGGTATATTTATTTTGTCGTAATGTTTGTCACGCCCAGAAGGAAGTATCAGAGCCCCCCACACAATATATACATTCTCCATCAACATCAAATTCGAAATCGATTTAAGCATGTCCGTCTGTCTGTCCGTGTAATGTCCGTTGTAAACATTCTCCTGGCCGCGAAAGTGAAGCTATCGACTTCAAATTTGGCAGAAACAGTAGAAGTTCTTGCACGCAGGTTGGTACTGGAAATCGGCCAAATCGGTCGGAGGACACGCCCACCGCATCACATAAGCTGAGAATACCTTTGTTTTTCAAAGTCAAAGAAAAATCGGTTCTTTACTCATTATGGAAAAATTGACCACGCCTACTCAATATCATGGTATATCAAATTTGAATTGGTTTTTCAATACCTTTATAACAGAACAAGCTTCAAAAACCCCATAAAGTATACAAATTCTTGGCCAATTACAGCCCTTGAATGCACATAACCATGTCCGCCTGTTCGTCTGTCCATCTGTCTGTTTGCGCAACTTTATAGCGATTGTGATAAACATTCTCCCATTAGCGAAAATGAAGATATCGCCTACAAATTTGCAAAAGAATTTGGAATTGACCTAAATTTTTCAAAGAACGCCCTCTACAACGCCCACATAGCTTTATGACAAAAACTTTTATTTTGAAAATAAAAGAAATCAACTGCTCCCACTCCTTACTAAAGAGGCTGAGGATTTTGTTCTTTTACTTCTTTTGTGTTTTTTTTTTTTGGGGTAAACGGTGGCGGGTATAAAAGATTCGGTCCCGACCGAATTTAATTATCTTACTTATTCATATTAAAAAAGTAAAGAAATATAAGCGAAATTATACGTTTATAGTTTTGTTAAAATGTTCTTAGAGTTCACAGTCATTTGATATACAATTAATTCATTATTTTCTTGTACGACCAAGGAAAGCGGGGCATTCATTATTAATAAAATAAATCAAGAAGAGAAAATTAACAAAAGCAACACAAACATGTAAACACTAACTTTATAAAGGAAACTAAATAATATATATATATATATATATAATTTTTATATATATATATATATATATAAATTTTGTTATTTTCTTTGCGGAAGATTTGTGTTGCGTAGCAAATGTAAAGACGTACGATAAGGTAATTGGAAGTAAGCGTAAATTGTATATCGAAGGAAAAGACAGTTTGACGCACTCAAATACCACTCCAAATGGAAAGGGATTTGAATTTATGAAAACCTATGGCTTTGACACATTATTCAGATTCAGGACTTGTCAGGACAGAACGTATCGAAACAAGTGCGTAGCGAATATGCTAGTGCTCACACCGTGTAACAAATGAAAAGACTAATTAAAGTAATTCTTAATAGTCAATAGCTCAAAGCATTTGAATACCGAACCTTATCAAAATTCTTGGAATAAGTTTTATATCGTGAAGGTATGATCATCTTTTTGAATGGGTCACCTTTTTTACCAAGTAATATATTTTCGATATAATAATAATTTCAAGGTATCGCGGGATTAAAGGACTAACAAGCAAAAATAATTTCATCGGTTTTCTTACAATGATTACGTTACTTGACTCAAGTCATATGTATTTATATGATGTAAAAAGCATTTCTTTGCCTAAGTGAGAAGCGGGCCATAATTAATAAAGTTACCATTGAATCAATCAAAATTGTTTTCGAATATTCGAAAATAGCCGAATCAACGTCTAATGTCGGCCACTGAATGCGTGCAATTAACTCTTCTTTTCTTGCATTCTCCGCTACGATTGTTTAGGTGTTATGTTAGGTGTTAATTTTATGTTGGGAAAAATCCATATATTTGCGACTTTTAGCCCTCAATGTATGGCCATTGGAAACTTTTAACGATCAGTGTAAAGATTTAGTTATTACCCTACTGAGAGCTGCTTTCTAATTCAGAATCATTGTTACGTCATATATTAAATATCCGATTACTCTGAGAATTTATAATCAATCCCGAGTGATAGGGTGTTTTTTTTTTTTTTTTTGTTTTTTAAATGGTACAAAAATTTATATCTTCAAGGTACTATTTCTCTCTGGGGGCCAAGTTTTCGCAACCGAGTCCACTGCAATTGCATTTATTTTTTTAAAATATAATCACTACTAAGACATTTTGAAAATGAATCCGATTATAGGGGAACAGAAAGAATTTGCCATTAAGTCAGACATTTTGGAAACACGCTCTTTATATCCTACAGCACTTATGGTACACGGTATATTAATTCAATGCGGACGTATGTAACACGCAAAAGGGCTTACAAGATAGACCCACCTTCTATTACACCGATCGACTCAGAACCGTAATCTGAATTGATCTAAGCTCGCCCGTCCGTCTGCCCGTCTGATATCTATCCACATAAATTTGTGTTCAAACTATAGACCGCAATTCTTACGATATTATGATGAAATTTGGCCCAGTGACCTGTTTTGAGTCAAGGAAGAACACTATTGAAAATGATTCGGATTGGTCCACTTTTTCGACCACTCGCCATATAAAGTCCTATTCTGAAAAGTCGTTATATGGAAAAAAATTTTAATTTTCCAAAATTTCTAAGTAGTAGTATTTCGGCATTCTAAATCGGTATGAAAACTCTGGGCCGGCGGGGCAATTTTTGAACCCCCTCTCATAGAGCGAAAACTGAAGTTCATACGACAATTTTCGATGCTTCAGGAATTTAACATAAAAAAAATTCATTGTGCCAAATTTGAAACATCTTGGCCTAATTTTTGGATCCTACCCTAATAAGGATTTTCACGAAAATTAATCCTTTGTAGAGCAGAGAAAGCTAAGTTTTAACAAGGAGTGTTGGAAATGGACTCATAATTTTATACTAATTTCATATAAAAATGAACTCTACAAACTTTGGACCATCTACGCCTATTTTTGAATGCTGCCCTATGTACGGATTACACTTGTACTAAATTAGGTTGCGTTTATGGTCCGCTTCCCCAAAAATACTAATATGCCTTTATTTAGAAACAAGATATCATTTTTGTGTTCATTATAAGAAAAATAAGAATTGTGTTAGAAAATGTGGTGTAGGGTCTGTAATGATCAGCCTTGCCCGACTATAATGTTCTTGCTTGTGTTTCAGTTGTAACAGACGGGAGCGCAGACGAACATACCTAACTACATTCTTCTATTAATGTCCATCCTACATATACATATATAATGATTATAGAATCTTCGATGCGGGCTCATTAGTGTTACAAGCAATTAACAAACATAACGTACTCACTGTAATGAACATTACAAAAGAAAAAAAAAAAAACAACACACAAACCCCGGCTAATCATTTGAAATTTAATTTTTTTCAATTCCCTGTAAATGCTCTTTGTTTTATTTACAAATTAATATAATTAAACTTATCAATTAATTAGCGCTTACTTGGAATTCTTTATTACATATATTCAAAAAAGAAAAAAAAACAAGAAGAAGAACAAATCTAATGTGATTGTGATAAAAGTAATTAACGCCGTTCACAAAGCTTAAATAATATCAGGCTTTTGAGGTGGTAATCAGTTACGAATGATAGACAAATTGATTGCGTGGAATTTAATTAAATTGTAATAAATCGTGATTTGAAAATAATCCAATGATTCGCTCAGATATGTTTACATAGTTCATCAAATTACTACAGGCACAGTTGAAGCTATTATTGAGTACAATTTGATTATCGAAACATATGTCTATATACTATCGTCGGCGATTATTGTATGTTATAACGTTTAGCTCTGCTGGCTTGCCATCAACTCTTTCATTATTATTTACATGTATACTATGTATGCAAATTTGTTATTTAGCATAGCCAAAGTGATACAGATGAACCTTGAATAACCTTGAGTGACCATCTGCTGAGATCATGGTGAACGACCACGTCTACCCATAAACAATATTTGCGGTTTCGGATCGTGTTTTCACAAAAAAGAGAAGGTTTCCGAAAACCTTTTCCCCTAGATTTTAAATCAATGAATGACATTTTCCCTTTACTATAACAGTTAGTAGAATTTTTATACTCTAGACTGAAAGATGAAAGCATATTGAATTTGTCAAAACGTTTGCAACTTCGAAAATACAGCTTCAGAGAACCCGTAAAGAATGTATTCTCCCGATCAGCATTAAATTCTAAATTGATTTAAGCATGTCCGTCTGCCTTTCTATATAATGTGTGTTGTCAACATTGTTCTGATCACAAAGCTTAAGATGTCGGCTTAAACTTTACAAGTTCTTGCTCGCATGTTGATACTGAAAATAAGCCAAGTCAGTCACAGGACCGAAGGTCATAAACTGCAATTGACCCATCATGAAAATTCTTATTCTTTTCCATTGTGAGAATAAAGGGAGAGATTTGTATAAAAGATTAAGTCTCAACCGAATTTAATTTTCTTACTTGCCCACAATGCATATCGTCTACATCAAGCAACCTGCATATATACCTACAATTTTTATACCCGATGCTACTTGTATAAGATATACTAAACTTTTGCAAATGTGTCTAACACCCAGATAGGCTTAAGATAGGCCTACCTTTTATTATACCGATCGTTTCAGAATCATTTTCCGAATCGAATTAAGGATGTCTGTTCGTTTGTCCAGTTAATGTTAGCCCATTTATTTTCGTATTTAACTTACAGATCCCAATTTTTGAGCTGCTTTCACCAAATTCGATAAACTGATCTCTTTTGACCCAAAGACAAGCCGTATTGATAATGGACTGGATTGGATTAAATTTTTGCAAATACTTCCTAACTAACGCCTCGAATAAGTCGTTATATGGAAAAAATTTGCAGTTTATAAAATTCCTTGACAAAAATCACTGAGTAGCAATATTTCAGCATTCATTTGAAAAATTTGAATCCGATGGCCCGATATTTTAACACGTTGACGCTCATTTCGAAGTCAGTGAATGTTTCCAAAAATACACTTCTTTTTTTTTTTTGGCTTTATAATACTAAAAATATAGGACTGATAGGGCTAGACGTCGTGAGCATCTACAAGCACACGCAATGGATGGCTTAGGTCGCTCTCACTCTCAAAACTGTACTTACGAAAGGCAAACCTTTATGTGTGAAATACATGACACCACTTGTGATGAAAATATATATTAAGTTTGTACGGATGTGTGCACCACTCAAAAAGGACTTGAGATAGACCCACTTTTTATTATACCTATCTTCTACCTGTGCTTGTCTTTCCGTCTTGTTGTTTTGTGTTCAACCTGCAAGTCGTAATTTTTGTGATATGTTTTGGCCCAGATTGATGAACGCTACTAAAAATAGCTCGGATCAGACCACTGTTCGACCACTTCCCATATAAAGGCTTATTTTGAAAAGTCATTACATGGGCAACTGTATTAAGCGAAATAGTGTAGATAGTGTATTCAGTGGCGGGCCACGTCCCAATACTTTGTTTTTACTTTTAATCCATAATAATACATTAACATGAAAATCAAATGATCAAATTTCGATCAAGTAAGTCTATTTTGCGGACTCCATCCCGTATAAATGTGCTCATGCAATGTAAGCCTTGGTATCGCAAAAAAGATCTTATTTTTATTACTCTACAGTGGGCATAATAATGAGACGTTTGAAATGAAGATAAATTTTGCTAAAATTCTATTACAACCTGAAAATTAACTTTAATCTATTAGCAAATAAAAACTTTGCAACTCCTTAACTATGCTAAAGAGGCATTAAGGCATAAAATATTTAATAAATGGATTTAACTTGAGACTGAAATTACATACGACTGTGAAGTTTATAATTTTTAACGTTTGGATGATTTTGTATGCCGTTTAAAATAAAAAAAAAAGAAAAACAAAACAAAACAAAAGGCACACACTATCATTATAATTTCCAAGTTTGAAAAAAAAAAAAATGTTATATTAATTTATATTATAATTTTATATTTATATTATTCTATATTTTTTGGATGTGTTCTGATCATTTTTTCGCCTTGAAAACGGTATTTATTAAGAAATATTTGCTACAACATCTACTAACCGAAATATTTTGCATCATTTTCTAAAACTTTTTCCCATCTTTGTGGAAAGATGGCGACGCTGTGTGGAAAGAGCGATGCAATCGTCGATCCATTTTCGCATTTCTTCAGCATTTCGAAACCGCTTGTTAACTAAGCATCGATTTGAACAACTGATAACCAGAGGGCGTCATGTCCGATGAGTGCGGTGGATGCGACAAATAGCTCCAACAGTGTGTTCTTGATAACTCTTGCAATGTGTAGCTGAACGCTGTCATGAAAGAGAATCACTTTGATCTGTTAACCGCTATTGCTGATAATTTTCGTGCAACAATACATCGTTCAATTTGTTCAACTGACGTAGGCAGGCATCTGCAGCGACAGTTTTATTCAGTTTAGCACTATTTGCTACTTTCTACACACTTCCTAATCGCACGATATGCGGAGGAAAACCTTATGGTAACGAATATTCCACCTGGGTGTCGATGTGGATGACTCCCCTCGATGAATAATTCTATCGCCTTCGTAACATTCAAATTATAGACGTTGTTTATAGTTCACCACGACGGAAGAAATTTATAACGCACGACTCCGCAACAATCACAGGAAGTGTAAAAGTGAGTTTGATTTTTTTAGCGACTTTTGTGCACGATATTCGCTCAAATCGGTTGATTATTTCTGAATCATATGCACAAATCCCAATCTCATTTTCCCTAACAATGCGTTTCGCTACGTCCTGGTGGTTGCAAATCATTGTTATACGGCCGTAGTAAAAAGTCGAAAAACCGCACCTTTGTCTATTTATAAAAACACACGGAAATTGGCAGCAATGAAGTGTATATTCACGCCAATGCTGCCAATGCTGTCAACTACGAAAACTAATCGCATTAGGCCGTAGTGTCTGCGAAGATTAAATGAAAAACTTATTTCATTTTTTGTGTCACACACACACACACACACAGTGTTATATCTAATAGAAATTCATCGATAAATTTTAAATAAATTTGATTTTCATAAATTAATTCAAGCGAGCCCATCAAATGGGCGAACCAAGTTAGTTTTCGCCATTTGTTTGATACGTCATTTACGGATCTTAACAAGTATTGAATCGTTAAAAAAAGTTAAAATAAATATAAATATCATCTTAAAGGAAGTAGAGGGAAATTTTGCATTTATGAATAAAAACATGTAACCGGCGATCTTCTAATCCATTTGCAAAATGGTTGAAAATTCTTTACCTTATGATAAGTTCGGCAACATTTGAATGAATTATTATTTTAAAAATGTAGATCATGTCATCACCAATACTACGTACGAAAATGCGAAATCGACATTTGCTCTATATTTGCCTAAACCCACATGCAAAGGGGATACGCGTCTGAAGTTGTGGTTTTTTTTTTTGTTTTTTTTTTTTTTTTAACTTGGACATCGGGTACGATAGGCACTCGCGTTATACTGACACATATTGCAACTTTTCCTTAAAATGAAAATGTGTAGTAGAGAACTTTCGCTGACAGGCTGAAAGGCCGTTTCTTCATCGTATCGTAACTGAGAATGAATAGTGAATTGCATATATAAAAGCTCATAGGTCGACTCAGGCGTACAATCCACCTTGCTTTGGTAGCAAGTCGATATTCTGTGGTTAGTGTGACCGCGAGAGTGTGTTGTCTTTTATTAGCTGCTAAAATTTGGCAAAACGATTAAAAGAAAACAGTAGCGCCACCAAAACAATTCAAAAAACTAGTGAAGCGTCAAAAGAAGCCAACATATTAGCATTTTTTTACATGATGTCCGTCCATCCACGCATGCAGAAGAACCGGTTCGTAATACGCCGGAAGCACTCATCTGGGAACTGCAAATTTTCCCAGAGCTGATTTTAAGTGGTTTCATATAAAAGCTTGGGCCGTTCAAGATTTTAACGTATAAGAAATACGACTATTACTAAATGCCTCAAGGTTTAACATAAAGTTACGTAAAAGTGACTCAAAGAGCGTATTTATTTTTCATCACTTAACTCACTAAGATAACAGCTTCCTTGAGAAAGTAAAAATATTTTATTTAATTTATTTTTCTCCTTTCATGCCTTTGCCTTCTCCAAGCTCTTCTACTCAATACCCATATTGGGACATTGTTGGAGAAAGATGATCCGTCATTGCGTTGTGGCCATCAAGTAGAATATACAAACATATTGTCATCAGAATCAAATCGTGTTTATTTACGTCACATATGTCTTTCTTCTATGGTCTCCTTCCAAACTTCACATATGTTAAATTATATATAATATGATATGGATCGTTTGCGTATTTTATACTAGATTTTGTAAATATTTTTTTAAAAAATCTCTCTGTCTCTCTCTCTCAAATATTCGCATTCTTGATGTTGAATTTTGTTGCTGTTTGCTTCAAGAAAAAGCTAAACTTGTCTTATCCATTCCAAAATCGTTTATCTCGATTAGCAGAAAACGGATAGGCAAGTTCTAAATATGAATTCGAAATTGTGAAATCTTGACCTCCGCTATTTTTTGTATAAGAGAGAAGAACTAATATGAACACTCACCTTAAGCAGTGTTAAGATTTTCTGGGATAAATCATAATCAAAATTTGAATATTTTGAGCCGCTCATATCGTATATGAACACGAGACCAGCCTTTTGAGTTTCTGTATCCTGTAAAGCACAATCCAGTTGATAGACGATGCCCTGCAATGTTGTGGTATGTGTAACATTTAATGGACTATGTTTATTGGCGGTGAATAGAGCAATAGCAGCACCACTGGAATCACGTGCAGGCTAAATGTGTATACGCATGCAGAAAAAAAAGACCAAAGAAAGAAAAAAAAAAAAAAAAAAACAACAAAAAAAAAGTTTTTATTAAAAATTAACAAACAGTAAGTTAACTTAAGAACACACCCACAAAAAAAAAAAACAAACAAAAAAAAAAAAAAAAAAAAAAAAAAGAACAACAAAAAAAAAGAATAAAACAAAAAGTAACAAACAGTAAGTTAACTTAAGAACACACCCACAAACAACGAACGCATACAAAAACTACATACTTCGTTAGGATTTGGTTACATACCAATATTGTAAATTTGCCAGTTTTTAATTCCGAATATAATGGTTCTGCATCTGGATCGATATTGTAAAGGCCTTCTTTTAGACGTATCTGTTCGTGTTGCTCGTAAAGTGAAACCGCGCGAGTTATATCAAATTTACGAGCATACAGGAACTTGACAGCAGTCGTCTGTGAAATGTTACGTCTAGCCGAGCATGTTGAGCCAATATTATTACAGAGATCAATGAATTGTTTTACAGCCTAATAAGTAAATAATAAGCAAATACATAATAAATTCATTTAAAATTTCCATTAAATCAATTATGTTCTTATTATTATTAATTATGCATTCAATTATAGCATATTACGTAATTTACTATATATGTATCCTTAAAGTATATTATTCTTTATTGCTAGTGAAATAGTCAGTGTCATGATCAGTGTATTTGTGTATGAGAGAGTGCTTGCTACTTACGAAATATTACGACTTACGAGTGTTACTGTGTTTATATTTAGGGTGATATGAAGGGTTCTAGAAAATGTTGACCATGATTCCTCCACGTAACCTCAAAATCTCAAATATATCTGAGTGCAAGAGTCACAGCTGGTTAGATCTCAGCTGGATGTAACCGAATGCACCGGAAAGTTTATTGCAGTTTCGATAAAATTCTTGGAAACTTTGAAGTCCTCACCGAGCAATAAAAATATATTAGTCAAAACTAGTACATTGTTCCATTTGCAACGCGTGAACGTAACAACTGATACGTAACTGATTTAATCCGGCTTGTCTCTCCAGAAAATCATTATTGGATCTTTTAGGTCCCACAAATGAAAAAATATACGGTGTATGAGCATGATTTCAGTTGATGGCCAGAAACTAATTTTACGACAAGACGAACCCGCATGCAGCTACTCCCACATTAAAAATAAAAGTGCAGTTTGCATTGCTTAAAAAATAGTTCGATACAATTATTTCGAGGGCATATTTAAAACTGAAATGTAAAAACCGGTAGATTACGTTATTGGGACAAGGATATTGGGACAACGGCATCTTGCCGCATCTCACGATTTTTCTCATGATTTTTTTTCACACCCTACGCCACTTGTGATACATTGTATAATAAATGTTTGTGCGGACGTATGTAAAACCCGGAAACGCTTAAGATAGACCCAGCTTTCATTGTACCGTTCGATTAAGAAAATGTTTCTGATAGCTTGTCTATACATTTATTTTTGCGTTCAAGCTACAGGTCGCAAGATTTGAGATATTTTGGAGAAATTTGGTACACTGACGTTCTTTGACCCAAGCATGAACGCTTTTGAAAATAGTTCGGGTCCATATAACAACGACTTTTCAAAGTGAAGGGCAATTGCAATTTTTACAATTTTTGTGACCAAAGCCGCTGAGTGATAATATTTCGTCGTTCCAAATTGGTATGATAAATTTGCTTAAACAGGGGAAATTTTTTGAACCCCCCCTCATATAACCATCCAAACAAAAACTGAATCTTCTTATGGCATGGCGAAAAGATATAATTTTCAATATTTCATCGTGAAAATGAATTTATAATAGTAGTCTGACATTAAAATTAAGTGCATCAAATTTGAACCACTTGGTTCTATTGCTTGCACCCCACTCCATACAAGGTTTCTCGCGAATAGTAGGCCCTTCAGAAAAATGCTCAACTTTTAATATTCTATGATGAAAATTCGTCCATAGCAGCGAATGAGAAAAAACATTAGCAGTGGGGAGTTTGGAACACATTGGTCTAGTTTTTAGATCCCACCATGCATAGAGATCATCATGAAAAGCACGCCCTTATATGGAGAGAAAGTTTAATTTCTATTTTTTTATGACGAAAACTGAAAAATCATAACATTTTTAGAAAGTGAATTAAGTTTGCTGAATCTTGATCACGTCATGTGATGTTTTGGGCATCCATCAATATGCGCGTTTACTCGAAAGGTACGCCTTCGCGTGAAAATAATGTGTAAACTGTATTAGGGAAAATGGTGTATTTTTTCAAAATGGAAATTTGTGACTTTAAAGCGATATTTTCTCGAAATCATGTTTTCCGAGTTGACCGCACCCCTTTTCAACCTTCCGAAAGGAATATTCATTACATTATAGCATGAATTTTCAACAAATTTTTGATGTCATCTTCCAGGTGCAAAGTTCCGACCTATAATCAAGGAATTCTTGAACGAGACTGCGTTGGTGAATAAGGTCGGAAAGAAGAAAATTATACTCGATGATAACCATCACCGTTCTCGTAAAAAGGGCAAAATAAATAAAAGAATTAAATTTTCATCCTCTACAATATGGAATGAGTGCAGCTGATTTTTTCTATTTTCAAAATAAAACTTTTCGCCGTATAGGCGTGTTGGCGTTGTAGGCGTGCCCTTTGAAAAGTTTAGGTCGCTTCCAAGTCCTTTTGCAAATTTGTAGACGATGCCTTTATTAAAATGTTTACCACAAATACAGCACAGTTGTGCAAACAGACAGATGGATAGACATGTTTGGGAGCATTCCAAATTTGAAACTGGCCAAGAACTTATACATTTTATGGGATTTTAGAAGCTTGTTTTTGCGCCTTATAAAGGTATTGCAAAAAAATATGAAAATTTGATATGCTATAATATTGCGGAGGCGTGGTCAATTTTTTCCATTTTGTACATTTATTTGGACTAAAGAGCGAAAGCCTCATTTTTCTTTCCTTTTGAAGAACAAAGGTGGTTTCACTTTACGTAGTACTGTAGGCATGGCCTTCGACCGATTTGGCTCATTTCAATATCAATCTGCGTGTAAGAACTTCCAATGTTTCTGCCAAATTTAAAGTCGATAGTTTCATTTTTGCGGCCAGGCGAATGTTTGCAACACACGTTACATGGTGATCAAGAGTGGGGTCTCATACGTTTTGACAAAATGAATATACCCCTCATACTTCGCTGATGGGTATAAAAAACGTTTTGCTTTTCTTACTGTAGTCGAAGACGTTTCGAATCCCGTATGCTTATGAAAGATAGAAAGTTGTTGACTAGCAAGTTGTGCGTATAACGACCTCAGGCGAGACTAAATGACATGAGTATGACTAATATACTTGAGTTTTATATTCGGTTCATTCATTCGTTGTTTCACGGTGCATAACGGCATATGAAATCTATTCAGAGTGAAACGTTGTTCTATTCTATCGTATTCGTTGTGTTTAAAGTCACCCATTTATGTATGTGTCTTGTGTCGCTATCATTATACATATTGGATATTTTCCGTACAAATAAAAGTTCCCTTTTTTTATTTTCTTTTTGCAATCATTTTTATTACAATTTTTCGCGAGACAGAGAGCAAAGAGATGCAATAAAATCTCGATTTTAAGAATGCATGCATCAACCATCGAAATGACTGATATTAACAAATATCTGGAATTTAGGATAACTGTTGTGTGCACGAGAAACGATTAACAATTCTGCGTCCAGAGTCGAAGCTTTTAAGCTGTTAAACGAAAGCTTTATTAAATTTATTTATTTAAAAATTCCTCCTAAATATTTATTATCCGATCTCTGTCTCAAAACTTCACCAGATTTCGATGAGCTAATATTGTCCTGGTAAATTGCAAGTGTAGATGCATAAAAAAAAAAAAAAAAAAGATGAGAGAGAGAAAGTAGTTTCTTTAGCTGATAGTAATTTGCTTATACGCAATGGACAAAAATTTTCCTTAAAAGTCAATGATTACTTTGTCACAAATACAGAAAAAATCGCAGTGTAAGTCAGACGACAATAGAGAATATTTGCAACGCAAGGCAAATTCGTGATCGATGTTGAAGGGAAAACCGTGATTCTCTGAACTAACGCAGAACGTCAACTTTAGCTACTGCGTCTAAGCCCTTCGCTCGTTGCATTAAAGATGGTAGACTACTGTAAGGTTTTCAATTCAAAAATCAATTTTCAATTTCTTTGTTTTGCTTAATAGATGCTCCGGACCTTCGAGAATATGTCGGAAAAATCTCATTACTTGCATGAAATTTTTGCCTTTAAATTCGGTGCTTTTTCCGAGTGAGACCATCTGCTTGCCACGAACAACCGCTGGAAGTTACAGCCTAATAATTTACCTGTTGATTTCAAGGTTCTCCAATACATTGAAAAATCTTTTCAAGACACATTTGTGCTCATTTAAAACAGTTTTCAAACAAAAATAGTTTAGCGCAGCTACAAGGAGGCAACCCCTGAATGGTAGGTGAGAGAGTGATTTGAAGATTTTCAATGTTTTTGCCAAGAAGTGAAACATTTGAGATGGAGTTTTTGTGATTTGATTATGATTTCCATGAGTTAATTGTACATTTTCTGCTCGTCTTTTCCATTATTTCGAAACCTGTAGAGTGTAAATCCCGCGACACTCAGCTTTGTAGACGCGACAAAACAGATATCAACGGGCTTAAGTTCGTCGAGCAAATAGAAAGAATGAGAGGAATACTTGAGCTTGGAAGCGCAAATTTTATGGTCTTGAAATTGCAGACTAATAGAAAAAAAAATATTTTGTGAAAAAAAAACAAGACCTCGCCAAACAGCATAATTTAAAAAGTTTGCAACTTTTTCATTTGGCTTTTCTACTGTATCTTCAAAGCAATATTTTTGTAGTGAAATGCATAGGTTTTCTTAAATATTTTTTATTAATTAACGAATGACTTTTTTTAAGACGAAAAATGCACTTTTTTACTCAAACGAGTCAGAAGCCTCTGAAGCTTCAAAGACCTCGCAAAGTGTATATACTCTTGACCAACATAAAATTCTGAATCGATTTAAGCATGTCCGTCTGTGCATCTTGCCGAATGTGTGATGCTTGTTGTAAACATTTTCCCGTTCGCAAAAAGGAAGACATCGTGTAAAAATTTGCAAAAGATTTTGAAAAATACAAAAACTTTTTAAAAAGCACGTCTACAAAGCCCACACGTTCATATAAAACTGTGAACAACTTTGTTTTTCGTGCTTTTTGCTTGTTACTCATAAAGTACAACACATACACCACATAAATTTTCACTTTTATTGTTAAAAAAAAAAAAAAAAATTTTTTTTAAAAATTAAAAAAAAAGAAGAGTTTTAGTCACGACCGAATATAATTTTCTTACTTGTTTTAATTTCAATTTGAATCAGTTACGCTGCTTGCCACGTAGCCACTTGAGCTGAAGATGTTTCCAGCGAGTAGCTACGGTATTGCCATTTTTTAATATCTTTCAAAAATAATTCTTCAAAATCTGGAACCTTACCTTTCATCTAAAAAAGTTTGCTATCAAAACGTTTTATACCCTACACTGCTTGTGGTACAGGATATATTAAGTTAGTGCGGACGTATGTAACACGCAAAAAAGCTTAAGATAGACCCAATTTTCATTACACCGATCGATTAAAAATAGTAATCTGAATTGATCTAAACCTGCCTGTCCGCCTAATGTCTGTCCATGTAAATTTGCGTTCAAGCTGCTGGTCGCAATTTTTGAGACATTTTGATGAAATTTGACACGGTGACTTCTTTTCATCCAAGGACGGACGCTATTGAAAATGGTTCGGATCGGTCCACTTTTCCGACTCGTTCCCATATAACGCCCTATTCGAAAAAGTCTTTATATGGAAATAAATTGTAATTTTCAAAATTTCTCAGCAAAAGTGGTTGAGTAGCAGTATTTCGTCATTAAAAACTTGTATGAGAACTTTGGATCGGTAGGGCAATTTTTGAACGAAAACTTATAATTTTCAATGCTCCATAATGACAGACAGGAAGGTTGATGGGTGTACATGCTTAAATCAGTTTAATGAAACTCCTTTTGGGCGTTACGTGCCCAGAATTTATTCAAGATACTCCATACCACAAAGTGAAGCAGAGTATAGTTATACTCTCAATTTCATTTTTTTCATAACACTCCAAGTCGTTTCAGCTGGTTGCGTCGGCTATTGTTGATGCCTGATGATTTTTTCAAAAGGACGTAAAAAATACCTCACTATGCTCGATAACCAGATCATTTATATCGCCAGTGAGAGGTTCTTGCCAGCATACAGCGAAAAGCTCAGATGCCCATGGACAATGAGAGGGTATCGAAAATTCTCGACATTCGAGGGCATAAATGTAAGGTGGCCTTGACGTTGCGCTTATATGCAAATATATGCATGACAAGTGTTCCAAAGAGAGAGAAGAGAATTGTCCTTTAACAACACTACGCAGCCCTCTAAACGTTGTTAGTCATTCGTCATTTTTGAACTTTACATTGTCCGCCTTTGGAATAACTTATTGGCATTAATCTTCCCCACCAGATGTTTCCACTTTCAGATATAACGCACACTAATACTACTCCCCTTGTTCGTCCTTCCCTAGCTATAATCCTTCCTAACGCATCGACATATACATGGAACATTCCCTGAATGCTGGCTGGTCAAAAAGCAAAAAAAAGAAAAAAAAAAGTGAATAAAATGTAAAACAAAAAAAGTGTTTGGCGCAACATCACTTGGAAATTGAGTGCAGCAATAATCGCGATTGAGTACGTGAAAAACATTTGTAATTTGCAGAATGCTTTGCAATTTTTTATATATATATGGATTGAAAGAGTTAGATATATGCACGAAAAACAAATATAGAAAAAAAATAAATAAATATATTGCGAACAAACAAAGACAGAGATAGAGAGAGAGATACTGAATGAAATTATAATCCTTCCTTCCTAAGCATCACGGTGAATGCAGTGAATAATAAAAAAGTGAAATATATTCAATAGATATTCGGGGAAAAGTTGAGGTCTTACCTAAGGAAACACGCGCTGTCATTATTAAAAGTAGAAAAATGGTTTTCAAATTTCATATTAAATTACAAAATATATTTGTGAAGCAAATAACAAACAACAAACAACAAACAAAAGTATTATTTACAGAGAATTTCATTCTCGCCTCGCAATCTATTACTGATATGCAAAGAATTCTCAGAAAATTTTATTACATTTTACTTTTGCAATGATTGGATCGATTTCTTTGGAAATAAACAGCAATGTCGTCTTTCCTGACAATAAAATGTATTTCGATTTCGCGTAAAACTTATACGTAAGATTATGTATTAAAAGTTTTAATTCCCTCCCACCAGATTCACCCTTGCGCAAAAAATAACAGAAAGGATGCATCAGAAGAATTACAAGAACGTAAGAGAAAAGTTCGCTTTTCAAATAAATTCTTAATTATGTTCTTCTTAATTGCCGATCAGAATTATTCCTGTGAAATTTACAGTAGTCTAAGTCCTCTTCATGATTGATTGACGGACATAATTGTCGCAACTATTTACTTTCTCGCCTTCAAAATCAGGTCACTTGTCATTTGTAGCAGTAAGGCGAGTAAGTCATTAAAAAAGCGATCACAGCAATATTCAACAGAACAGCATTATGCTTGCAAACTGGAAAATTTTTTTTTTTTTGTTTTCTTCCTTAGAGACCAATTGCTGTTTGTTACGTAAACGAAATATTTGAAAATATTTATAGATTAATAAAAAATCAAGCAATACGTGCTTGATACGTTACGCTTTTAATTTTATGTTTACACGATTTTTACATATTTTAACATGATAGGCGTCAAGAGAACCATCACATGATTCTTTTGTTAAAGATAACATAAAAACAAATGAGAACATTATAGTCGGGCAAGGCCGACCCTTAAATACCTCTCATCACTTCGCTTGCTAAACGTTCTGATAATAATCAAAAATCAAATCAAAAATAACAAATTATTTTCATGCAAAGACATACTTTTCATGGAAGCCTCGGTCTTTGAAAGATGCCCGAAACATCATATAATTTACTACCCAAAAATTCTATTATTTATCAATTTCCGTCGTAGAAAAGTAGAAACTATGCTTTCTCTCCATATAAGGCCTTGCTTTTCGTGATAACCCATACACATATTAGGGTCTAGAAGATGGATCTATGTGATCCAAACTCTTTACTGTTAATTTTTTTGATTATTTTTCTACTGTAGACCGACCAAATTTCATCATAAAATATCAAAAATTAATTTATTTTCTGAAAGGCTTACTATTAGATCTAGGGTCCAAGAAATAGACCCATGAGGTTCAAGTTTGGTTCATTTAATTTTTATCTCAAATCACTACCATAAACAAATTTTCATCATAAAACATTAACAATTAGTCCTTTTTGGCATATAAAGATTTACATTTTCTCAGAATTCTTATATGCGGTATCCAAAAAATAGACGTACATGGTCCAAATTCGGTAAGATTGATTTCTTTGTCAATTTACTCTTATAAAGCAATTTTCCCTATGACGAATATTGAAAATTACACGTTTTCACTAAGACTCCCTTTTCGTTGCAACGGTTATATAAGAGAAGGGACAAAAAATTGCTGCAGTTGAACCAAATTTTTGTTACCAATTTAGAATGACGAAATACTACTACATAGCGAGTTTTATCGAAACATTTGGAAAATTGCAATTTTCTTCCATACAATTACTTTTCAAAATAAGGCGTTAAATGGAGGGGTGGTCGAAAAAGTGGACCGAGTCGAACCATTTTCAATAGCTTTTATCACGGGATGAAAACACACCCGTATACCAAACTTTATCAAAATTACGACCGGCAGGTTGAATACAAATTTACATGGGCAGACATTAGACGGACAGACTAGCTGGGATCGATTCGGAAAATGATTCAGAATCAATTCGTTACAATAACAGATGGGTCTATCTTAAGTTTAACGGGTTCCATACGTCCACGCAAACTTAATATATCTTATAACACAAGTGGTGTAGGGCATAAATATGGCATAGTTGCCCGAATATTCTTATTTATAAGTCGTTTTATTTCTCATTTAATTCGGTTTTTATTTATATTCATTTTATAACTTATAAGCTAGTGCATGACGGTGTATTCAGTTCGTCAAAACTCTTTGCAACACCTAGAAGAAAGCCAGAGCAACTCCATAAGGTATATATATCTTCTTGATCAGCCCTTTGATAAGCCATTGATCATCATCTTGATAAGAACATTTCTGTTTTGAAAAACGCAGTTAAAAAAAAAACTTTAATTTTCAAGTACTATAATATTACGTAGGCGTGGTCGATTATTTCGATTCTCTATACAAGTTCCATAGCATGGTCAATATTTTTATATGTTTTTCTACTACAGTTTGCGAGTAATGAAAACAAGACTGATATTTTCCCCCTCCGAAATACGGAGGTGTTCTCAATTCACGTGGTACTCTGCTAAGTTTGGCCTACCGCTGATTTGGAACATTTTCGAGGGCAATCTGTTTGCGAGAACTTTCAAGTGTGTTGGTGTGCACATGTTCTTTAACAGCGAATGGGTGCGGACTTAAAATCAAATCCGCACATGTTACGTACGGAATAACAGACACAAATGTACTAGATATTCGTCAAAATTTGTATAGGAATTCTTCGACAACACCAGCTATAATAACGTATCGATTTTTATTATCTTTCTTGCGTTTAATTATTAACAAGAAGTTATTGCCATCGAGTCTTGTTCTTTTTTATCTTCACTGTCTCTACAATTTTAATATTAAATGCAGATTTATTGATATATATATATATATATATGTGTATTTTTATATCCACGTTGCTTTCCCAATCTTTGTGCAATTTTCATATTTCCTCACTCAAAATTATCAAATGATTTATTATTGGAATTTTTGAGAAAACATGAAAAAAGCCGGACAAGAACAAGGCAAACACAATTTTAGTTTTTCAAAAATCCAAAATATATCAATATTTTCAATATTTAATTATTGCTGCACATGGACAGCGCAGGAAAATGTTTAACAAAAATTTTAGCGTATAAATGTAACTTTTGCGGGAATCATTTGCAACTTCTAGGATTGCGCAGGCATTTACAAACAAAATGCCGACTTTTCTTATTCATTTCGATGCCTACGCTTGAGAGAAGCATCGAAATGGGTTATCTCATCCTTCAATTTACCTGCAAATCCTGCAAATGCGTAACAGAAACGCCATGAACTAAACGTTGATTTAAACACCGTTTACCATTTCTTACCACAAACCGTCAATAAAACAAGCCCTTCGTCTCTCATGTCATAAATGAAAAAAATGGAAAAAATTATTTATGTGCCAAGAGACAAGTGCATGTTAAAGGTTAACTTGCACTAAATGAAATTCTTGCTCTTATACGTTTAATGGGGGAGATGGGAGTTAGAGGAATCATTTCTTACAAGTTTCTTTCATGTATCCAAACAATAACTCCGAACAAAAATAATATTGATTTATCAGAGTCAATGTTGAAGTTGTTGTGAAAAGTTTTAAATTTCATTTTCGGCAACGCTATACTACTTGCCACCCAACAGATGCTACGAAAACTTTGGTAGATAAAATGGAACATTTTTCAGTAACCTCCATATACCGTTGAACTTTACTCTTCAAATTTTCATCTAATTTATTGTTCATACGAAGCAAGTCAAAAGCTACCTTATGTAGCTTTCCCTGTTCACGAAGCAGAAATGGGAAAACTTTCAAAAACTTTGAAAGGCAGTAGCAGGATATACTGGAGTGTACAACGGTTTTTATTAATAAGTACGATAGTGTTTTTCATAAAAAAATTTGATTTGGTTTCGAATCGTGCGCGATCCCATAAGGACATTTCTATTACTTATTATAATGTGCTACAACACACAGGGTGCTGCAGAAAATATTAAATTTGTGCAGATGAGCATGACACCCAAAAAGACTTCACATAGATACGTCTTTTACTATATCCATTAAACCTGAATCAATTTAAGCTTGTCCATCTATCTGTCTGCCTCCCTGCTGACTGATTGGATTGGACAATTTTTAGGGCCAAGCTGCATTTTAAAAAATTTCTTGGATATCATCTAAAATTACAATTTTTAGCACTTCTCGACGGAATCGCTGGTTAAGAGCATTTCGGTGCTCGAGCAGCTTATTGTGAAGCCCTTCCCATGCGACACTTTCTGAAGAAAGCAAAACTTTACATGGAAAGTATTTTATAAAGAAATTTGACATAAATATTCATTAAGTCAAATTTGGACCACGTGCATTTATTTTTTGGAACCCATCCTCCCTTTTGGGTAGGGATTTTAATCGCAACAAAATCTAGGCTAGTATTCTGTGACGAAAACAGGTAAAAGGTAATAAGGTCTTTGAAAAGAATAGTAAATTGGATAAATACGGAGTACCTCAGGACGTGTTTTGGACTCATCCATGCATAAAAGAGCTGCCACGACAAACCCGTATTTGTTCATTTTCATATTTTGTTGCGAAAATAGGTAAAAAGCTGTGTTACGCCATGTGGTTTAGAATATTTAATGGTTGGACTTGCAAGACACCAGTATTTTTAATTGTTTTAAAACTAAATTACGAGTCATTCTGACATGACAAAAGAAGGAAAATGTTTCTTGATTTTGACCTTCAGTCCACCGCTCTTAGTATATTTGATTGCAAGATGGATTTTTTGCTAATTGTCCGGCAACGATTAGTTTTTATGCCCATCACTGATGGATGAGGACTACAATTATTTTGTCAAAACGCTTGCAACGTCCAGAAGGAAGCATTAGCGAGCTCACAATGTATATACACTCTTCAACAGCATCAAATTCTAAATCGGTTTAAGCATGTCCGTCTGTGGAATGCATATTGTAAACATTTTTCTTCATCGACTTCAGATTTGGCAAAAACATTCGAAGCTCGTGCACGCACGTTGGGCCAAATCGATCGTAGAACGCACCCATAGCACCGTGTTAACTAAGAACACCTCTACTTTTCAATGGGAATGAAAAATTGGTTTTTTGCTCATTACTCATAAACTATAACAAATAAATTCACAAAAATTTGAACGCATATTCTATGGGCGTTTGTGTACAAAAATGATAAACATTGACCACGCCCATCCAACATTATAATGTACCAAAATTGAATTGTTTTTTCAATACCTTTATAAGGCGCCGAAACAAGCTTCAAAAACCCAATAAAGTCATATTTTGAGTCCATACAACGTAATGACCTACTAACAGGAATTTATGCAATAATAAGAAGTCATTAAAGAACGATTTTTTAGCCTGAGGACGAACGGCCCCATAAGAAAGCGTTATTAACTCTGACATGGAATGCCGTATGCAACTCGTTACTTTCATCCAATACTGCTCCTAGCGAGCAAGAAGAGTTCTTTCAACAAATTGTTTGCTAAAGCTCAGCTCTGATTGTTACACCGATACTCAAAAATGTGTTCTAATTATCCCTTTCGTGTATCTTTTTAAGTTGTACACACACACACACACACACACATACACACAACAGCAATAATTATCATCAAATCAGAAGCCAAGTCGTTCAGCATATGCGGAATAATTATTTATAAACTAATTGATTAAATGAATTCATCGAATTTGTATTCGGTCAGCATCAAAACAAAAACCAACCTGTTTATACTGTTCTCTACTTGAATTACATATGAACAATTGTCCCATTTTGTCGGACCTCTCTCATACACAAATACACCCGCAGTCCACGTACTTAGTTAATAAATAAAAATTTTTCCAATGAAATATTTCTTATTATTCGCATTAATAATTATTAAT